>CM035427.1:103031337-103036337 GCA_020310875.1 Ceratopteris richardii
TAAGATGAGAGATGAGCCGAAGCCTAAGAAAGTTGAGTTTGAACAAGGCGAAAGTTCTAAAACAAATGAGGAGCGAAGAAAAGAAATTAGGGAGGGTAAACAACCTGTGTTTAGTGAGCCAATTCAAACATCAGACAAAGTAGAGCAAATTCCTAGAACTGAAACAAAACCTGAAGAGAAACCAGCAAAGAAACCAAAACGAGTACCGAAAGCTATTCTTATTTCTGAACTTGAACAAAAAGTTGATTCGAAAGAAATATTGTATGAAATCTTATTAAAAAGTGCAGTAACAATGACTTTAGAACAAATCTTCTCAATAGCAAAAATTGAATTTAAGGAAAATTTTATTAAACTAATTAAAAGGAAGAGATTCCCTCTATCACAAGAGGTAGAGATGCAAGATGTTGCCGATGTAACTCACTTGATTCATGAATCTCTTTCTTTAGACTCAGAGGATGAAGAAGATAATACTTGTAATGTGAACAAAAATTTCTTAGGGCCGATTGTACCAGATGATGAAACAAAAAACTCAGAGAGTGATTTTAGAAAAAGTTTTTGGGCGAGAGGCACACCGGAGATTAAAGTTAACTTAGGAGATCAGAAGAGATCATATTCTGCTTTAGCCGTAATTGACTCTGGGTCTGAAATCAATGTGATTTCGAAAGGATTATATGATAAGTTTAAATGGCCTATTGATAAAAATCACGGTTGGATAATGCGAACCGCGGACAATGGTTGTGGATCACTCCTAGGAGCATGTGCCAACATACCTCTAATGATAGGTGGAATCTCTGAAACATTCCACTTTTTCATTCAGGACAACTGCTCTTATGAAATTATCTTAGGTCAACCATTTATATGTGAAGCCAGAATGGAGACTAAAGTAATAGATGACGGCTCAGCATACGCAAGAATTAGATCTAAAGATGATCTACAATCGCTCCAAGTTATGATAGTCAGCCCAAACCATGTACGAAATAGGGAGCAAATTAGGAAGACGCCTATCCGTTCTCATGAAAAGATACGCGAAGATCATATGCCTCTTTGTGAGTTTGGAACTTATTATGATCAAAATTTTGCCTAGATGCCACTGTTGAGCGAGACAACGGTGGTTCTTGGTTTGATGTCTCGCACCCATCTGTAGATACTTTAGATAGTTTTTCTTTATATTTCCCTTCATCATATTTGCAATTCAGTCATTATAAACAAATTCCTAAAAAAATTATGAAACATTATGAAAAATTTTATAAAGAGAAAGGATTCATTTCATCTGATGAACACATTGAAACCGTGATTGAAACTTTATCTTCAAACTCATTGATTGAAGAACTTCAAAATATTTTGCATGAAAAAGAAAATTTTAGATTTGTACTTGTAAATTCTATTGAAGAATATGATTTGATTATTAAATTTATCATGAGTAATGAAAAGGAAGCAAAAGTAAATACAAAATACAAAACCGTTGACAAAAAAATTAAACCGATTGCCCAATCGTTACCACGAGAGAGTGAAGAGAAGTTTAGGCAAGTTACCAATGATCCTTATTTAAGAGAGCGCACAAATATAGGTCATACCTTCACAGAAGAAACTTTAAAGCTAATCAAGATAGGAAATGATGAAAATTTTTTGTTACCCGAGGAACGTGAACTATTTCAAAGAGTGATTAGAAAGCATGGAAAGGCATTTTCTTTATATTCCCATGAGATAGGTTGTGCAGACCCACAAATTGTACCACCAATGATCATCTTTACAGTGCCTCACATTCCATGGAATCTTTGACCCATACCTGTTCCGAAAGCCCATTTACCAGAGTTAATGCGGCTTCTTAAGGAAAAGATTCACATGCGAATTTTAGAGCCATCGTCTGCACCCTACTCAAATAGGTGGTTTACTGTTCCAAAGAAAAATGGCAAGTTACGATTCATTCAAGATTTACAACCTGTTAACAAGGTTACTATTAGGAATGTAGGTATTGGGCCCATTGTAGGAGAATTCGCTGAAGCCTTCGCGGGTCATGCCATTTACTCAATGGGAGACTTGTATTCTGGCTACGATCAATTTCAGCTTGCTATTGAAAGTAGAGACATTACGACCATGAAAACTCCTTTAGGCTTAGTTCGCATGTGCACTTTGCCGCAAGGAGCTACTAATTCAGTAGTGCATATAATGAACGCCATGAATTCAGTATTACATGACTTTATTCCTAATATAGCCATGCCATTTATTGATGACATTCCTATTAAAGGATGTATTGAGAATGCAAAAGATGAAACTTTAGATTCCTCTGGCTGCAGGAAGTTTGTAGTAGATCATATCTCTGACTGTGAAAGGATTTTCCAGAGATTTGAAGAGGTTGGTCTCACATTCTCCATTGAGAAATCTGTTTTTGGTGTCAATGAGGTACTTATAGTTGGGCATTTATGTGGACATTACGGTCGGAGGCCATATCCACCTAAAGTCGACGCTATAAACAAGATTTCTGAAACCTGTAGTAATATTAGTGAGGTAAGACGATTCCTTGGTGCTTGTGTGTTTTATGCCATCTGGATCCCACACTATGCACATGTTGCAAACTATCTTTATGCTTTGCTAAGGAAGAATCGAAAGTTTCTTTGGACTGAAGAACACTCAAAAGCTATGAAAAGGTTAAAGCAATTACTTCTTGAAGCTCCTATTTTAAAGCGAGTAGATTATACTGATCAAAAGCCTATCATTTTAACTGTTGATATGAGCCCTATAGGAATAGGATGGGTTATTGGTCAGGACGATGAAGAGGGCAATAGGTATGCTGTGAGATTTGGAGCAAAGATTTTACACGATACGCAAAGAAATTATCCACAAATTAAACGAGAACTATGGGGTTTAGTCACGGCATTAAAATCTGATAAAGAATATTTTATAGGTGCAAATGTAATAGTTGAGACAGATTGTCTACCTCTGATTGGAATGATTACAAACTGTTCATCACCCGACATTGCCATGCTTAGATGGATTTCATACATCAAGTTTATAAATCCTGTTTTAATACATATTGCAGGTAAATCTAAACCTGTGGCTGATATGCTTCTCGAGCTAGATTTGATAATGAGGAAGAAACAGAATTAGAAATAAATGCAATTAATTATGATTCTAAAGCATACACATATGAACAGTTTAATATTGAAGAATACGAAGGAGAGTGGCAGGATATTGGAAAGTATTTAAGTACTTTGGTTAGGGCACCTTCATGGTCTTCAAATAGATTTTGGAATATTAGGAAAAGAGCTTACAACTTTTTCCTGAAAGAAGGTTTAATTTGGAGACATGCAAGGGGAAAAATTAGATTGCCACAACGAGTACTAGGTACTAAGGATCTTCAGTTACAAGTCATGAAGAGTATGCATGATACTTTATGGGCAGGACATAAAGGTTTTGTAGCTACGTATGAAAACATTAGAGAAGGATACTGGTGGCCAGGGATTTATGTTACTATTAAAAAATATGTGAATTCATGTGATGTATGTCAGATTCATTCCTCAGTCAAACATAGGGATCCGTTGCATCCTACCTATCCACCATGCATCCATTATAAATGGGTTGTAGACTTAGTTACCATGCCCAAAGGTATCAATAAGATGAGATATATAGTCTTGGCACGTGAAGATCTTACGAATCATGTAGAAGGCCGAGCTTTAAGATCTAAGACAACCTTGAATGTATGCAAATTTCTTCTTGAGGATGTCATTTCACGATTTGGTTATGTAGAAAAGGTAGTGGCTGATAGGGGAGAGTTCGATGCGCAGGAGGCTAGAGAATTCTTTGCTAGGCATGGAATTCGCTTAGCCCTTACTACTGCTTACAACCCTGAAGCTAATGGGAAGATTGAACGAGGGCATTCTCCTATTATTAAAGCAATTTCCAAAGCTTGTAATGGAGAAATTAAGAATTGGCCAACATATCTGCCATTTGCGTTGTGGGCTGATAGAATGACCTGCACTAGAACAACGGGGTATATGCCGGCAGAGTTGATGTATTGCCAGAAACCGATATTCCCTATGCATACACAAATTGTTACTTGGACTACTTTATCATGGGAAGATAATCTGTCAACAGAAGATTTATTAACTCTGCGAATCCAGCAGTTAGAGCAAGGGAATGAACGTGTAGAAGAGGCTATAGTTAAACTAAAAGATTCTCGACTGAAAAATAAGAAGTATTTTGATAAATCACATAAGTTAAGGCCAAAGCCGGTTCAAGTTAATGATTGGGTTTTACTGTATGATAGTACGTTTGATTCTCAGTATGATGCCCGTAGGAAACTTAAAAGACGTTGGTTTGGACCTTATGTGGTAGTCAAAACCTATGATAATGAAACGTATGCCTTACGCGAATTAGATGGCACTCCTCTTAAAAACTTAATTGCTGGCAAAAGAATTAAATTATTTAAACAAAGAGATGATGAAATGTATGAAGTAATGTTTGATGATGAGCATGATTAATTATGTATGAATGAATTTCTTTAGTGTGGGTTTCTTTTGCAGGACAACTAAGAGAAGATTTGAATATGAAATTTAATAATTTTGTGTCTCTAGCTGTTACTGGTTGAGTTTTTAACAGGTCTTTGAAGATCCAATTAAGCTAAATTTAAAACAATGAAGATGAAGCAGATTGAAGATGAAGTTAATTTTAGGTCATATTTTTCTTTGTCATACAATTTTGATTTATGTATTTTATTTGCATTCATATAAACCTAACTTATAAAGTCTGGAATGAAATATATTATTTTATAAAGGACTCTATTTAACCATAGTAGGAAAATAGACATAATTTATATTTTACATTTATAGATTAAGTGAGATTGTTAAAAAATAGAAGGATTTGTAGTTCATTTAGATAACGAAAGTAGTTGTATATATGTAGGAGCATATTGTTACGTGATACATGTCTGTGAAAACCTAGATCTTTCTTGTCCATGCAGCTAGATCCTTAGCTCGGATTAAGGGGTTAAGCCTTTCCCCTTT
>CM035427.1:103041337-103161337 GCA_020310875.1 Ceratopteris richardii
GACGAAGATTTCTTGGAGGACAACGAAGAAGAAGAATAAAAATGATCTGGTGAAAAAGTTCTAAACTTTACTTATTTTCTAGTTGTTAATATGATTTTTGATTGATGCATTATCATAATTAGTTGTGTACATTCTTCAGATAGGTTAAGAAACCTCTTAAAATTATGAAAAGTAGAATTTACGCTGAAGTAGGAACGTGCTTGAAGTGAAGATTGGGATTAGAGACCTATGCCTGTCATATGAATAGTTGAAGGAACCCTTAACTTGCAACTCCTAGTAGAAGTAGACTTGTTTTATATAGGTAAGCTTCCTTAAATCTGACCCATTTAGCTAAACAGATCCTAGTTCCTGCTTTAGCTTACCTCTAGATCCTTTTCTCTGAATAGGGGTTAAGCCTTTCCCCTTCATAAAAAAAGTTGCGAAGAAAAATTGAAAGCAGTACATTAATGGTTGCTGCATATGAAAAGAGGAAAAACATGACACAAAGAAAAAATATGATGAAAAAAGAGATGAAAGAAAAAAAAAACAAATAAATCAATTGTGGTCTCGAAATCACTTCTGAATTGAAAAGCGAGCTATTTAAGGCGGATGTATGCTAGAGGGGAATTAGTTTTTTGTATCTTAATGGCAAATGATTAGGAGATGAGGATAGAAGGCTTATATAACATAAGTTTTACTTATGAACAGAGTTAATAGAAGAGTTAGTATGAACACTATTTGAATGACTTCTATAGTTTCCTTCTAAAACCTGTTTTCCAACTCATGCATTGAACGAAAAGGTTGAAATTCAAGCTTACATAATTTTATAAGTTTTCTTTGCTATTTGAAGAGGTACTAATGATAGAAGCATTTATTTATATACCGTGTATTTGGATTTGAGTCATGAATAAGTTTCAAAAGAATTTGATATTGCCTTCTATGATCTACAGGTTTGGCCCATCGAGGACGATGTGCAGGATTGGCCGGGGTGAATGTCGGAAAGATTTCAACCTTTCCGTTGATGACTAGAGAAAATGAAAACAATTTTATTGGTGAACTCAAACCTTTTATATCGTTGTTGATCAGTTGTTCTGGATTGATGTAACTACTTTTGAAGTGTTTACAGGTACAAAAAATTATGAAGAACATATGTTCATATTAGGGTTTTCCCTAATTTCACATTTAATGAGTGTTTTATATTTATACATGCAAGAATTATGGGTATATAACCCTAGGATTTCATAAATTCATATGATTTTATGTTAGTTGGGTTAAACAAAAGGGTTTCAAATGAATTATAATAGGTTAATGATAGGGTTCAAAAGGATTTGAATGGGTTTCAATAGGTTTCTAATGGGTTTCAAGTAGGTTTTCTAGGGTTTTACTATATTTAAAGGGTTAAAATAGATGTTATGTAAAAACATTAATATATAAATTACATATTTAGGTATTTAAAAATTAAACTATGCTATTATTAATTATTTTAAGCATATGAGTGCATTTAAATACTAAGGTTCTAATTAATTGAACCCTTAAACTAAGCTTAAATTAATTGATTTATTTAAATAAGAAATGTAGGCTAATTAAATTAAAAGGATAAATTAAATGGATAAATAACTAGTGGTCTATATGAGTGCTAGGAAAAAGAATGGTATGGAAGTAATATGTAACTAAAGTGATTTAAGGAGTGGTCTCAATAGAAGATGCACTTAAAGTAGGATAAAAAGAAACTTTAAATGAATGGTATATATATAAAAGGTGAAAAGTATGGTGTGAATTAAGTGTGTAATTTAAGTGGAGAAAAGTCAAATTAAAGTGTGGTGAAAGTTAGTGGATAAAAGAATGGATGAGAAATAAAGTAGGAAACCAAAAGAGTGGTATAGAGAGGATCTGTGTGTGTATATATACGAGTATGCTGTGCTAGTTTCTCCTAATGTTTTCTTGCAGGTATCTCCTTCTTCTTCTCATGACCTTGATGAATGTTGCCATTGACTGCATATGCTTTAGCAGAGACTCATAACTTATTTATTTTATTTTCCATCTTAGAAGCTGAATGTGTATCAAGACAGAGATGAGAGAGTTGTTCTCACTTCAAATTTGGCTGCATTCATACAAAGAAATATAGTTTAATTTGTTTCCTCCTCTGAGTGCTCCTTGCTACAGTTCCTCGCAAGAGAGAAGGGCTGGCGTTTTTTGTAGAGATTGACCAGAGAGTTTCTTTCTTGGTGGAGATTGAGCAGAGAATTTTAGAGAGAAGGTGTGTGAGGATATTGCTTTTTTCCCCTCTTCTAGCCTCTGATTGGTGTTCTAGAGTGTAGGAGAGAGAAAAGTAAGAGGTTTTGGCTCAGACGACAGCGTCGATCATTTAAAAATAGAGAGTCATTCCTGGCGGCAGTTCTGATAGAATATAGGTTCTGAGAGCAGCCTGTAGCGTGAGCGCGCAGGAGGAGAGAGAGAGAAGTTTTGCGCACGCTGGGGGACGATTTGAGAGAGAATCTGACATCCGAGCAGAGGGTGATCACGTCCGATTCTAGCAGTGCTCAGACACGCAGAAGAGAGAGATAGTACTGGTCCAATTCTGGTGGCGTTCAGATGCGCAGAGAAGTTGTCTTGGCGACGTTTAGGGGCGTAGAGAAAGAATTAGAAGAGAGTGATAGTCTAAGAGATTGTTTTGATTCTAATTATTATTCTCTCCCTCCCTCCACGGCACTGCGCGGGGCAACACGCAAAGAGAGAGAGAGAGAGAGAGAGAGAGAGAGAGAGAGAGAGAGAGAGAGAGAGAGAGAGAGAGAGAGAGAGAGAGAGAGAGAGAGAGAGAGAGAGAGAGAGAGAGAGAGAGAGTGAGGGAGGGAGAGAGAGTGAGAATGGCATAAAGAGAGAGAGAGAGAGAGAGAGAGAGAGAGAGAGAGAGAGAGAGAGAGAGAGAGAGAGAGAGAGAGAGAGAGAGAGAGCGAGAGAGAGAGAGAGAGTGAGTGAGAACGGCATAAAGAGAGAGAGAGAGAGAAATAGCGAGAGAGAGAGAGAGAGGGAGAGAGAGAGAGAGAGAGAGAGAGAGAGAGAGAGAGAGAGAGAGAGAGAGAGAGAGAGAGAGAGAGAGAGAAAGAGAGAGCGAGAGAGAAAGAGTTAATTAGTTAATTAGTTAATTAGAATTAATCTAAATTAAGTATAATTATATTTAATTAGTTATTTAATATTGCATTGTTTAAATAATTATATCTATTTGGATATATTACTACATTATTACAATTAGAGATAAGTAGGTTTATTAAGTTATTTATGAAACTGGTATTGTAGAATGAGATACATACTTGTATGTGTTATTAAAACATATGTATAGGCATGTAATTGCATTAGTGTTAGTATGTGCATATGTGTGTATGACAGTGAGTGTTAGCATATGATTTTATGAATGGGCATGTAATTGAACTATTGTATGCATATGCATAAATGCATCTAAGTGATTGGATTAGCATGAGTTTGAGTGTTTGCTTTTATATTAGAATGTATGCATGCATGGTTTGAGTGATGAAAACATGTAAAACATAGTGTTATTTTAATGCATGAAGCTTATGTGTATGTGTATGCAGTGTTAGTATGAATGTGCATTTACCTAATGCTAGCATGAGCATGAATGTATGTTAGCATGCATGAGCATGTGTATGCTTTAATGTATGTAAAGTATGGTTTTTATGTTTCTTATTAATTTTTTGTAATATTATTAATGGCTAATGTTTTCTTGCAGAAACATTAAAGATTAAAGAGCATTTGAAGTAAAGCAAAGTGAAGTGAAGTGACAGATTGAAGATCCATTTACCTTAAGATTGTTTATTAAGTTGTATAGGATTATCTATTAAGAGAATTGTATTAGCACTTATGATAAACTTTTGTATGGGCTTATTGTTTAGGTTTAAATAAGATTGATTTTGAAATTCTTCATACTGTTTCTCTGAAAATTAATTGAGATCTTTACTTTTTTATTTCATATGTCTAAAGAGATAGGATCTACAAGTAATTCTAAACTAGTATCTACAAACGAATCTGATATTAAGAATCAAGAATTAGAAAACTTAATAATAGGAACATTACTTCGGTCTTCAATTGAGAGTTCAAATAATAACGAAAATATAGAATTTGAAATTATTAAAGATAAAGTAGTTAACGAAACTTTACACACGTTAGATTACGATCGTCTTCTTTCTAGAATTTTACCTTTAATTACCATAGTTTTGCCAGAACCGAAGGTCAAGACAGACTTATTCCCACCTAATTTAGTTAGAAAACCTAACCCAAATCAAATTGAGAACGAAGAAGTTGAATTTGTTAAAGATAAAATTACAAACAAGAACTTAGTTATGTCTTATCAATTAGAAGCTATAGAACTTAGTAGAAATGCTCGTCCTTATGGTCCTTAGTCTAAATAATTGTTTCTTAATTTACACTCCCATATACTAGAAACATATAGGTTTTTATCGCACCTAAACTGAAAAATGAACCGAAGGCCCTAGGCATACTGAGAAGCACCCTGCGTGTAGTCACACGGTTAGATCAGCGTGATTCTTTTGGATGAACGTCAGCCTCCCTTCACACCCCTCTACAACACCGTCACAATGGACTCTAGATCATCGGCATTCTCTTCTTCTTCTATGACCTCACTAGGATCACACTCTTCCAACAAGGGCTGACACATG
Source organism: Ceratopteris richardii (assembly GCA_020310875.1). Taxonomy (NCBI): domain Eukaryota; kingdom Viridiplantae; phylum Streptophyta; class Polypodiopsida; order Polypodiales; family Pteridaceae; genus Ceratopteris; species Ceratopteris richardii. Next base: position 103,046,005 of record CM035427.1, read on the forward strand.
AACACGAAAATATCATAACCCTCCCCATCACAATGAGGTATCCACTCTTCTTCATTGACAACAATGTCCATGGTAGCTAAGATTTCTGCCCAACCATGAGGCTCAAATTCCTCATCTGGAAAGATCACCGGTGTATAGGCTGGGTCTTTAATTGGTCTATCTCCTTGAGAAGTTCCTTCTTCTCTCGCTTTTAGGCGCTTTTCCTCTTCCTCTGCGACCTTGCACATCCACAAATGAGTATCTTCATGCAGCCATGATGGATCAGGTGAACTTCCAAAATGCACAGAGATAGAATCTTCTTTTGCCTTGTGGGTAGGATTCCACTGTAGGGGTGGTACATCTCTGAAGGTATCTGATTCTGTAGCAAAAAAACATACTAGATGTTAATAATATGTTTATTTACATACATACATATTCACATATACACATTTACACACACACATATTCACATATACACAGATACACAGATACACATTCTAACATATAAATACACATACGAATTCATAAATGTATGATGTGTGTATGTATGTATGTATATGTGTGTATGTGGGTGTATGTGTACGCATCTATCTGTACATGTCTGTATATGTGTGTATGTGTATGTTTGTGTGTTATGTATGTATCTGTATGTGTGTGTATTTGTGTGTATGTGTATGTGTATGTGTATTGTGTGTATGTGCATGTGTACCTATATGTGTATATATATATATATATATATATATATATATATATATATATATATATATATATATATATATATATATATATATATATATATATATATATATGTGTATATATATACATATATATATATATATATATATATATATATATATATATATATATATATATGTGTGTGTGTGTGTGTGTGTGTGTGTATTTTTCTGTGTTTAAAAGTGCATGTATGTGTGCATGTGTGTACGCATGTTTATAAATGTGTATGTATTTATTATGCATGTGTGCATATGTATATGTGTGTGTCTGTATATGTGTGTGTGTATGTGTGTGTGTATGTGTGTGTATGTGTATGTATGTGTGTATGTGTGTATGTGTGTATGCATGCTTATAAATGTGCATGTATTTATTATATATGTGTGTGTAGGTATATGTGTGTGTATGGGTATGCATGTGTATGCGTATGTATATGTACATGTATGTGTAAGTATGTATGTGTAAGTGTATGTATATATGCATACGTTTATGTGTGTATATGTATGTGCGTATGCATGTTTATAAATGTGTATGTATTTGTGATGTATTTGTGTGTATGTATATGTGCTTGTATTTGTATATATGTGTGTATATGTATGTGTGTATGCATGTTTATAAATGTGTGTATATTTATTATGTATGTGTGTGTATGTATATGTGTATGTGTATGTGTAAGTATATATGTGTAAGTGTATGTATGTGTGTATGCATGTTTATAAATGTGTATGTATTTAATATGTATGTATGTACATGTGTGTGTATTTGTATGTGTATGCGTACGTGTATGTGTATGTATGTATGTGTAAATGTATGTATGTGTGTATGTTTGTATGCATGTTTTTAAATTTTAAGTTTTTTTTATATATTGATCCTTTTTTTTTTCAGTATTAAAATAGCAGGAGGTATTCTATGGTAGAATAAAACAAGAGAAAAACTGACATACCACCTGAGATGTGGTAGTATTTTCATAGATGTGTACGTGTATGTGTATGTGTACGTGTACGTGTACACATACGTGTATGTGTACGTGTACGTGTCCATGTATGTGTACGTGTGTGTGTACGTGTATGTGTGCGTGTGCGTGTACGTGTACATGTGCGTGTGCGTGTACGTGTACGTGTGCGTGCACGTGCACGTGCACGTGTATGTGCAATATGTGTATGTGTATGTGTATGTTTATGTGTATGTGTATGTTTATGTGTATGTGTATGTGTATGTGTATGTGTATGTGTATGTGTATGTGTATGTGTATGTGTATGTGTATGTGTATGTGTATGTGTATGTGTATGTGTATGTGTATGTGTATGCGTATGTGTATGTGTATGTGAATGTGTATGTGTATGTGAGTCTGTATGTGTATGTGTATGTGTATGTGTATGTGTATGTGTATGTGTATGTGTATGTGCATGTGTAGGTGTATGTGTACGTGTATGTGTACGTGTATGTGTATGTGTACGTTTAGGTGTACGTGTATGTGTATGTGTATGTGTATGTGTATGTGTATGTCTATGTGTATGTGTATGTGTATGTGTATGTGTATGTGTATGTGTATGTGTGTGTATGTGTGTGTATGTGTATGCGTATGCGTATGCGTATGCGTATGCGTATGCGTATGCGTATGCGTATGCGTATGCGTATGCGTATGCGTATGCGTATGCGTATGCGTATGCGTATGCGTATGCGTATGCGTATGCGTATGCGTATGCGTATGCGTATGCGTATGCGTATGCGTATGCGTATAAGTATGCGTATGTGTATGTGTATATGTATGTGTATGTGTATGTGTATGTGTATGTGTATGTGTATGTGTATGTGTATGTGTATATGTATGTGTATGTGTATGTGTATGTGTATATATGAATGTGTATGTGTATCTGTGTATATGCATGTGTATATGTATGAGCATGCATGTGGATGCATGTGCATGTAAATATGTTTGTGCATATGCATGTGTGTATGTGTATGTGTGCGAACTCATTCCAAAGATGGTTCTTCCTTGCCTTTGTAATAGCAAAAAATAAAGTCTCCTAGAGCATCCCAAGTCTCTTGAGATGTCTTGCATCCTCTAATATGTGGTAATAGAAAATCATAGATAGAGTTGAGTATGTATGACCTTGCTTGAGCATCCCTTACACACCAAAGTGTGAGCCTATTTGTTTCCTCTTGAGTAGGTCCTCCTTTGGATCTTGGAATAGGTATTGCTTCATCACTTGATACAATCCCACATAGGTTTCGTCCTTGCAAATAAGCCTCCATTCTCATTTTCCAAGCAGCATAATTGTGTCTATCAAGCTTCTGAAGATAGAGAGCCATCTCCCATCTTGAAGTTGCTCTGATACCATTGAAAGAAGTTGGAGAAGCTTGGAGAGGCTCAGAAAGTTGAGTTGTCAAGTGGTGAAGTTGGTCCAACAAACTAGCATAGGACTAGCCCTAGCTCTTTGGATATGTAAAATAGACCTTATATGCTTGCATGTGTATGTGTAAGTGTATGTGTAAGTGTATGTGCATATGTGTGTATGTGCATGTGTGTGTATATGTGTGTATTTGCATGTGTATATGTATGTGTATAAGTGAGTGTGCATGTGCATGTGCATGTATATGTGTATATGTGCGTGTGAATGTGTAAGTGTGAGTATGTTAAATTAATGAAAAGAAAAACAATTTAAATGATCAGATATAGTAGAGATTTCAAAGGGATTTTATATGGATATTGAGCTCATACTATAGCTCTATGATTGCCTTCACATTGTGCAATCATTCATTGCCAATGACATTGTATGTTATGTGCATTTATACATACATTTTGATCATATCTCATTTATTCTACTCTGTCATGTACCACTCAGAACAGTGAACTTCTCTGATCTATTTCTCAGCTTGTACTTGATCATTTTCATTGATTTAAGTTTAGAGTATCTATTTTCTTGCTACAAAGTTTCATTTTAATTGGCTCAGTCAACCTTGAGTTATGAGAAAAACATTTCTCACTGGTCTACATATTGTTAATATACCAAAATGTTGGGATACATCTCTAAATTGCTAAACCTAATTCTTTGAGCATAGTTTATCATTTCAAGTGAAATACCTTGCAAAAGTTTGCTATCTAGGTTAATTAGGTATGCCTAAAAGGATTTTTCTCAATTGTTAGCAAATAACGAGTACTATTCATTTCTCTGAGTATGTGTAGTGACCAAAATAGCAAGTTTTTGGTTCATAATGAAATTCCAACTTATCTATTTTTATCCAATGATTTGAGGATCATCTTCCAAAAGCACTTGGGTGATTATTTGTGCTTCTTGGAGAGCTCAAGAGGTCTACTTTGCATTGCTCAACTTAGTTTTGGCTTGTGTGAAGCAAGAATTTGTAGCTCCATCTCAGCTTTGGAAGTTGTCCACTGTCTCGTCCAACAGTGGTATATTGAAAGCAACATAGAGGTAAAATGGGTGGATAGGTGCAATTATCTAGCAATGAAGAAATGCATCTCCGGTGATGAAGAAATGCATCTTTAGAAGCTTGTATGGATACATCTTTGGCGATCAAGAAGTGCCAATCTTTAGAAGTAAAAAGCAACCTACAACAGAGAAGCAAGAGAGACTAGCCACATGGTGTGCAAAGGATGCTCTAGCTAGGTCTTACATACTCAATTCAATCTTTGATTTTTTGTTACCTCATATTAGGAATTGTAAGACTTCCCAAAAGACTTGGGAGGTACTATCTTCATACTTCTCATTGTACACAAGGGCTAGAAAGAACCAGCTTTTGATGGAGTTCACAACCTTGAAGAAACAACCAAATCAAAGTGTAGCTGACTATGTGACCAATATGAAGGATGTAGTTGATCCACTTGGGATTATTGGAGAGGAAATAGAAGAGGAGAAGATAGTAAGGTAGATCATAAATGGTATCAAGGTTGATGACAAATGGGAGTCTTTTACCACAGCAATGGACCTATATATGGACATGCAGATACCTGACCTTAATACATTGATGGGACCAAGCTTCACACAAGACAAATCTTACCAAGAATGGAGATACTTCTAGAGGTAATCAGACTTCTACCCTTTACACAAGTAAAAATAAGAGTAAAGATAAAGGCAAAGGTAAGAAGAACGAAGAAGATGCAAGTACCTCTCAAGTAAATTTCACAGGTAGAGGAAGAGGTACTAGAGGAAGGGGTAGAGGAGGAAAGAAAGGCAGGGGGAGATCATACAAATCATAGGACGTTGTCGAGAATCAAGAGGCAACCATCACAATTTCAACCAAGGCTACAAAAACTATCAAGTAGGCTTTAGAGGAAGGAAAGACTACAAAAACTATACAATTGATGAAGAGGATTCCCTATTACTCATGAATATGATAGCCAACCAAGGTAAAGATGATGAGTACCTATTATATATTGATTTTAGTTTCTCCAACCATGTAGCAGGCAATGTAGCATTATTGTCTAACCTTGTATATACTTCTTCCCTGGATTCCAACATGGTGATGTATTTGTGAGATTGCAAAAATTGCTAACTTCTCAAAAGAGGTTGTCTATGTTGATTGTGAGCAGCTGCTGGCTTCGAATTGCTTCCTAGGTACTGATGTTGTCCCATTGATGTCTTCTATGAAAGAACTTTGAGAAGCTTGTCGAAGGTAGAAAAGTGTGTTTCGAGGAGACGAAGTTTGGTCAAGGCAACCGGCACAAGACCAGCCCTTGAGCTTATGGAGACTCAAATAGACCTTATAGGCATGTAATAAGTGCAAAGAAATGCACTATGTACTTTGGAGCATCAAGGAGAATAAGTCGATACAAAACAGATAGGTTCGCGGGTCGACTAGCTCAAAAAACTTACTATCTATGGAAGAGACAATGAACTTGAAATACCCAGAGCGACCAGCGTGATTACAATTAGAAAACCTCCTTTTTATGGGAGTGATACACATAGGGTTGAGTGTATGGAATGCACAAAAGTATAAGGAATAAGCAAAATATGCTATAGGAATGAATGCGACATTCACCAGTGGTACTTCCTATTTTTTAGGAATATGCAAAGATTGACCCCGAGGTAGAAAAACTCCGATTTCTCCAAATCTACTGAACTAAATGCTTTGAGAATTTACAGGCATAAACTAGATGCTAATACCTTTTCAATGAGTCCTCTTGCACTCAATTTGGAGCTCTGGCGAGAGAGCAGCAGCCTTTGCAAGATTACTGTTGGAAAAGAAGATGATGCAGAAAATTGAAGGAGCAAGATAATGATGGTCACAAGTGTATGTATATTGCTTCCATGTATAACACAAGTGATTTCAACTCCTTATATAGCCTCTAGGAGTGTTCCACGACTTTTACAACTTGAATTTGAATTCAAATGAAGGTGAGAATGGTTGTTGGAGGGAATCAATTCACTTTCCTACAATCTAGGAAAAGTGAAGATCTTGATTGATCTACTTTTAGGTGACTTGATTTGCTTGATTGAATGCAACTTCAACCACCACAAAGTCATGGGATTTGGGCTCTATATTTGTACCCTTACATGTGTAAAGCTCAAGGCTTTTACAACGGTAAATGAGCCATCAAAAATCTCTCAAAAAAATACAATAAATGAGCATATGAAAAAGAACTCTCCAACGGATATTCTTTCGACGCAATAGCCTTTGATGTAGATCAAATCCACCTCAAGCATAGTGTAAGCTTGATGTTCCAACAGCTCCCCCTCAAGCTAAAGTATGCTTGAGTCTTCATTCTCTGATAGGTTGAATACCTGCCATAGCTTTGAATCTACAAAGCTTTATTCCATCAAGTGCCTTCGTCATCATATCTGCTACTTGCTTTTTAGTCGGAACAAAAGAAATGTCAATCTCCTTTGCCCTGAGCTTCTCCCTGATGGAGTGGTAATGGACTTCTATGTGCTTGGTTCTCGCATGGAAAATAGGATTTGCTGCTAGATGCATGGAACTTACATTATCTTCAAATATGTGAGGTTTGGAACTCACAAGTCCCAAATCTGTATACAATGCTTTTAATCATATTGCTTCTTGAGTTGCTATGGTCAAGCCTCTAAACTCTGCTTCAGTTGAGGATAAAGCAACTGTTGCTTGCTTCTTGGAACTCCATGACACTAGCTTTGAACCTGCAAATGCTAAGTAACCAGATGTACTTTTTCTATCATCCTTAGCTCCTGCCCAATCTGCATCTGAGTAGATTTTGATATCCAAATCTGAAGAGTAAGGATAGAATATACCTTCGTTGATTGTACCTTTGAGATACTTGAGTACTCTCTTAGCCGCATCCATGTGTGGTCTTCTCGGTGAGTGCATGAACTGACTAAGCACTCCCACACTATATGAGATGTCTGCCCTTGTATGAGTAGCATATATCAAGCTTCCTACCAAGCTTTGATACTCTTTAATGTCTTCAATTTTCTCACCTTCATAAACACTAAGTTTATGATTCATCTCCAAAGGTGTACCTACAGGTTTAGTGTTCTCCATTTTGAACTTGAGAAGAAGATCCTGAATGTATCTTCTTTGAGTCAAATACATTCCTTCATCTGTATATATCACCTGCATACCTAGGAAATATGTGAGCTCACCTAGGTCACTGATTTTGAACTCCTCTTGCATGTGTCTCTTGATCCTTTGAATGCCATTTAGATCATCACCTGTCACAATAATATCATCTACATATACACATAGATAGATAACCTCATTGTGATCCCTTTTGATGAATAGAGAAGGATCTGAGCTGGTAGCTTTGAATCCTTGATCTTGAAGATATGTAACTAACCTGTAATTCCAAGCTCTAGGAGCTTGTTTCAATCCATACAATGCTTTCTTAAGTCTGCAAACATAAGATGGATGATTAGGGTTTTCAAAACCTGGTGGTTGTGACATGTATACCTCTTCACTTATCCAACCATTTAAGAATGCATTTTTCACATCAAGTTGGAGGAGTCTCCAATTCCTTGCAGCAGCTACACTTATCAATGTCCTGATTGTAGTCATCTTTCCAACTGGCGAGAATGTTTCCTCATAGTCTATACCATGAGTTTGTGAGCATCCTTTGGCAACTAATCTTGCCTTGTACCTGCAAACTAATCCATCTGAATTTCTTTTAACTTTATATACCCATCTGCAACCAATTACCTTTTGATTTGGTGACATTGGAACCAAATCCCAAGTGTCCATCTCCTTCAATGCATCTATCTCTTCGTTCATGGCCTTTTCCCAATTAGGGTTTCCCTTTGCCTCGTCATAGGTTGAGGGTTCCTCTGAAATAGAGTCTTTTGCCAAGTAGATTGAATGCTTCGTAACAAATGTGGAATCATATCCATACCTTTCTGGTTGTTTCTTCTCTCTTGCTGATCTTCTAAGTGCTTGTTTGGAGCATTCTCCAACCTCTTGCATCTTTGCTTTGCCTCTTGACATCCATAGCTTGTAATCCCTTTCTCTTTCATCTTGATCATCGTTTGTATCACTTCTTGGATCCTGGACCTGTGTATCATGCTTGCTTCCTAATTAATGAGAGTGAGAATCAAGATCATATGGTAGTGTTACCTTTTGTTTGTCTTCATCATACCAAGACCTGTGTTCTTCAAACACAACATCTCTACTTGTAGTGAATTGCTTGGTTGAAGGATTGAAGAACCTGTAACCCATCTGAGTTGAATCATATCCAATAAACACTACCTTTGTTGCCCTTTCATCTAGCTTACCTCTTATTTGTGATGGTACATGAACATAAGCTAAACAACCAAAAACCTTGCAATGTCCAAGACTAGGTTTTCTTCCATGCCATGCTTCATAAGGAGTCATGCCTTGAAGTGATTTGGATGGTAGTCTATTGACGAGGTACACTGCAGTTGAAATAGCTTCTGCCCATAGATAATGTGGCAACTTCTTCTCTTCGAGCATTGTTCCGGCTGATCCAACCAATGTCTTGTTTCTCCTCTCTACAATTCCATTTAGTTGAGGAGAGTACCTAGTAGTCAATTCCCTTTTGATACCTTTTTCCTACAAGAACTCATCAAACTCTTTGGAGAAGTATTCTCCCCCTCCATCAGATCTGAGCTTCTTTAGTGATCTACCTGTATGATTCTCCACATGTGCAAGATACTTGAAGTAGTCAAACACTTCATTCTTACTCTTGATAAAGTATAGAACAGTCCATCTACTATGGTCATCAATAAATGAGACATAATACCTTGATCCTGCCAATGAAGGTTCTTGACTTGGTCCCCATACATCTGTATGTACTAAGTCCAATAAGTTGTTGTGGATGTAGCCTTTGTGATTGAATGGTTGTCTTTGTGCCTTCCCAATCTGACATGCATCACACCTGTTGATCATGTGTTGCTTTGATATGTTCGGTAGTCCTAGAACACTTTGATCCCTGCATATATCCTTCAAGGTTCTTTCATTCACATGAGCAAGTCTCTTATGCCACACTTCAAGCTCACTTAGGGTTTGAGACCCAAAGTTGAATAGAGCTATGTTCCTGGTTTCTCCTACTTCAAAAGTAAAGAGCCTACCATGCTTCTCACCTCGGGCTATCTTCTTGAAGCCTTGACATGGATCTTCCACAAAAGCTCCATGTTGGGTGAACCTAACTTGCAAGCCTTTTTCAACTATTTGGCCTACACTTATTAGGTTTTTAGTGATAGTGGGTACATAGCGAACCTTACTTAGAATGTTTGTCTTGCCATTGGAAGCTTTGACATTACCAATCTTCTCCACATTGTGATTTGTGTCATCCCCTGTTTGCACTTCATGTCTATGCTTTGGACTTTCCAAGTCAGATAGAAGAGCAATGTTGCCTGCAACATGATTCGAACATCCTGAATCTATGTAGAACAAATGATCATCTTCTTTACCTTCTTTGTGGCTTAGATTCATGAGAAGTAATGAGTCTTCATGTGGTTGATCTTCTGAATAATTTTTGTAGTCCCTTCTATTATAGCTTCTATTGTTATTGTTGAAGTTGTGTCCACCTCTGCCTCTATTGCTGCCATATCCACCTCTTCCACTTCCTTTATGGGTCTTCCCATTGAACCAGCAATTCTGAGTGGTGTGGTTGGTCTTATCGCATATGGCACAAGGTTGAACATTCTGACCTTTGGCTTTGTCTTGCTTTGGTCCCTTCTTCTTCCCTTTCCACTTGCTCTTGCTTGCAAAGTTGGCTTGGGAAGTCTCTTCTTCATCTTCTTCCTTCTTCTTGCCTTTCGGATTCTTATCCTTCTTATCTGCATATAGAGCACTAGTTGAACTACCATGATAAGAGTTACCTTCCTTTATGCTATTGTTGGCTTCTTGATTGAAGAGTTGTCCAAGAAAGATGTTGAAGTCGGGAGTCTGCACATCCATGATGAGATCATAAGCCGTTGTGAAGGATTGCCATTGCTTATCACTTCGAATGCCGTTGAGAATTTGCCTCATGATGACCTCTTCTTCAGTTAGCTCTCCAATGGATGCTAACTGATCCGCAACCTCCTTGACCTTGGTAACAAACTCTGTGATGGTTTGTTTAGGTGTCTTCTTCATTTCGTTGAACTCGTTCCAAAGATGATTCTTTCTTGCTTTGGTACTAGCAGAAAAGAAAGTCTCCAGGGCATCCCAAGTCTCTTGAGATGTCTTGCATCCTCTAATATGTGGTAATAGAAAGTCAGAGATAGACTTTAGTATGTATGACCTTGCTTGAGCATCCCTTGCGCACCAAAGTGTGATCTTATCTGTCTCCTCTTGTGTAGGTCCTCCTTTGGATCTTGGAATAGGCATAGCTTCATCACCTGCTACAATTCCATAAAGATATCTACCTTGCAAATAGGCCTCCATTCTGATTTTCCAAGCCGCGTAGTGGTGTTGATCAAGCTTCTCGATCATTGAGGGAAAGCCGTCACCCATCTTGGTCTAGCTCTGATACCACTGAAAGAACTTGGAGAAGCTTGTCGAAGGTAGAAAAGTGTGTTTCGAGGCGTCGAAGTTTGGTCAAGCCAACCGGCACAAGACCAGCCCTTGAGCTTATGGAGACTCAAATAGACCTTATAGGCATGTAATAAGTGCAAAGAAATGCACTATGTACTTTGGAGCATCAAGGAGAATAAGTCGATACAAAACATCGACTAGCTCAAAAAACTTACTATCTATGGAAGAGACAATGAACTTCAAATGCCCATAGCGACCAGCATGATTAAAATTCGAAAAACTCCTTTTATGGGAGTGATACACATAGGGTTGAGTGTATGGAATGCACAAAAGTATAAGGAATAAGCAAAATATGCTATAGGAATGAATGCGACATTCACCGGTGGTACTTCCTATTTTTCAGGAATACATAGAGATTGACCCTGAGGCAGAAAAACTCAGATTTCTCCAAATCTGCTGAATCAAATGCTTTGAAAATTTACAGGAATAAACTAGACACTAATACCTTTCCAATGAGTCCTCTTGCACTCAATTTAGAGCTCTGAAGAGAGAGCAGCAGCCTCTGCAAGATTACTGTTGGCGAAGAAGATGATGCAGAAAATTGAAGGAGCAAGACAATGATGGTCACAAGTGTATATATATTGCTTCCATGTATAATACAAGTGATTTCAACTCCTTATATAGCCTCTAGGAGTGTTCCACGAGTTTTACAATTTGAATTTGAATTCAAATGAATGTGGGAATGGTTGTTGGAGGGAATCAATTCACTTTCCTACAATCTAGGAAAAGTGAAGATCTTGATTGATCTCCTTTTAGGTGACTTGATTTGCTTGATTGAATGCAACTTCAACCACCACAAATTCGGGGGATTTGGGCTCTATATTTGTACCCTTACATGTGTAAAGCTCAAGGCTTTTACAACGGTAAATGAGCCATAAAAAATCTCTCAAAACAATACAATAAATGAGCATATGAAAAAGAACTCTCCAACGGATATTCTTTCGACGGAATAGCCTTTGATGTAGATCAAATCCACCTCAAGCATAGTGTAAGCCTGATGTTCCAACATTCTAGATCTTTCAAAGATAATGTTCATAGTAGTCATGCCAAGTACTCATAACCCATAATGAATGATGGTTAAGTATGTTTATGCATGGGTTGAAGAAAATATGTGCCTCGTACACAGCCTTGTAGTGTGGCCCTATGCCTGCTTGCTTGGGGAAGGCATTTCAAAACATATGGTGCAAAAAAAATTTGGTTCTTGAGCTAAGTGCTCAAGGGCATGTTGACCAAGAGGTTTCCTAATCTAACATTGTGATATTGTTGCCAAAGTAGGTGATTCTTACCAATGTGAAAGGTCAATCGATATTCATCTCTTCCTATGGTACTCCCATCATGGTGATTGACCATGGGTGTCTCTTCCATTGTTGGTGGATGTCCTACTTGATGATTTACTTATGAATTTCTTCGAGTGCATGGCTCGAGACCTTCTTCTCTCCTTTTTTTCTCTTTTTTTCTCTCTCTATTCTTTTTAAACAATATCACAAAACAACAAGAAAGACGATACTATCTATAAAAATAGTTGACATATGTCGATGTGCTCTTGTGCTTTGGACTCTCAAATGTATCCATGCACAACCATATAATGTGACCCTATATTAGTGTATACTCTGGAAATGTGTGACCTAAATGGTGCAAAAGATAGGGTTGTGCAAGGAGCACATGGTTTTTGCATGTCAAGGCATTCGATGTTACTTGTAGAAGTTGATTCAATCAATCATGGTTGAATGACAAAAAATCATTCCTCCTTATAGGAATCCATTTGAGAATAATGTTCCGCCATGCACTAATCACTTTGGCCTCTTCATCTTGGGATGATTTCGTAAGTTTTGTACCCCTCGTAGTTGGCTCTTTGGTTGCATAGGGGCTACAAGTGTTTTTGACTTTCGAACCCATACCATTTTTTATTGTCTTCTTACTATGGTTCAAGTTGTGAGTTGTCTTGCTTTTGGTCTCTGTGCTTGGTTCCAATCCTTGCTTCTCCTTGGCTTTGTTAATGAGACTTTTCTTGTGTGGGAGAGCATAGATTTTTGTGGATGTAAAAGTTCCTTGAGTACCCACATGTGTGATTGCCCTTGTTGAGTGATAGCTTATTTCGTAGGCATCCAAATTTGTACCTTAGTGTGGTCAGCCTTCCTTGATTGCTTCGGTATCCGAATTTGGAGTGCCTGTTGAGATAGATATCTTTGTTGTTTTGGTACTTGTTGTCTTGGCTTTCTCTGCTCCTTCTCTGGTAATGAATTTGATTGCACTAGTGTGATTGGTTGTCTCGCTTTTTGTAGCCAGATCTGCTTCATGCTCAAAATTTCTTTCTTCTTGAAATTTGTTTGTGTAGTTGATACAACAGCTATCTTGTATTGTTTCCCTTGACCTTGCGGTTGAAGTTCTATAGATGGCTGAGACTTTCTAAAAGAAGGAGTTTCAACCAGTCTTCGACTCTTTTGTTGGAGGAAGCATCCTTCTGCATCATAGACCTTTGGACACATACAACATCTTTTTCTCTAAGATTAGTCTGAGAAGAACTAAGAGAATGGGTGATACATGGATTTGTTATCATGAAATTCTCTAATTCTATTGTAATGCATTGGTCATGTATTCGTACTTGGAGAAGTCCACTTCTTAGGTTTAATTTGATTGCATGGTCATCAATCCAATCTTGTCCCAAAATAAGAGTTTCCATAAGGTCCTCATCTTGACAAACCAGCATTTTGACTTTCATTGGGACATCGTGAAGGTAGATGGGAAGCTCCACCTCACCCAAGCAAGGGGTTTTCACACCTCCCAATCCTATGTGATAGGCTTCTATGGAATCAATATTCAACTATAGATCTTGACAATATGATAGTCTAACTACGCTAGTTGTTGTACAGGAGTCAAGCAATGATCTTACCATTCTTGCATTCTCTCTTTGTCCTATCTCTAGTGTTACAAAGGGACATCTATCAATTATTCATGAACTCACACTTGATGCTTGGCATGTTGGTGCAATTCAAGCCTTCACAATTTGGCTTGGATTATTTCATGAAGACATCACTTGAAGGAAGGACCATAGGAACTTATGCTTATAAGTTCTTACCATTTTACTCTTTGTAAAAGTCTAAAAGACTTGGCACTTTTATGTACACACCTACTTGATTAGATTCGTGGAAAAGTTGTTGATTGATTGAGAGAATATCTCATTACCTTTTAGGTGAAAGATTCTAGGAGTTTGAATTTGAATTCAAACTTGATTTTTCAACTCAATCCTATAAAAATGCAAGTCAAAAAGTCGCGGGTAGCATAGCTCACTCTAGCTCAATTCCCGAGGCATATACTACTGATCATTGAGAGTGTGAGGTCTACTCAATAGCCTACACCTCTGAGTACCATTTGGCAATGTTAATCATGCCAATGGGAATGTACATCAATGTCAATTAATACAAACATTTACATCTATATACTCTGTTTTCTCTGAGTGTACTACTTCAACTCTGTCAACTTCAGAGAGGCATATCTTAGAGTCTACTGCTCCAAATCAAGTGATTCAAAGCTTGTTGGATTCCGCTCAAAGCATACTACAAGCCTACAAAGTTTGAAGCGAATTGATTCAGCCAATCTCGAGAAATCAGCATCGAAGTGTTCACTGGTATTTGTGTGCATACTTCCTAAAAAGTCGGGGGTGTTCATAAATTTGCTAAAGTGATTTCTCACTGTATAGTTTATCATTTTGAATGATTCCACTTGAAAATGGTAGCTTACTAAGTTAATAGAATACCTCTAGAAGGAATTTTGCCAATTGTAAGTGTACTGGTCATATTGAGTGAAAGACTGAGCAGGTATCAAGACCAAAATAGAAGTTTTTGAAGTTCTGATTCATAAACTTATCTGTTTTGATCAAGTCATTACTCAAACCATTTCCAAAGTACATATAGCATTTCTTGATATCATTTGGAAGCTAAGGGTGTCTACTAATCATATCTGGAGTCACTGAGGGCTGGTGCAAAGCAAGATTAGCAGCACCTACTTATTCTTCTAGAGGATCCATCCATCTTTCCCAACAGTGGTATCAGAGCAAATAAGGTAACATGGGAGATGGTTTTCCCTCATTCATTGATAAATTGGACAGGAACAATTATCAGGTTTGGTCTCTGAGGATGAAGACCTATCTACAAGGGAGAAGTCTATTTGGATTCATCTCAGGAGATGAGGAATTGCCCTCATTCAAAGCAAGAGGTCTACCCACCGAGGAAGAACAAGAAAGGCTAAATACATGGTGTGCAAAAGATGCATTGGCAAGGTCCTATCTTCTTAACTCTATATCTGATTTCCTTTTACCTCACATAAGGAATTGTAAGACTTCCCAAGAAACTTGGGAAACCTTGTCATCATACTTTTCTTCCAATACAAGGGCCAGGAAGAATCAATTGTGGATTGAATTCACAACCCTTAGAAAGCAACCAAAGCAATCAGTCTCAAAATTTGTGACCAAGATCAAGGATGTGGCAGACCAATTAGCCAGCATTGGAGAGGACATTGAAGAGGAACAAATAGTAAGGCAAGTAACCAATGGACTAAAGGCAAATGATAAGTGGGAAAGCTTCACCACTGCCATGGATCTCTACATGGACATGCATACCCCAGATCTCACAACTCTGATGGGCCAACTATTCACACATGAAGCAAAGTTTACAAAGATTGGAGATACATCTAAAGGTAACACTCCTTCTGCCCTATATACTGATAAAAAGATTAAAGACAAAGGTAAAGGTAAAAAGCAAGATGAGGAAGGGTCTACCTCCCAAGTCAACTATGCAAGGAGAGGTAGATCTTCAAGAGGCAGGGGCAGAGGAGGTAAGCAAGGTAGGGGGAAACGCTACAATTGATCACCATGCAACATTTGTGGACTGTCTAACCACACCACAGATGAGTGCTAGAGAAACTACAAAAATCAGAGAGGAAGAGGCCATCAAAGAGGTGGATACTCTCAAGGCAGAGGAAGGTTCAACCAACACCAAGGCTACAATGGCTACAATAATAACTACAACAACAATTACAACAACAACCATAATGGTAACTACCAAGGAGGATTCAGATATACCAGGATCCTCAATTCAAGCAATAAGAAGATCTCAGAGAGAAAGTAAGAAGCCTATCAGATATGGGTATGATACTTCTCTTGTAACTAAGCATTCTGTATATCTTGCAAAGGATTTGTTGAATGAAGAACCAGGTTCATATGAAGAGGCAATCACTAAACCAGAATGGAAAGGAGCTATGGATGAAGAAATAGAAGCTCTCAAGGAGAGTGATACATGGGACTTGGTACCCAAGAAGGACTCCATGAAAGTAATAGGATCCAGATGGATCTACAAACTAAAGAGGAACTCTGATGGTACAATCAACAGGTACAAAGCTAGGTTGGTAGCCAAGGGCTTTGCACAAACCCAAGGCATTGATTATGAGGAGACATTTTCTCCTGTGGCTAAGATGCCAACAATCAGAGTATTGGTAAGTGTAGCTGCATCCAAGAATTGGAACATGTACCAATTAGATGTCAAGAATGCTTTCTTGAATGGATGGATATCTGAAGAAGTCTACATGTCACAACCACCTGGCTATGAAGATCCCAAGAAGGTAAATTATGTTTGTAAATTGAAGAAGTCTCTATATGGATTGAAGCAGGCACCTAGAACATGGAATTATAGATTGACAACATACCTCCAAGACCAAGGGTTTACTATGAGCAAGGCAGATACTTCATTATTTATCAAAAGGAGTAATTCAGAGGTAATCTATCTCTGTGTCTATGTTGATGATATCATCATTACAGGTAATGATGTCCAAGGGATCAGAAGAATCAAAGATCAGATGATGAAGGAGTTCAAGATCAATGATCTTGGATTATTGAAGTACTTTCTATGACTCGAATTGGTTTATACTAATTCAGGTATATATATCACTCAGAAGAAGTATGTACAAGACATGTTGAAGAATTTTAATCTGCAGGATGCTAAAGTCTCAAGTACTCCAATGGAGGTCAACCAGAAGCTAAGTGCTCATGAAGGGGAAGAAGTCGAAGACATCAGAGGATATCAAAGTATGGTAGGTAGTTTGAATTATGCTATCTTGACCAGAATTGACATAGCATATGGTGTTAGTGTGTTAAGCCAATTCATGCACAAACCAAGGGTACCTCACCTTGAGGCATCAAAGAAGATCTTGAAATATCTAAAGGGAACTCAGAACCATGGTTTGTACTTTCCTTATACATCAGATATTGACATTAAAGTGTATTCAGATGCAGATTGGGCAGGATGCAAGGATGAGAGGAGGAGCACATCAGGATACTTATCTTTTGCAGGTGCTAAACCTATTTCTTGGTTAGCCAAGAAACAACCAACAGTGGCATTGTCATCCACTGAAGCAGATTATAGAGGGCTAGCCAATGCCACTCAAGAAGCTATCTGGTTAAAGCTTTTGTATACAGAGCTAGGCCTATACACTAGGCCTCCAATTATCTTTGGAGACAATACTAGCTCTCTTCACCTTGCAGCTAATCCAATATATCATGCTAGGACAAAACACATAGAGGTTCATTACCACTATGTGAGAGAGAAGTTACTTAGCAAGGACATTCAGTTGACATATGTGTCTACTAATATGCAATGTGCAGATCTACTCACTAAAGCTTTGGATGGAAACAAATTATGCGGATTCAAATCCATGATTGGATTGCAGGATGTGATTGAAGATTGAAGATGAAGACTTAAGCCAAAGTGTTTGGCTTGAGGGGGAGCTGTTGGTGCAATTCAAGCCTTCACAATTTGGCTTGGATTATTTCATGAAGACATCACTTGAAGGAAGGACCATAGGAACTTATGCTTATAAGTTCTTACCATTTTACTCTTTGTAAAAGTCTAAAAGACTTGGCACTTTTATGTACACACCTACTTGATTAGATTCGTGGAAAAGTTGTTGATTGATTGAGAGAATTTCTCATTACCTTTTAGGTGAAAGATTCTAGGAGTTTGAATTTGAATTCAAACTTGATTTTTCAACTCAATCCTATAAAAATGCAAGTCAAAAAGTCGCGGGTAGCATAGCTCACTCTAGCTTAATTCCCGAGGCATATACTACTGATCATTGAGAGTGTGAGGTCTACTCAATAGCCTACACCTCTGAGTACCATTTGGCAATGTTAATCATGCCAATGGGAATGTACATCAATGTGAATTAATACAAACATTTACATCTATATACTCAGTTTTCTCTGAGTGTACTACTTCAACTCTGTCAACTTCAGAGAGGCATATCTCAGTGTCTACTACTCCAAATCAAGTGATTCAAAGCTTGTTGGATTCGGCTCAAAGCATACTAAAAGCCTACAAAGTTTGAAGCGAATTGATTCAGCCAATGTCGAGAAAGCAGCGTCGAAGTGCTCACTGGTATTTGTCTACATACTTCCTAAAAAGTCGGGGGTGTTCATAAATTTGCTAAAGTGATTTCTCACTGTATAGTTTATCATTTTGAATGATTCCACTTGCAAATGGTAGCTTACTAAGTTAATAGAATACCTCTAGAAGGAATTTTGCCAATTATAAGTGTACTGGTCATACTGAGTGAAAGACTGAGCACGTATCAAGACCAAAATAGAAGTTTTTGAAGTTCTTTGATTCATAAACTTATCTGTTTTAATCAAGTCATTACTCAAACCATTTCCAAAGTACATATAGCATTTCTTGATATCATTTGGAAGCTAAGGGTGTCTACTAATCATATCTGGAGTCACTGAGGGCTGGTGCAAAGCAGAATTAGCAGCACCTACTTATTCTTCTGGAGGATCCATCCATCTTTCCCAACATGGCACACAGCCATTTCATACCTAGGAGCATCTTGAGCCTCTGCTCTAGAGTAATCTCTACCCTATCTCCTCAATTTCATCTTTCAAATGCATGCTAAGGCCTCTGCTTGAGCTTCTTCTTGAATGCACCTCTCCTCTTCTTTACGTTTCTTAGCCGTGTTTAGTCTCATGAGCATATCCTCTGTAAGAGGTTCTTGATATAGCTTGACTCAACATCCACTAATATAACTTGGCAAGATGTCACCTTCTAGAATTGCCAATTGAACTCCACCGCTAGTGGAAATTCTACTAATGATCATGGGTCCATATCCTCCTTTTTCCAATTTATGGGCATGTTGTTTTAGTGTATAATGTTGATGTAAATCACAAGCCTAGACATTTGGCTTGGAAGATATCATGAAGACTCTACATACATGAATAATCATAGGAACATATGCTAGTGGTTAATTACCACTTTATCTCATTGTAAAAGTCAAATTGACTTAGAATCTTTTGTAATCACCTACCTAAGTGATTCATGGAAAAGGTAACTCACTTGATTGAGAGAATATCTCCAAGCATTTAGGAGCTTGATCATAGGGAGCCAAAAGTTTGAATTTGAATTCAAATTTTTAGTCATTTCTTATAAAAATGGATATGAAAAAGTCGCGGGTAGATCACTTCACTCCCGAGCTTCATTCTACTGTAATTGAGTGTTTGTGAGGACTATACCATAGCCTACACCTCTCTACACCATTAGGCAATGTTATTCATGCCAATGGGATTGTACACAAGTGTTAATTTATAGATACATTTACATCTTTCATCTCTGTGTTCTCTGCTAGTCTACTCAAAAGTTTGTCAACTTGTCAAGGGCATATCTCGGTCAATACTCCACCAAAGTCAGTGATTCAAAGTTTGTTGGATTCACCTTGAAGCTTATTACATGCTGTAAAAATTTGAACACATTCTATTTAGCCAATGCAGAGACATCTGCGTCGAGGTGCTCACTGGTCTATTTCTGCTACAGTCCTAAAAAGTCGGGGGTATAGCTAACCTTGCTAAATTGATTTCTCTTAGCATAGTTTATCTTTTTACATAATTCCACTTGCAAATGGTAGCTTACTAAGCTAAGTAAATACCCCTAGAACGAAGTTTATCAATTGCTATCGTGCTAGTCACATTGAGCAAAACATCCAGCAAGTGTCAAGACCAAAATAGAAGGTTTTCTTGAATTTGTGACTTTCAAAGTTATCTGTTTTGATTCAATCATTGTACACATCATTTCCAAAGGACATAGACCATTTTTTGGTGTCATTGGAAAGCTAAGGAAGTCTAATAATCAAGTCTGAAGCAAAAGCGGACTAGTACAAAGCAGGTTTAGCAGTACCTACTCAGTCTCTTGGATCATCCATCCATTTTTCCCAACAGTCATATCAGAGAAAATAAGGTAAAATGGGAGATGGTTTTCCTTCATTTATTGATAAATTGGATAGGAACAACTATCAAGCTTGGTCTCTAAGGATGAAGACCTACTTACAAGGAAGGAGTCTCTATGGATACATCTAAGGAGATGAGGAATTGCCCTCATTCAAAGCAAGAGGATTGCCAACCAAGGAGGAACAAGAAAAACTCAACACATGGTGTGCTAAGGATGCATTGGCAAGGTCTTACTTACTCAACTCTATCTCTGACTTTCTTTTACCACATATCAGAAATTGCAAGACTTCCCAAGAGACTTGGGAAACCTTGTCATCATATTTTTCCTCCAATACAAGGGCTAGGAAAAATTAGCTGTTTCAGAATTTGTGACCAAGATAAAAGATGTTGCAGATCAGTTAGCAAGCATAGGAGAAGAAATTGAAGAAGAACAGATTGTGAGGCAGGTAATCAATGGAATCAAGGCTGATGACAAGTGGGAAAGCTTCACCACTGCAATGGATCTCTACATGGACATGCACACTCCAAATCTTACAACTCTCATGGGTCAACTATTTACACATGAAGCAAAGCTCACCAAGAGTGGAGATATATCCAAAGGTAACAACTCTTCTGCCCTATACACTAATAAGAAATCTAAGGATAAAGGCAAAAGTAAGAAGGTGGAAGATGAAGGCTCTACCTCCCAAGACAACTATGCAGGGAGAGGTAGATCTTCAAGAGGTAGGGGCAGAGGAGGTAAGCAAGGTAGGGGGAGACCCAATAATTCATCACCATGTAACATTTTTGGTTTATCAAATCACACCACAGATGAGTGTTTCAGGAATTACAAAAACCAGAGAGGAAGAGGCTACCAAAGAGGTGGATACTCACAGTCAAGAGGAAGGTTCAACAATCACCAAGGCCACAACAACAGTTACAACAACAACTACAACAAGAATTAAAATGGCAACTACCAACGAGGATATAAATCCACAAAAGATTACAACAACTATACAGAGGAGCAAGATGACTCTCTTCTAATCATGAACATGACTTCAAAATCAGGTACAAATAATGATCACTTATTTTACATTGATTCAAGGTGTTGAAATCATGTGGCTGGTAATGTGGCACTACTCTCTGATCTTGAGGAACCAAAAGGTAAACACCAAGTCCAAACAGGTGATGATACAAAGCATTCTATGGTTAAAGTTGGAAATGTGAAGACTTTTGATGGTAATCAGAATTTGTTGAGCAGGGTACTTTATGTACCAACCATTACCAAAAACTTAATGAGTGTTGGTCAGATTGTGGAGAAAGGTTTGCAGGTCTGATTCAATCAATATGAAGCATTTGTTGAGGACCCAAGATATGGATTCAAAAGGATAGCTAAAGGAGAAAAATCAGGTAGACTTTTCACTTTTGAGTTAGAAGACACAAAGAATATTGCACTATAGAGTTATAAGGATCAAACACTTTTAGAGCTTGAGATTTGGCACAAGAGATTAGGGCATATAGGAGAAAGAACCTTGAAGCAAATGTGCAGGGACCAATGTGTGCTTGGGATACCTAATGTATCCAAGCAACATATGATTTACAAGTGTGGTGCTTGTCAATTTGGTAAGTCTCACAGTTTACCCTTCTCAAGGAAAGGATATATGCATGAAAACTACCTAGAGCTTGTCCACACAGATGTATGGGGACCTAGCAAAGACCCCTCAGTCTCAGGTTCAAGGTACTATGTGTCTTTTATTGATGATTATAGCAGATGGACTGTATTATACTTTATGAAGCACAAGGATGAGGTGTTTAATTGTTTTAAAAAATATCTTGCACTAGTTGAAAATCAGATAGGAAGGAATTTGAAGAGGCTAAGGTCAGATGGAGGAGGTGAATACTTCTCCAATGAGTTTGAAAACTTCTTGTAGGACAGAGGCATCAAAAGGGAAATAACCATAAGGCATTCTCCTGAACAGAATGGTAGCTGAAAGAAGAAATATGTTAATTGTTGAGACAGCCATATCTATGCTTAATGAGAAGAAGTTACCTAACTATCTATGGGCAGAGAGTTTTTCTACTGCCACTTACCTCATAAATAGGTTACCATCTAAGTCACTTGATGGTATGACACCCTATGAAGCATGGCATGGTAAGAGACCATCATTAGAACATTGCAAAATATTTGGTTGTGTAGCATATGTGCACATTCCCTCTCAGGTAAGAGGTAAGCTAGATCCAAAGGCTGAAAAATGCATTTTCATTGGATATGATTTAAATAAAAAAGGTTATAGATTTTATAACCCTACCAATAAGGGATTTATGGTAAGCAGGGATGTGATCTTTGATGAGAATGATTCTTGGTATGAGAATGAATGCAGGAAGGTCAAACTACCCTATGATTTGGAAGAGGAATTTCCAAAACTTACAAAGGAGGAACCTACTCAGGATGGAGATTCAAGTTCAGATGATGAAGATACAATCAACCTTGAAGAGTTCAAGGCATGGAAGTCAAAGGGCAAAATGAAGACGAAGAAGCTTGAAGACATACCTGAATCTTCAACCCAATCAATCAAAAGATCTCAGAGAGAAAGCAAAAAACCTATCAGATATGGGTATGATACATCTCTTGTTACTAAACATTCAGTTTATCTTGCCAAGGATTTGTGAAATGAAGAACTAGGATCATATCAAGAAGCAATAACCAAATCAGAATGGAAAGAAGCTATGGATGAGGAGATTGAAGCACTCAAGGAGAGTGATACATGGGAGTTAGTACCCAAGAAGGACTCCATGAAGGTAATAGGATCCAAATGGATCTATAAATTGAAAAGAAATTCTGATGGAACAATTAATAGGTACAAAGCCAGACTGGTAGCCAAGGGTTTTGCACAATACCAAGGCATTGATTATGAAGAAACGTTTTCTCCTGTGGCCAAGATGCCAACAATCAGAGTGTTGGTAAGTGTGGCTGCATCAAAGAATTGGAACCTCTACCAGTTGGATGTCAAGAATGCTTTCTTGAATGGATGGATCTCAGAAGAGGTTTATATGTCACAACCTCCTCGCTATGAAGACCCTAAGAAGGTAACTTATGTTTGCAAATTAAAGAAGGCTTTATATGGATTGAAGTAGGAACCTAGGGCATGGAATTACAGGCTAACTACATACCTCCAAGACCAAGGATTTGTTATGAGCAAGGCAGATACTTCTCTATTCATTAAGAGAAGTAATTCAAAGGTAATATATCTCTGTGTTTATGGTGATGATATCATCATTACAGGTAATGATGTCAATGGAATCAGATATATCAAAAGTCAGATGATGAAGGAATTCAAGATCAATGATCTAGGCTTATTGAAGTATTTTTTGGGACTTGAATTAGTTTACACTAATTCAAGGATATCAATTACTCAGAAAAAGTATGTGCAGGATATGTTGAAGAAATTTCAATTGCAGGATGCTAAAGTAGCAAGCACTCCAATGGAGGTGAAGCTAAAGCTAAGTGCCCATGAAGGTGATGAAGTCCAAGACATTACAGGTTATCAAAGTATGGTGGATAGCTTGAACTATGCTACCTTAACTAGAATTGATATTGCATATGGAGTTAGTGTGCTAAGTCAATTTATGAACAAACCAAGGAAACCTCACTTAGAGGCTGCCAAGAGAATCTTGAAGTATCTCAAGGGTACACAGAACCATGGTTTGTATTTTCCTTACACTTTAGATATTGATATAAAAGTCTATTCAGATGCAGATTGGGTAGGATGCAAGGATGATAGGAGAAGCACTTCTGGATATATTTCTTTTGCATGTGACGAACCAATTTCATGGTCTGCAAAGAAGCAACCAACTATTGCATTGTCTTCTACAGAGGCAGAGTATAGAGGGCTAGCTAATGCCACTAAAGAAGCAATTTGGATTAAGCTTTTGTATACAGAATTGGGCTTATATACTAGGCCTCCAATTATCTTTGGAGATAATACAAGTTCTCTTCACCTGGCAGCTAATCCTATCTATCATGCCAAGACAAAACACATAGAAGTTCATTATCATTATGTGAGAGAGAAGTTGCTAAGCAAGGATATTCAGCTGACCTATGTGTCAACCAACATGCAATGTGCAGATTTGCTAATTAAAGCTTTGGATGGAACCAAACTTTGCAGGTTCAAATCTATGATTGGATTGCAGGATATACTTGAAGATTGAAGATGAAGCCTTAAGCCAAAATGTTTGGCTTGAGGGGGAGCTGTTGGTGTAAATCACAAGCCTACACATTTGGCTTGGAAGATATCATGAAGACTCTACATACATGAAGAATCATAGGAACATATGCTAGTGGTTATTTACCACTTTATCTCATTGTAAAAGTCAAATTGACTTAGAATCTTTTGTAATCACCTACCTAAGTGATTCGCGAAAAAGGTAACTCACTTGATTGAGAGAATATCTCCAAGCATTTACAAGCTTGATCATAGGGAGCCAAAAGTTTGAATTTGAATTCAAATGTTTAGTCATTTCCTATAAAAATGGATATGAAAAAGTCACGGATAGATCACTTCACTCCCGAGCTTCATTCTACTGTAATTGAGTGTTTGTGAGGACTATACCATAGCCTACACCTCTCTACACCATTAGGCAATGTTATTCATGCCAATGGGATTGTACACAAGTGTTAATTTATAGATACATTTACATCTTTCATCTATGTGTTCTCTACTAGTCTACTCAAACGTCTGTCAACTTGTCAAGGGCATATCTCGGTCAATACTCCACAAAATTCAGTGATTCAAAGTTTGTTGGATTCAGCTTACAGTCTACTACATTCTATCAAAATTTGAACACATTCTATTCAGCCAATTCAGAGAAATCTGCGTCGAAGTGCTCACTGGTCTATTTTCTGCTACAGTCCTAAAAAGTCGGGGGTATAGCTAACCTTGCTAAATTGATTTCTCTTAGCATAGTTTATCTTTTTACATCATTCCACTTGAAACTCGTAGTTTACTAAGCTAATTAAATACCCCTAGAAGGAAGTTTATCAATTGCTACTGTGCAGGGCACACTGAGCAAAACATCCAGCAGGTGTGAAGACCAAAATAGAAGGTTTTCTTGAATTTGTGACTTTCAAAGTTATCTATTTTGATTCAATCATTCCACACATCATTTTCAAAGGACATAGACCATTTTTCTGTGTCATTGGAAAGCTAAGGAAGTCTACTAATCAAGTTTGAAGCAAAAGAGGGCTGGTACAAAGCAGGTTTAGCAGTACCTACTCCGTCTCTTGGATCATCCATCCATTTTTCCCAACATATAAAGCAACACTAGGTCTCCATCTTTCATTCCTTTATCCTTGATGTGTGCATCAAAGTATGCCTCTTTTCTTTGTAGCATAGATGCTCACTGCTTCTTGTAGCCTAGTCTCACCTAAACATTCTAAATCAAATATCTTGGAGGAAAACTCATGTCCATTCCACTCATGCTCTTGTGCTAGTTTTAAAGTCGGGATCAAGAAATCTAATGGTAGCTCAACATGCTATCCAAAAACCATGTGAAATGGGGTGGCATTGAGTACTATTCTGTAGGCAACTCAGTAAGCCCAAACTGCATGATGAGGTTGTTTATCCCAATCAGAGTTCTTATTATTTATGAGTTTTTTCAATAGACTACATAGGATCTTATTTGTGATCTTGGCTTGTTTGTTACCTTGCGGATGATAGGGGGCAGACTTCCTATGAATTGTCAAGAATTCTTGGAGCAGGTTTTCAATGAATTCATTCAAGAAGTGCATACCTCTATCACTTACTAACTCTATTGGTAATCCATATCTAGTGAATACGTTCTCGAATAAGAACTTAGCTATCATTTGAGCATCATTTTTTGTTGTGGATTTAAATTATACCCATTTTGTAAGGTAATTTTGATGTAGGATGATTCTAACACCCCAACGCAAAAATGGAAGATGGCTGCCCTCCATCAGGTCCACAAGTAGTGATATATGCTCACTGTTCTGAACTTTTCTCTACACCAGTACAACGACATAAAATGAACATTTTTAGACTTGTAGTAGACTATAAGATCTACCCAACAAGCTTCAAATCATGCCAAATGGATTCTCCAGTTGGGAGAACCACCCTCGTCAAAACAGGCTAACTGTTTGCAACACTCTCTACCTATGTGCAGAGATATACCTTCACAAAGTTGGCGATTTCTCACAACTCACTCAGCCAAATAACTTGAAACTTTGGCAAAGTTCAGGTCACAATATGAGAGGCCAAATGAAGCTTGAATTCAATGAAAATGAGTACAATCAGAGATCAAACAATGCTCTACAATCCGATACAATGAGATTTGGAAAAGCCTAACTACACCTCTAGATAGAGAGGAGCAAAATCATGAGAAAATGACGTAAGCAAGCAAGGAGGCTGCTTGCTGGAGTTTATGACTTCACTAAACTAAGTGGGAAACTCGTGGAATGCATACAACTCAAGAAAAAAAGGTGAGATGATGCTTATATAGACTTTTACTTTTCCTACAATCTAGCTAACCACCCACCAATCATTTTAGGTGCACTTTTTGGTGGCTGATTTGATACGATTTGAATTCGATTGATTTTGGTGGAGCTTCTAACTTCATTCCACGACTTTGGGCCCTCCTTTTTGATTGGTCCACTTGCAAAACTCGTGGTTGAGCCTTTTGCATGATTGAGACTTGATTTTCAACACTCCCCCTCAAGTCTCAATGCCTAGGTCCTTCATTCCAATGCATGCCTTGAAGTGTTGTAGCTTTACTCTATCCAATGCTTTGGTAAACATATCTGCATATTGGTCCTTTTTATTGACATGCTCCACCTTGACATCCTTTGACATGATCTTCTCTCGAATAAAGTGGTAATGCACTTCTATATGCTTCGACCTTGCATGGAACACCGGATTTTGAGCCAAGCATATGCTACTTATGTTGTCACAAAAAATAGGTATTTGCTTAACCTGCAAGTGAAGATCAACAAACAACTTCTTGAGCCACATAAGCTCACATGAGACTTGTGCTAAGCCTCTATACTCAGCTTCGATTGATGAAAGAGCCATGGTTGGTTGTTTCTTTGGCATCCATGAGATGGTCTTCTTCCCTAGCATGATAACATATCCACTAGTGCTCCTCCTGTCATCTTTGGAACCTGTCCAATTAGCATCACAATAAGCTTGTACATTTGATCCATCATCAAATGGATAATATAGACCTTCATTCACTGATCCTTTGAGGTACCTAAGTACCCTTTTGGTTGCAACAAGATGAGGTACTCTTGGTGCTTGCAAAACTTGAGATAACACTCCAACTACATGTGCAATATCAGGTCTTGTCATAGTAGCATACAAGAGAGAACCAATTATTGACCTATACATGTTTACATCCTTCACTTCTTCACCTTCATGAGCACTTAGTTTAACATTTACTTCTACTGGATTTGAAATGGGCTTGCAATCACACAAGCCAAACTTCTTCAAAAGATCAAGAATGTATTTCCTTTGCATCAAGTATATGCCTTCCTCTTTATATAGTACTTCAATCCCAAGGAAGTACCTTAAAATCCCTAAATCTGATATTTTAAATTCACATCCAAGCTTCCTCTTTATGTCCTTGATGTTGGATTCATCATCCCCTGTAATGATCAAATCATCAACATATATACAAATGAAAACAATTTTGCTACCTTCCTTCTTCACAAAGAGTGATGGGTCTGCATGACTCTGATTATATTCACATTTTACTAAGTAGTCCACAAGTCTTTGTTTCCAAGCTCTTGGGGCTTGCTTGAGTTCATAAAGAGCCTTCTTTAGCTTGCATACATGATGTGGAAACCTCTCATCTTCAAAGCCTTGGGGCTGGTCCATGAAGACTACCTCTTCAAGCTCTCCATTTACGAAAGCATTCTTCACATCCAGCTGGTACATCTTCCAACCTTTTGAGGCTGAAATTGCAATCAAACTTCTGATGGTGGACATCTTAGCTACTGGGCTAAATTTTTCGTCAAAGTCTATGCCATAGGTTTGAGCAAAACCTTTGGCAACCAGCCTTGCTTTATACCTAGAGATGCTCCCATCTGCATGCCTCTTTACCTTGTACACCCATTTGTTGCCAATGACTTTCATGTCCTTTGTTCTTGGCACCAATGAACAAGTATCATTTTCTTCAAGTGCTTTGAGTTCCTCCTCCATGGCTTCAATCCATTCCCTATGCTTATTTGCTTCTTCAAAAAAGTTAGGTTCTTCACAAGCTATAACTTAACTCATGTAGGCATAGTGCCTTGCAATGAATGAATCATAAGTAAACCTTTGAACATGGTATTTAACCATATTGGATGACCTTACCTCACCATTAGGTGGTAGGAATCTCCTCCTCCTTCTTGGTTTAGATGCTTTAAATCATGGATTTTCTAATTTTTCCATATCTTCATCACTTGTAGATTCCATGTCTACCCATCGATGGTCTTCATCATTTGCCTTTTCCTTTCCTTTGCTACTTCCTTCACTTGAATGAGATTCATTCCTTGTCCTTCCATGCCAAGTGGATGTAGTACTCTCCTCTGATGGCGTGCTTGAAGTGGTTGGACCACTTACCTCCATGCTTTGTTGTTGCTCTTTGAACTTCTTCTCGGCTTCATGTGCATTATCAACCTGTAACACATCTTTGCTACCATATCAAGGTAGCAACTCATCAAATATTACATCCCTAGATACCTTAAGCTCTTTGGTGCAAGGTTTATAGCATCTATAACCCTTTTTATCTAAAGAATATCCAAGAAATATACACCTATTCGTTTTCGGGTCTAACTTATGTCTCAATTCTTGAGGTATGTGAACATAACACACACAATCAAATACTTTGAGATGTGAAAGATTGGGTTTCTTACCACACCAAGCTTCATAAGGTGTAACTCCATGTACTCCTGAGGTTGGACACCTATTCATAATGTATATGGTTGTCTTTGTTGCATCAGCCCAATAAGAGTTAGGAACATTCATTTCATTTAACAACAATGTAGCCACTTCTGCTATGTATCTATTCTTCCTTTCTGCCAACCCATTTTGTTGAGGTGTATACCTGCAAGTGAATTTCCTTTTGATGCCATGCTTATGTAGAAAATCTGAAAATTCATTTGAAAAATACTCTCCCCCTCCATCCGATCTGAGATTCTTTATATACTTCCCTGTTTCCTTCTCCACTAGGTTTTTGAACCTCTTGAAATGGTAAAACACCTCTGACTTTGACTACATGCAATACATCCAAACAAACCTTGAATGATCATCTATAAATGTGAAAAAATATCTACTACCTCCAATGGATGGCTCCCTTGTAGGTCCCCATATATCTATGTGTATGAGATTCAACACTTCATTGCTCACGTGCTCCCTTCTTGAATGGCAATCTGCTTTGTTTTCCTAATTGACAAGCATGGCACAAATGTTGCATATTCTGAGATGTAAGATCAGGTAGACCACTCACAAAGCCCTTCCTTTGCATGTCCTTCATCCTTTGTAAGTTTATGTGCCCAATTCTTTTATGCCATAAGTCGATTTTTGCAATCTGTTTATTTCCAATTGACAAGTAGCCAAATAACTTGAAACTTTGGCAAACTTCAGGGCACAATATGAGAGACCAAATGAAGCTTGAATTCAATGAAAATGAGTACAATGATAGAGCAAACAATGCTCTGCAATCTGGTACAATCAGATTTGGAAAAGCCTAACTACACCTCTAGATAGAGAGGAGCAAAATCATGAGAAAATGAGGTAAGCAAGCAAGGGGGCTGCTTGCTTGACTTTATGAATTCACTAGACTAAGTGGGAAACTCGTGGAATGCATACAACTCAAGAAACAAAGGCAGGATGATGCTTATATAGACTTTTACTTTTCCTACAATCTAGCTAACCACACACCAATCAGTTTAGGTGCACTTTTTGGTGGCTGATTTGATGAGATTTGATTTTGATTGAGTTTGGTGGAGCTTCTAGCTTTATTCAATGACTTTGGGTCCTCCTTTTTTATTGGTCCACTTGCAAAACTCGCGGTTGAGCCTTTTTGCATGATTGAGACTTGATTTTCCACAAATTTGTGGCTTCAATGATGTACTCTACATGGGAGTTTCTAGCTGGGGGTTAATAGGACCTACAAAGTCTGTACCCCACTTCAAGAATGCACATCCTCTCATAATGGGTCACAAAGGCATCTCGTCTTTTCTGATTGGATATTGTGCATGTTGGCGTGTGTCACACTTCTTCACATAGGTATGTGCATCCATATGAAGAGTGGGCCACCAAAGTCCTAAGAAGAGAGTGGTCTTAATTACTTAAAGGTCAAGTCTGAACTGTCCACCTACAACACTACTATGTGCAATTTCTAAAACTTTCAGATAGTCTGATTCGTGAACACAAAATCTTAAGTAACCATATTTGCCTCTTCGATATAGGTTGTCTCCTACTAAGGCATAGTCGTGAGCCTCGTGCTCCAAGCTTCATTTTCTTGCTAGACTAGCCTTGTTGGGTAGTGTTTCCGATCTCATAAATTCTACCAATGGAGTGATCCAATCCAAAATTAATGACACGTGATAAAGGGTAGCATGCTCCATACCACTTGCAACTATCTCCAGAATGTTCTTCCCAAAATCATCTCATAGGCCTGGTTTTTGCTAAAGTCATATATAGAAAAAGTGTGCTCAAACTCTACACCACAAGTAGTGAGAGTTGTTCCTTCTAGCAATCCTAAGGGTCTTTCTATATGACCATCGGCAATCTGTAATTTCATTCTCATTGGCCTAAGTGTAGGTTTGCCCCAAAGCTTCCATAAGGAAGTGGTAGCAATTACAACTCTTGCACTTGAGTCCAAAATTGCCTTTGTTGTGTAACCTTGATGTGTGATTGGAAGATAGGTGTTTCCTTCTTCTCCTTCACTCATGTCTCCTACTTGGAAATGGCTTTAAATACCTCGGGTACTTGCTTTGCTACATGTTTCCAAAGCTTTGGCTTCACTTTGAGAAGTTCTTCTGAACTGAGATTGCAGTGCACTTTAGTGTAATTCACTAGCTCTGTATTCCTACGCATGATTGAGTCTTCCTTTCTTACCATGACTATGGGTGCTCTCTTACAAGTAGACTTTGCTTCCCATGGGCTCGTGAAATGCAGTGGTTCTTGCAGGGAATTAGACTCAAAGTCTAACCATTCACTTGACTGGGCATCATCTTGCTCTCCATAAATAGGGGGAATATCTTGTGGGAATTGATCAAGTAGGTCGTCCACAAGCTCAGTTGGAGGAGTATTCTCACTTTCTTTCACCCATTTCTCTTCTTGAATTTCTCTATAAAATTCTTGGGAATATCGATTCATAGAAGAGGAGCTGTATAGTTCATTGGAGCTAGGCACATAAGTTTCCTGAGGAGGAATGCTCATTCCTTCACTTGCCTTGTCCTTACCCTAGGAGGTGGCTTCCTTTCTAGATTTTGCAATAAACTTCTCCAATTTATCTTATATTCCATCAAAATGCAATTGACTCCTAGTTGAACTAGAGCAATTGAAGAGGTGACTGGCTTCAAGCATGGTTTGAGCCAATTCTACCATCTTAGCACAAGCTTCGTTCGTTGAAGCTGTAGGTCATTTGGAAATCCTTGATGCTTGATGAAATATCAAGGGTTACTTCATACATTGTTGAGTGACTACCCATAAGTCACATATAAACACCTCTTGTAAAAGCCATGCATTTAACACCCAAGATAAATGCTAAAAGGTAGGATCACCTTTTAGGTGGCAGATTCAAAATTCAAATTAGATAACATCTAAAAGAATATGTCTTTTAGTCGTGGGTAGAACAACACAAATAAGGACACATTGAGCTTCAAGCTTGTGGCTACACTAAGCCCACACATGTATGAGTAAGCCTAAATCATCTCCTTTGTATCGTACATTCATAATCTTATACATTTCATTCAGTTAGTGCAAGCTACTGAATGTATACTGTTGTCTGTCACTAAGTGTTCATTTCAGTGAATTTGTTTTGAGGAGTTCTCTGAGAATACTTATCCATTTGATGTGATTCAACTTGGGATATGTTCAGATATCAATTTTCATATCATTTGATTCATTACATTGTGAGATACATTCTTTGCAAGTCACCTATGTCTGCTCACAGTCATCTTCCTAAAAAGTCGAGATTACACCACTAACTTCTAAATATGATTTCTCGTCATGTACTCATCCTAAATTAGTGAATGAACTTCCTGTAGCAAGCTTACAACTTCAATCAGCTATATCTAAGAGCTCTTGGGTCAATTGAAATCAATGAGTGAGTACTAAGTGATTTCTTGAGAAGAACCAATTCCTAAAATAGCAAGTTTTTGGAACTCTTCAATCTTGAAAGTTGTTTGTTTATGAGATAACTATTTCAAGGTGATGCTCCAATGTACATGGTGGATCCAAATGCATATTTGGAGAGCTAAAGGTGTCTACTAAGAATCTACATTGGTAGGTGTAGAGCAAGATTTGTGCAGCACCACCTCATCTCTAGAGTATATCGAACCATCTCCTAATAGTAGTATCAGAGCTATCATTAACTCAACATGGGAGATGGATTCCCATCATCAATCGATAAACAGAATGGAGGTAATTACTCTGCTTTGTTTATTAGAATGGAGGCATATCTACAAGGTAGGAATCTCTATGGTTACATATCTGGAGATGAGTTAATGCCAATAATTAGAAGCAAAGGTCAACCAACTCAAGAAGAACAAGGAAGGTTATCAACATGGTGCCCAAAGGATCGTTTGGCCATGTCTTATCTTCTCAACTTAGTTTCTGATTTCTTACTTCCATAGATTAGGAATTGTAAGACATCACAAGAAACCTAGAATGCACTTGAAGCATTCTTTTCTTCAAGCACTAGAGCAAGAAAGAACCATTTATGGATGGAGTTCACAACACTCAAAAAGATGCCCAAACAAAATGTGACTGACTATGTCACTAAAATAAAGGACCTATCTGATCAACTTGGAAGCATTGGAGAAGTCATTGAGGAGGAGAAAATTGTAAGAAAAGTGATCAATAGAATCAAGGTACATGAAAAATGGGAAGCCGTCACCACAACAATGGATATATACATGGATAGTTACCTATATTCAATACTCTAATGGGACAACTATTCACTCATGAAGCCAAGCTTGTGAAGAACAATGACAACTCAAAAGGTAATCAATCTTCTACCCTATGTATGCATATGCATGTGTGTGTATGTATGCATGTGAGAGTATGTATGCTTGTGAGTGTATGTGTGTATGTATATGTGTATGCATATGCATGTGTGCATGTGTGTGTATATGTGTGTGTATGTGTATGTGTGTGTATGCATGTGTATATATATGTATGTCATTTTATGTGTGTGTATGTGTATGTCTGTGTATGTATATGTGTGGGTATGTGTATGTATGTATCTGTATGTATAGTGTGTTTGCGTGTATGTGTGTGTATATGTGTATGTGTGTGTATCTATGTGTGTATGCATATGGGTTTGTATGTGTATGTGTGTGTATGCATGTGTGTATGTATTGTTGGTGCAATTACTCCAAGTCTAAATTCTTGATCACTTATCCTAAAGCTCATATGTGCATTCTGTGAGAAGATGGTTGGATACACTCCAGACCCACCATGTAGATTGGAGCATCACCTTCAAATAGTTATGTCAAAACAACTAACTTTCAAGATTAAAGAGTTCCAAAAACTTGCTTTTATGTGACTTGCTTCTTCTTAGGAAATCACTCAGTACTCACTCACTAATTTTAATTTGTTGAGAGAGATGGTGGATAATCACAAGAGATGAGATGGTGTAGCTAAATCCTGCTTCACACCTACTACAATTGATGGCTAAAGAGTGTTGTGGGCCTCCTTAGCTAGCTAATAAGCATAAATGATCATACATGTTGCATTGGAAGATGATGCACAAATGATAGGATCAAAACAGATAGGTAGACATATGATCCAATGCACAAAACTTACTATTTTGGTTGAGACACTTGCTCAGTGTTTCACTTAATTCTATGTGTATAGTTGTACCCTTTAGGTACTTAAGCACCCTCTTTGCAGCTTCCTTGTGTGGCCTCCTTGGTACATGCATGAATTGACTTAATGTACTCATAGCATATGCATTATCTACTCTTGTCAAGGTAGCATAATTAAGACTACCCACAAGTTGTTGATACCCTGTAATATATCAAGTGGTTCACCTTCATGCAAGCTTAGCTTATGATTTATCTCCATAGGAAGACCTGAATCTTTAGTGTTCTCAGTTTTAAATTTGATCAAAATATCATTTATGTACTTCCTTTGTGTGATGAATATACCTGAATCTGTAAACACAAGTTCTAAGACAAGGAAATAAGTCAGCAACCCTAGATCACTGATTTTGAATTCATTCATCAATTGAACCTTGACTTGCTTGATACCTTGTGGAGAAAAAGACTATACCTCAATCCCCCTCAAGTGCATATAGTGGGGATTCACGCTTTAATTATCAATCCGATGAGTATACAAACCTAGTCGAGTGTATGAAGACATGCAATCAAGTGATGATCAATACAAATGAACTACTCAAAGAGTGCAAATAAAGTAAACACTTATCCAAACAAGCTTCAACTGTCGGTCATGGTGTCACGATACTTGGTGCAGCAGCCGTCAGTAATTTGGAATTTTCTCTCAGCTCCGAACTCCAAATATAGTGAATAGCATATGCATTTCGAAGCTCTCGAGAAGACGCATCCAATGGCAGTGGTTTTCTTTCAATTCAGACACTCCTACTTGAAGTTATGGGCAAAATATGGAGTTGCGGGAAAACCTTCCTACACTTCAGCACTTTCTACACTTCGCACACACCTTAACTACAGCAAATAAACGCTTTCATGGATAGGCAACACTTCCTAACACTCTTTCCAAGCAATACACATGCATACAAACTCACAAAGAAGGAGATACAGAGTGGAGAAGACACAAATTCGAATTTCTGTGCTCTTGATTCTCACAATGGCAAAAAGTCTTTACAAAGAGTCACAAATTGACTTATATACTAGTGCCCTAAAATTGGTCCTTTCACACAAGAGACCGGCACTTTATTCACTAAAAGACTAATTTTCTACTAATTTACATGGGTATGTTTCTAATCTTCTGTGGGGATGCATCTAGAGGACTCCTCTGGTGCATTTACAATGGAAAATATATTACAAAATGATTATGATACAAAAAATTGGGTGTCCAAATCGGAAAATTTTTGGGGCCCTTCATTTTCTCTGCTTTATGCTCGTCTTTGCTCTGCAACACTCTCCCCCTCTTCGTCTCTGTCGTCCCTTGACAGGCTTTAGCTTTTCTTCGGGTGTTTGCTTAAGTCTTCTGAATACATGCACCTGGCGGGCGAAGCGGCAACAAGGACTGTCAGACATTTGGTTATCTTATCCGAGGTATGTCCTTTGCTTTGATTTTGCCCCTTGGTATTCCTTATATCACACATTCAGATTGCTGTATTCATTTGGGTTGCCACACACGCATCCTTTGGTTAGTTCTACCTGTTTGTTAAACAGGTGTTCAGTTTTGATGGCCTATTCTTGATTCAAGCTCTACATCGCTAAGGCCTGATGCATTCGTGTTGCATGTTCTTTTCTTTTGCTCGCCCGCAACCCTTGGAGTTAGACTACTTGATGTTTGTAGTCTAGTTCACCAATTATCCTCTTTAATTCTGGGTTGCTGTGTTAAGTCGGTTTGCCACGCACGCCACCAGTGGGAGGACTGAGGACGTAACTCTTCAGTCTTCGATCTAGACCTTCCAAAAGCTCCAGAGGTCGAAGCATCCTCTCTTGAATCTGGAACCGCCTGATATCTTCTTGCACTTCTTCATGGATACTTGTTAGCCCTGGTTCCACCTTCCACCTACGTGCTTTTTCCTTGATATGTGCCCCTGCGGGGCTCTGTGCAGAGATGGGTGTTGCTCCCCTACGGGGCTTCTTGCAGAGATATATCTTCAAATATCATCTTTTTAGTGAAGCTTCTTTCATTGTCTTCTTCTTTTCTTCTTCTTGCTTGATTCTCCCTCAACACTGCCCCCCTCCTGGACTCTATTGTCCCCGACAGGCTTTGATAAGCGACGGGCATATGTTCTATATACTTTTTGCTCTGTATCATTAAACAGATTGGCTTCACGTATCATTAGTTGTTTCCACTGTTCAGCGTTTACTCCATCATGAGGTGGTTGTCTGTGGTCTGCAAAGAAGCTTAGTTCATATGCCACTAATCTGGCATTCAGGTTGGATGACATTTTCAAAAATATTTCTGAATCTATCTCAAAGAATCCTGTAAAAAACGCTTCTTCAAACGTTTGCATATATGTACTTGGCAAGAACATCAATCTGGAATAATAAGCCATTATTGTCGGTCTGCTAGGCATAACAGATAGATAAAAAATGAGTACGTGTGTGCCTTGATTAATACCGATGAAGTTCAAAAATGTGTATGCCGCGTGTTTGAAGACCTTCAATACAATGAGTAGCATACTGAGTATTTTATTAGTCATTTTTATAGCTAAATCTCGTACTGTTGCATAGTTCTGCAGCCAAAATTCGATGGTTTTGACCATATAATCTTCCGTTGGCAAATAATTATGTGGCGGGCTTGGAAGCAGCGGGTAATTCAGCCACTGTTTATTTATAGCGCCATTTCTTTGCAAATCCAAAAATTCTCTAGTATCCCTTCTGCATGGTTGTCTGGTGTGACTTCAACTTGATTCAGCTCTGTCCATTCTTCCTCGTTATTCTTTGTCCTTATATCAGTATCCAGCGTATCTTTGTCAGGATTAGATTCTTCATTCGAGATTGAATCATCTAAACCCAGTTCTTTGTATCTTGCACTTTGTTCTGGGTTTTTTTCTTTACTTCGGTGATGTTTCTCTTGACTTGCTTGTCTGTACTGATGACCTTGAACATTCAAATTTACCTGCCCTTGCATGTATTGATGTGTCTCTTCTAGGGCGGTGGAAAGATCTCTCTTGGTGATCGGCACTTGAACTACAGGAATCTTTGGTAAGGAATGAGTCCTCTTCGACTGAGGTGTAGCCTGAGCTTCTTCTTCCCTAAGTCGTTTTGTACCCCTCATTGGCTTCTGAGAACTTGTCCCTGCTGCTTCTTCCATAACGACTGCTTTCTTTTTCTTGGGGATTGTGGCGGATTTTGCATATTTGGCTAGCCCTGCTGAGGTGGGCATTTCTCGTAAGCAGTTTTTCATGTCAAGTGCTTCATATATCAATAGTGTCAAAGCCGAACTCCCATTTAAAAGCTTCTTCTGACCCCATCTCTTCTTGGCTTCAAATAATCGCTCTTGTATATACGGAGTCAGATTCACTTTGTTACCCACTTGCCTCATTGCATGTGATAATAATTGAACCACAATCTTTTGCGGAGCAGTATATCTATTCATGCTCGGGAAACAAAAGTGTTGATGTACCAGTCGTACAGCATCTTTGATGTCTATTCTGTTAATATCCACAAAGGATCTTTTCTTGGGGTCATAGCATTCCTCCTTGACATTAGTCTATTCCTTCTTGATCAATTCATGAGTGAATTGAATGGTCTTCCAAGTACCTACTTTATCCAATACTCTGGCTTCAGGAACTCCTATCTTAGTAGTTGCAAGCTGCAGAGTGTTCATCACTTGAGTGCATCTCTGAAAATCAGGTAGATAAATGGGTATTCTTAGAAATGCGTCTATCCCTGCTTGGGTCCATACTTCCTCTATATGCGGTAATCCTTGTATTATCGTTTTGAAGTCTTGTGACATGATAGGTAAGCAGTGATCCCTATCCATATCTTGATAGTTGCCATGAAGATAAGTTCTGTGACTGGTTGGTCATCACGAAACCAATGGCCTCTGACTTTTGTTATTGACTCCAATGGAAGAAGTCGTTCCTCTTCCTGTTGTGTAGCTTCTGAATCAGGAGATGCCATCTGCACTCAATATAGAGTATGAATTAGTGGCCATATAGTATCAAAAATCCTCCTTCATTTGTCCTTCATACGATTGACATAGCTCCGAGTGAATGGTGTCGTCCCTTCACTGTGGGTGTGAGAAGGGTAATACCTGGATTTTCCATAATTTTTATATATTTTTATGTTTTTGTCTGAAAGAAAGACAAAAAAGATAGTTCATAGCCAAAGCGGTTACTATTTATTTTTTTTGATTGATTTTCTTATGGTATTTACAAGTGCTCTCCTATTCCCAAGAGGAAAATGTGCGTTACTATCCTGAAATAGAAGAAAGATGTACCGAATGCTTGGCCTTGTAAGGTGGCCCTATCATGCATACTTTGGGTCTTGATAACTTTAGATGTGTGCAACTGGAAGTAGTGGTTGATGCATGCAGTTTGTTTTGTCTTTCGGCACCCACATCTGCTTCATTCTGTTGGGTAGTATTATATCTCAAACATTTTTGATGGCTGTGGTGCTTCTTATGTTACACATTTGCTGCTTTTGCTTTTTAAATCTTAGGCTGGTTGTTGTTGCATCTGTAGATTTCTGCTCTCTCCGGTAACCATTCTTCTCTGTTAGTTTTATCTTAGGACCATACCGATTCTTCTTGTGCTGTGGTTCTTCATTTTTGTTGAGCATCTTTGGAGCATATGATTTTGGAATCCATATTTGCATTCGATCCGGTTGGGCGGCTATTACTTTCTTTGGAATCCATATCCTGGCAATTCGTCGTTGACCTTGGTGTTCAAAATGATTTGCCTTCTTGTTTGATTGGGTGTCCTGATGTCGAGGATGTTTCCGTTGTTGAAGGTAGGCATCTGTTTGATCCTTTCTTATCCAAGCTTTGTTGGTGTATGGAATGGGGTATATTCTAATAGGTACAGACCTTGATTTACTCAGAAGGCTAGTCTCTCTTGTGCATGGTGCTTTACTGAGGTTGGTTTCATATTGATTGACACTCTTGTCATGTGTTAAACTAGAAGATGGATTGCAATCAGAATTCTGTGTCTTCTCACATGAACTATTAGCGGAAGGCGTTGCAACAATGCTAGTGAACCTACATTCATCATCATGTTTACGAGTGTGAGCTCTCGGATCTATTTCTTCGATTTTGATTAGTCGTTCGTCTAGCATGCTGAATACCTCTTGATGTCCTATCTTGGCTGAGATGTATCCTAAGGCCAATTGAATGGTCACTTCATATTCGTATATCCAATCTTGTCCTAACACTATGTCTTCGAGTACGTCCTGATCGTGACACACTAATAGCTTCTGTTCCATAGTGTTGTTGCCAAGATGTAGAGGTAAGGTGATTTCACCTATGCATTGTGTAATTGTTCCTCCTATTCCTATCAATTGTGCCTTTGAGGGACGTAATTCCTCTTTGAGTGTTTGTGACAAGGAATACTTGATGCAACTTATGGCGGCTCTTGTGTCAATGAGAGCATTAACTAAGTGGTACTCCTCTTTTCCAGCTCCCAAATTCAAATAGGCTGTGTCCTTTGTCCTAGGTTTTCGGTGGCTCTACGATTAGCCATTGGGATGAGTTCTTCTCCTAGTCGATATCTCTCATCTCTCTCTCATCCACTCCTTTCGTTTCTTAATTCGTTCTAATGCCTCCTGTCTAGCTTCTTCTCGTATCCTTTCTTCCTCCATTCGTCGATTCTTGCCCTTGATTAGTCATGACATTGTTTCTTCGGTCAATGGTTCTAGGTATTTTTTCACTCTACATCCACTGATATAGTTTGGCAATACTTCTCCATCTAGAGTTGCTAAGCTGATGGCCCCGCTAGTGGATATGCGATTAATGATTAATGGGCCATATCCTCTCTTCTGCAACTTCTTAGCATGTTGCTTCAAGGTATATACCAAAACTAAATCTCCTTCCTTCAAATTTTTGTCTTTGATATGAGCATCAAAGTAGCCCTTTTGTCGCCGTTTAGCAGCATAAATGCCTGCTACTGCTTGTAACCTAGTTTCGTGAAGCTTTTCTATTTGATCCAATTGAGCTGATAGTTCATGTCCCGTCCCCTCGTAAGTGGTTGCTACTCTGAGAGTGGGAATTAAGAAATCAATTGGCAAAATAGCATTTTGTCCATACACTTAGTTAAAAGGAGTAGTTCCTATTGCCGTTTTGTAGGCCACTCTAAATGACCATAAAGCGTGATGTAACTGTTTATCCCAATCCGATCTTCCTGTGTTGACAATTTTTGTGAGAACAGTACACAAGATTTTATTTGAACTTTCAGCTTGTCCATTGGCTTGTGGGTGATAAGGGGCTGATTTCTTATGAATTACTAAGAATTCATTCAGTAAGGCTTCTATCACTTCATTCACAAAATGCGTACCTCTATCACTCACAATTTCTATTGGTAGTCCAAATCTAGCGAAAAGAAACTTGGCTGTAGTTCTCGCATCACTTTTCTTGGTTGCTTTTGCTTCTACCCATTTGGTCAGATAGTCGGTGGCTACGATTATGTACTCGGCGTGTGATCCCTTAGCTGGGGGACTAATTGGTCCTATAAAGTCTATTCCCCATTTGGTAAAAGCTCTCACACTTATCATTGGTCTTAGTGGCATCTCATCTCTTCTAATTGGGTATTTCTATCGTTGGCAAGTATCACATCGTTGCATATATGTCAAGGCATCTTGATGTAGGGTTGGCCACCACATCCCTGCAAAGAGAATCATTTTTGCTGTTTTGTCGGCGGAGAAATGTCCTCCTACAGCTCCTGTATGTGCCATCTCTAAAACAGCAAGATACTCATCTTCGTGGATGCACAATCGTAATTGATTATCTCTCCCTCGCTTGAAAAGTTGTTTTCCTACAATGGTGTAGTCCTTGCTCTGTTCTACGAGGGCACGTTTCCTTGCTAAAGTGGCTCCTTCTGGGCATTCTTGTGTCTTCAAGAACTTTACCAGAGGCATGCTCCATCTTGGTGCTACAGTGGAGTAGCAGATAGTAGAGTTCTCTTCTGGATTTTTTTCTTGACAAGTTTGGCAGGCTGAGACATAATTATGTGCATCCCTCTGCATAGTTGGCCAATATATGCCTAATCTCCTCAGTTTGCCATGTTCCATTTGCATTCAAATGTGTTTTCCATTGATTTACATGTGCTTTCTGAAGCCACATTTCTTGTTCCTCTTCTTCTACGCATCTCATGAGTAATCCACTTGAATCCTGGTGATACAAACTTCCCGCTATGATTTGAAGGTTCTTAGTCTTCCATAGGTCTTGGGTTCGGTTTGGTGTGATCCCATCTTTAGGTCCATGCGTGAGTATAGGGATCAACTTTTCTGCCCATTGGGGACATACTTCTAGGTTAAAAAGATACGTGTCAGGCAGATCATCTGGTACTCCTATGGGTGGTTCTCCATGAGTCATTCTAGATAAGTGATCTGCTCTTATGTGGGTATTTCCTTTCTTGACTACTACCTCAAAATCAAATTCCATAAGCAATAGAAACCATCGTACTAGTCGTCCTGTATTACCAGGCTTGTTGACTAGGTACAGTAGAGCTTGATGATCAATAAAGAATTTGAATTTGTTTGCCAACAGGTAATGTCTGAACTTTTTCACTGCATACACCATCCCTAGGCCTTCTCTTTCAGTTGTAGTGTAATTACGTTCCGCTTGATTTAATTGTCTACTGGCATAGGCTATAGGGTGGTCTAACTTTCCTGTATCTGCAGGCTGAGCTAAGATGCAACCAATGGCAAACTTGGAAGCATCCACATGAATGTGAAATGGTTTGTTCCAGTTAGGTACTCGAAGGATTGGTGCTGAACTCAATCGACTCTTTAACTCATTAAAGGCTTTTTCACATTCTTCTGTCCAATTAAATTGCGTCAATAATGCATAAAGAGGTCTAGCAATTATGGCATACATATGTATGAACCTTCGATAGTATCCACAATGTCCCATAAATGCTTGAACTTCTTTAGCCGTCTTCGGTCTTGGTAGATCCAAAATTACTTTAATTTTGTCTTCATCTGTTGAGATTCCGTTCTTAGAGACAATATGTCCCAATATCTTTCCTTGGCGAACCATGAAGACACATTTTTCTCGGTTGAGGCATACTCTATATTGCCGACATTTGGCAA
The DNA here is from genome assembly GCA_020310875.1 of Ceratopteris richardii. Lineage (NCBI taxonomy): Eukaryota > Viridiplantae > Streptophyta > Polypodiopsida > Polypodiales > Pteridaceae > Ceratopteris > Ceratopteris richardii. Next base: position 103,088,058 of record CM035427.1, read on the forward strand.
AGATCTTTCCTAATTCAGGGATGTGCTCTGATCGTATAGCTGAATAAGTACATAAATCATCCACGTATACCTCCATACTCTTTCTCAGGAATTCCTTGAATACATGGTACATCAATCTTTGGAAGGTGGCTGGGGCATTAGTTAGACCAAAAGGCATGAATCTAAAGGCGTATACTCCCCATTCAGTTGCAAAAGCTATTTTGTGTTGGTCCTTAGGAGCAATGGCTACCTGATTATACCCTGAAAAGCCTTCTAAAAAACTATACACTTCCTTCCCTGCCACTCTTTCCAAAAGATGGTCCGTAATGGGTAATGGGTAACTATCCCTTATGGTTGCGGCATTTACTTTCTTCAGATTTATGCATACTCTTAACTTTCCATTCTTCTTTGGTACAACCACCAAAGGTGACACCCATTCAGTGTGTTCAATCTCGTAAATGAATCAAGCATCTAACAACTTATCTATCTCTTCCTTTATCTTTGCTGAATACACATCATTGTATGTATACGGTCTTTGTTTAGAAGGTTTGGCTTCGGATGTCATGGGGATTCTATGGGCACATATAGAAGGATCTACTCCCTTCAAATCCTTATATGTCCAGGCAAAGACATCCCTGTATTCCCTTATGAGCTGTATTAATTCTTGTTCCTCCTCCATAGAGACGTCTTGTCCTATAAAAGTACATCGTTATTCTCCTTCCTCTAAGGTCACTACTATCTTTTTGGTTTGTTCCTTGTTATCATATGCTATTCCTGGTTGAGCTTCTCATTTAGGCATTTGAATAGCAATTCTCCTCTCCTCTACTTCATATTTTTTGAAGTGGGCTCGCACTTCAAATTGATCGTGTTGCTTGTCTTCTTCACCTTCTGGTCCTTTATCTAACTCTCGCTCTTCCTCCTGTGTCATTTCCTGATGATTTCATTATCTATGACACCTCTTTTTTTATTTTCATCTTCTGATTCCACTAGTTCTTGCTCCATTTCAATACTCTCATAGTCCTCCTTCCACTCTTTCTCTATCACTTCTCCTTCTTCAGCCTCCTAAAGGACTACCACATATAAACTAACGTCATATCCTTCCTCATCAATACATTCATTCATAGTTATAACTTCTTTGTTTACACACACATCGAGGGTCGCTAAAATCTCCATCCAACCGTGAGGTTCGAACTCTTCATCCAAGAAGACTTGAGGCATGTAAGCTGGATCTTGTACAGACCTAGCTACTCCTTGTCTTTGCTGCCATCCCTTTCTCCTATCTTCTTCCTTTTTTGCATTTTGACATATCCATAGATGAGTGTCCTCGTGCATCCAAGATTGGTCACTCGAACCTAGACTGTGTATTGACTGCTCATCTTCCTCCTTATGAATTTTATTCCATCGTAGCGGTGGGACATCTTGATATGTATATGTGTGGAGATTTATTCTTGTGATAGTTCCTTCATGCTGTAGGTATACGGCATCTTTTCCCCAATCTTGCACAACCTTTAGCTGTCTCATGAAAGGTCTCCCAAGTATCATTTCATAATTACTAGCCCTTTCAAATTGACAAATAGCTAAAGTGTGCTCGAATTCAACTCCACAAGTGGTGAATACTACTCGTTCCAATAATCCTAAGGGTCGTTCAGTGTGTCCGTCCGCCATTTGTATCTTCATGCATGTGGGTCTTAAAGCTGGTTTTCCCCATTTCTCCCAGATTTCTCTGGTAGCAATTCCTACACCAGCTCTGGAATCTAAGATGGCTTTGGTGGTGTAACCCCTATAGGTAATTGGAAGGCAAGTGTTTCCTTCATCACCCTCACTAAAATCTCCAACTTTATCAACTGGGATTTTGACTGTGTTTATTTCATCTGATGTTTTCTTTTCTTCCGCCTTAATCTCTAATTGACTAGTCAGTTTCTCCTTTAAATGTGTTTTGATCTTCATTAGTTCTTCCAATGTTAGGGTACAAGGGATTTTTACCTTTTTGAGATGTTGTATGATCTCCAATGTTTAGACTGATGGGTTCAGTTCTTTTTTCCTTATTGAGGGAATGCAATATAACTCCGAATTATGTTCGTACTCTCCTGTGTAATTTGGCAAAGCCTTTACTTCATCATCTCCCTTGTCACTTTGATCCAGTGGTAGGATTTCTTCTGAATTCAATTCAGGTATTGAACCCTCTACTTCATCTTCTGCTTCTAGTTCTTCAAAGGGTGGTTCAATTCCTTCCACTTTCTTCCATCTGTCTTCTTGGACCCTTGCCCACAAATCTTTTGGCCATTCCCCTTCTACTTCTGGCACTATGGATCCTTCTCTTTTATCCTCAAAAAAGTTTTCATTTTGTGCCTCACCTTTTTTGGGTTTCTCGGGATCATTAGTCATGGCACACTCTTGGAATTCTTTTTCAGGAATTCGTGAACTAGGTAATGGAAGAACAGGTTTTTCTAAAGTTTGTTGAGCTACTTCAATTAGTTTTTTGCATATCTCTAACCTTTCTTTCTCCAGGTCACCTCTAGGATATTCTCTTTCATGCTCCTCGATGGGGGGTCCTGCTCTTATTCGCGCCTTATAAGCCTGAATCCACATGGCTAACTCTTCCGGCATGGGATTTGCTAAAACTGATCCTATTTCATCCTTCTTATGCCTTTCGTTTTTATTTTCTTCTTCTATTTTTGGGTTTTCCTTCTGAACTTGTTCATTCTTTTCATTTTCTTTCTTTTGTTGCAGTTTCTTTTCCTTTATTCTGTCTCTTCGATTCTTCCATCTTTGTGTCCGTTTGCTTCCTATACTTTTCTCAGGCTTTTCCGAATCTTCCACTATTTGAGGTGTAGGTGTGTTCATATCTCGATCACATTGATTGTGTTTTTCAGGTTTTTCTGGGGTTTCTCTAGCTTTTGCTCTTGTTATCGCCTTCAATGGCACAGTGTATTCCTTATCACTCCCTGATGATTCTATTACCTCTATCACATTGATCTGTACATTGGAGGTAACCTTGTTGGGATTCTTAGGGCAATCTCTGAATAGGTGTTCCTTACCACAGTCACTACAGTAACCTTCCCAGACTCTCTGTGGTGGTGGTGGGTTTGGCAATGTACAATCTCTGATATAGTGATCACCTCCACTCTGTAACATGGTCCTCTAGGTACAGGTGGTCTATTCATGGGTCGGGGTGGTAAGGTTGCTCTCCGAGCTGTGTACATCATTGGCACATAATCCTGCTCATATCCATAAGAAGTATCTTGTGGTCCCACTTCATAGGCATATGGGTCGTATGTTTGTCCATATTCTATCATCGAGCTCTCATACGAGGGATATCCTCCTTGACTAGAGTCATAAGATGAGTCATATGATTCGTTACTAATCAAAGGTGTGGCTGGCACTATTGCTCTCTCTAGGTTTTCTTCACGATGAGCTATTTTTACTGGGACAACATTCTGAGGGTGGGGCGGTTGTTGTCCTAGTACCGGTTGAGTCTGATTATATCCATGATAAGCATATGGTCGTGGTACAGGTGCCTACTGTTGATACGTGGGATATCTCAATGCTTCACCTCCTTGCTCTCTCTGAGGGTATCCATAAGGTCTCACATATGGCTGTACTGGTCTTTGTTGCCTATTGTAAGGGCAATTTTCTGAGCTGTGGTTTGTGTATTTTTGTTCTATGGTACAATATTGTAGGGGTCCTGGGACAGGTGGTCTATTATAACCATAAGCAGGTGGTGGGATTGCTCCCCTAGTGCACAAGTGAGAGGGATGATCACCTCCACATTGCATACATCTTCTAAGCATGGAGAAAAAGAATATACCCCAATCCCCCTCAAGTGCATATAGTGGGGATTCACGCTTTAATTATCAATCTGATGAGTATACAAACCTAGCCGAGTGTATGAAGACATGCACTCAAGTGATGATCAATACAAATGAACTACTCAAAGAGTGCAAATAAAGTAAACACTTATCCAAACAAGCTTCAATTGTCGGTCATGGTGTCACGATACTTGGTGCAGTAGCTGTCAGTAATTTGGACTTTTCTCTCAGCTCCAAACTCCAAATATAGTGAATAGGATATGCGTTTCGAAGCTCTCAAGAAGACGCATCCAATGGCAGTAGTCTCACTCAATTCTGACACTCGTACTTCAAGTTATGGGAAAAATACTGAGTCGTGGGAAAACCTTCCTACACTTCAGCACTTTCTACACTTCGCACACACCTTAACTACAACAAATAAACGCTTTCATGGATAGGCAACACTTCCTAACACTCTTTCCAAGCAATACACATGCATACAAACTCACAAAGAAGGAGATACAGAGTGGAGAAGACACAAATTCGAGTTTCTGTGCTCTTGATTCTCACAATGGCAAAAAGTCTTTACAAAGAGTCACAAATTGACTTATATACTAGTGCCCTAAAATTGGTCCTTTCACACAAGAGACCGGCACTTTATTCACTAAAAGACTAATTTACTACTAATTTACATGGGTATGTTTCTAATCTTCTGTGGGGATGCATCTAGAGGACTCCTCTAGTGCATTTACAATGGAAAATATATTACAAAATGATTATGATACAAAAAATTGGGTGTCCAAATCGGAAAATTTTTGGGGCCCTTCATTTTCTTTGCTTTATGCTCGTCTTTGCTCTGCAACATTCTTCTTCACAAACAAAGAAGAATCTGCCTTGCTTGCTACAAAGACTTGATCCTGCAAATAGGTAACAAGTCTATGGTTCCAAGCTCTAGGAGCTTGCTTGAGTCCATAGAGTGCTTTTCTAAGCTTGCATTCATAATCAGCTTTTCCTCATCTTCAAAACCTAGTGGTTGTGCCATATACACCTCTTCTGATATCCAACCATTCAGAAAAGCATTCTTGATATCTAACTGATATAAGTTCCAATTTTTTGATGCAAGAAGACTTACCAATACCTTGATTGTTGGCATCTTTGCCATATGAGAAAATGTTTCTTCGTAATCTACTCCATGTGTTTGGGAAAATCCTTTTGCCACTAGCCTTGCCTTGTACATGTTTATAGAACCATCAGAGTTCTTTTTAACTTTATATATCCACCTTGAACCAATTATCTTCATATATGGTTTCTTGGGAACTAGGTCCCAAGTGTGATTCTCATGCAATGCTTCCACTTCTTCGTGCATAACATCTATCCACTCTTTCTTCTTCTTAGCCTCTTCAAATGAAGAAGGCTCCTCTGCCATTGAATCTTTAGTGATGTACATAGACTTGTTTGTGACTAAGGATGTATCATATCCATACCTTATGGGCTTCTTAATTTTTCTTTGTGACCTTGTTAAAGCTTGATTGGAAGACTCAGGTAGATCCTCTAATTGCTTGTGTTTGCATTTGCCTCTTGAATTCCAAGCCTTGAAATCAACATGCTCCTCATCTTCTAAGTTGATGTTCTCTACTTGTTGTTGGTCTTCTTGAGTTAGGGTTGGAAAATCATTTTCCAAGTCATATGGTAGGTTAACCTTCTTCCAATCATCTTCAAACCAAGAGCTATTCTCATCAAAGACTGCATCCTTGCTAACCATGAATGCCTTGTTAGTGGGATTATAAAGTCTATAGCCCTTTTGATTTTGATCATACCGAATGAATATGCACTTCCTAGCCTTAGGATCAAGTTTCCCTCTAATTTGTGATGGGATGTGTGCATCGGCATGTTGATATATTTAGGTAGTGATGTGTGTGAACACACTAGGACCACCGGGGCACTTTTTTCCCTCTTTAGGAGGTTTTTTTCCCACGGCTTGTATATATGCCTATTGCCCTAATGGGCTACTTATCTTTGTACATTCTCTAGTAATACATTCAGTATTGTGTGTTTGTGCTCCAAGCTTCTTCTTCTTCCTTGTGATGTTCGCGTGCTTTCGCAGACGTCTATCTCCAACAATTGGTATGAGAGCAGGTCGTCGCTTCATCTAGTGCATCGTCGACACTCCTCCGTTTGCAGTCTCAAATTCGCATGAAATTTGGTGAGCATACTCAAGGTGTTTCATAGATAAAAATAGCTTCGCTATGTGGTGCCGAAATCGCGATATGAGCTCGTTTCAGCCTCCGAATGCACTATCGTAGCACTTGTGCAGGCTATTTCATCTTTTTGTGCCAAAGGTATATACCAGTTTCTGTTCACCAGTATAAGCATCTCGAAGTCTACTACAGGTCTAGTAGAATTTGTCTCGGCAGTTCCGTTCAACTTTTTGAGATACAGTCAATTTTCTGCATCAAGGTATTTTAGTCACCAACCATGGCTGAAAGCAGTGATGTATTCCATATGTTGGCTATTGAGGATAAGTTGGTTGGTACCAACTACTCGTTATGGGCTTATATGATGCGACATGTGTTGGTTGCAAAAGGATTGTGGAACATTGTGCAGGGAGTTGAAAGACGTCATGTTACACCTCTAACTACAGGTACTGCAAATACAGGTGCTGGAGCTGATGAAGATGGTGTCGAGGATGATATTCCGTAGATTCCTGTTCGTGCTGTTATTTCTGTTGCACCTACTGTAGAGCAGATTTGTTGGGATGGCAGAGATGCCCAGGCACATGCATTGATAGCTTTGTCTATCAAACGTGCCATTATTCCTCACATTCGCTCTTGCAGAACAGCTAAGGATGCTTGGGATACACTTACCACATTGTACCAAGCTAGGAATGAGGCTCGTGTTGCTTACCTCCGAAAAGAGTTGGAGAGTGAGCACATGAATGAAGGTGATTCTATGGACAGTTTCCTAACGAAGATCAAAGACTTAAAGGAACAGTTGATTTCTGCTGATGAGGTTATACCAGATAGCTCACTTGTGGAGACCTGAATGGTCTTCCTGATTCATATCAGAGTTTTGCTTCTCTTTGGTTGATGATGAAAGGCAATCCAAATGCCTTATCATTTGAGGAGTTAGTCTCTATTCTGTTGCAGGAAGATCGGTCCAGGCAAAACAGGTGCGAGTTGCAGATCAAGCTTTACAGGCTAGTCAAAAGGGCAAAGGAAAATGGAGCTCTTCAACTAGTAAGCAGAAATCTGCTAATTCTCCATATTCGAAGAAGGAAGATAAAGATGAGAAGAAATCAAAAAAGCAAAAATTGTTTTGTAAGTACTGTAAAGGGAATGATCATATCATAAAGAACTATCCAAAATTGGCTGCTAAAGAGGCAAAGAAGAAAGAGGCTGGAATGGTTGTTGTAGAGGCCTCTACACCAAAAACAGAGTGTGCAGATCTTGTGCAGGAAGAAGAATGGGCGTTTACTACTGTCTGCAGTTTTGACCCATCTTCTCATGAGCAGTGCATGTCTACAGTAGACTCAGATTCAGGCATTTTGACAGTGGGGCGACCAAACATATTACCTCGCAGCGTAGTTTCTTCTCTTCACTTGAGCCTGCCCCTACAGGGAATACTCTTACATGCGCGAACAACTTCTCTTATCCTGTTATGGGAATTGGTAAGATCATTTTGACCCCTGCTGATGGTAGTTCTTTCACTTTATCAGATGCTTTATTTGTGCTAGGGATAAAAAAGAACCTGTTATCAGTTTCTGCATTAGCCAAGATTGGCTTGATTGTGAAATTTATTGATGACAGGTGTACAGTGCATGATCTCTCAAATGGCGATGTGATTATTGCTTCTGGCATCTTATGTCATGGGCTGTATAAGCTCATAGACTATGAAAGATCTGTAAATGATTTGGCATGTGCAGTAAATGATTCTCAGGCTATGTCAGATGCAAAGCTTTGGCATGCACGCTTTGGTCATCTGAATTTTGCTAGTTTGATATGCCTGCAGAAATCTGAAATGGTGTCCTTGTTGCCCAAACTTGAGGCACCTGGAAAACATGTTTGTGAAGGCTGTATTTTGGGTAGAATGCAGTGTTCATCCTTTCCAAAAGATGGTTCAGTTCGGGCTACTCAGAAATTGCAGCTTGTACATAGTGATGTCTGTGGTCCTATGCAGACACCTTCTTTTGGAAATTACCTTTACTTCGTGACTTTCATTGATGATTTTTCCAGGCATGCATGTGTATATCCACTCAAAGCAAAGTCCGAAGTGTTCATGTGCTTTAAACAGTTTTTGGTTTTGGCTGAAAATCTATCAGCATGTAAAATGGGCACCCTCCGTTCTGATCCGGTATGTCTTCTGATTTCAATGCATTTCTGGTTGAATGTGGGATAAAACACCAATGTACAGTGCCGTATACACCTCAACAGAATGGAGTTGCTGAACGAAAGAAGAGGTCACTCATGGAGATGGCGAGGTGCATGGTCAAAAGTCAGGCTTTACCACAAAAATCCATACCGTGATTAAAGGAACCGAATGATCGACCGTAGAATCAGGTTCCATTTGCACTATCGCTGTTGCTGGGATGCAGGCAGACTTAGTACTAAACTGTTGCTGAAATTGCTGGCGGACTCCTGGTACGAGTGCAAGTAATTGCCCCAGAGGTAGAGTAATGGACGCTTTAGATAAAATTTCCCAGGCCTTATGTGGTTGAATTGTATTTTCCACAGACTCTGAAGATGATGCGCCTACCGCAGATGATGTGCCTGCTACTGGATTAGAGTCCTATCTTTATGTTCCTTCCTCTGGTAACGGAGCCTGGGTCACCGGAATAGGATCTAGGAATACTGTAGGCTCTGTGGTAAACGCTGTTCTCTGATGCCTGGTTCAAATATTTCAGCTACCAGTTGTAATGGCCTACCAGATCTGGTCTGAACTACTGCAGCTTGTGTTTCTACTGGTGTGATTTGTACCATATTAGTCATTGGGTTCTGACGTTCTTTCTTCCTCTGATCATACTCAGCTGCATCTTTACAAAATCTCCTAATGTGGCCAAATTCACCGCAAAAATGGCAGCGCAGTGGTGGCAAATTAGTATTTTCCTGTGCTAGTCCTGCCTGCCAACGGTTCACATTGTAGTTATTATTTCTATGCACTCTGTAATTTTGATATCCCTACTGCTAGTTGTTTCTCATCTGAGGCGGTACATTATCAGCGGCAGGTTGTCCTGGTTCCTGTATAATAGCATTGACAGTTGCTGGTCCCTGTACTTTTGCGTTATATGCACAGCTTTCGGTGGAGTGTCCCGTAGTATTACAAATAGCGCAAAACCACTGATTAAGTGCACAAGTGGCACTCGTATGCCCTGAATTCTTGCATATGGTGTAGAATATCTGTCTGATCGGATCTTCTGCAACATTTTTATTTGCTTTTAACCATTCCAGGTCTTCTGTAAATCCTCCAACCTTGTTTTCCAGCTGCAAAGCCATGGCAATCACTGCGTCTAATGTCATAGCTCCTACACAGCATATGATCATAATTTGTTTAAGTTGCGGAGTCAAACCATTGATAAACCATTGAGTGATAACATCATCCGGTAGGTTGGCATGTGTGGGTGGTAATTGCCTTAAGTGAGTTCTGAATAGGGTGGCATATTCCTGAACTTTTTGATTTATCTTCTGTCTGTTATTTTGCAGGTAGTCGAAAATTTCGGCTGGATTCTTCTTTAGCCTAAATCTCTGCAAAAATGCATCCCTTACTGCTTCATAGGTGCCGAAGTGGTTAATATCATATTGTGTAAGCCACCTAGCTGCTTCATTAACCAATGTAGACTGGAATACAATAGCTTTATATGTCGGATCAGGTGGATGATTAAGCATTGCATAACTTATCTCAAATGTGCGTACATGAGCATCTGGATCATCACCTGGGAATCCACCGAATTTAGTGTACGTTACTCCTGTTGGAGTCGGCCTGGGTGGACATAGTTGTTGTTGCTATTGTTGTTGCTGCTGCTATTGTTGCCCGTTCATCGTGCTGACGGTTGTATTGTGACTATGTCCTGTATCCCGAGGCTGAATATCAGAACCGTTAGAATCTATATCGTCAGCCTGTGTAGTCTCTGGTTCGATAATATTGTTCAATATGTTTCTGATTTCAGCTTCGAATAAGCTACCTTCCTTCTTGATATCAATTGTCGGAAAGCTTACCCCAAATAGCGGTGACTGGACTGAAGATTCACCAAGAAATGGTAAACCATCACCAAAAAATGGTGAACTCTTAGCAATTGGTACCGAAATAACACCGGAAGGGGTCGATTTTTCACCAAAACAAGGTGCTTTTTCACCTTCACTGATTTCTTTGGCCAAGCCGTTTCTATCTGCAGACAAATTCAAATCTTGACATAATGGTGTTAAATTAAATTCATTCTACGTCCTGGTAGATTCTGGAGTTACTATCTCTTCGCCAGACTGTTCCGAAATTGCACCGAAATCTGCCAGAGATGTAGCACGTTCCACCGGAATATGACCGGAATCACTACTAACGTTTTTCAGTTCTTGGACAATGGGGTTAAACCTATCTGCGCTTCTACCTCTTGGAGGCATCCTTAGCAAATTAGGTATCGCCCAGGACTGTTGGTTTCTTCTATACTTCGGGTATGATTCCCCGGAACGAGTAACCGGCATATACTACGTGTACTATTCTTCTTTACAGTTGTTCATAATCAATGACCACTTTCACAATCAATCAACAAACATTCTAAATGCCACGTTCCAACAGACAAATGGCAATCTTGATACCACTTTCGATAGATAAACGGCAATCTTCCTGCCACTGTCCCACCGGGTGTGCCAGTGTTAAACGCTATGCTAACTGTCAGCAGCGCGTTTAAACAGTTTTTGGGTTCTTTTCAGTGGAAGGGGTCTAATAGACAGAGGCTGTATACTTGGTTTCCCAAACTAACCACTTCACACACAACAATATAGTGATGCTCAAAACACTATCAAGACTCTGTTCCACTTATAAGCTTACAGTTCACGATCAAACTCGTCCAAAGTGTACCGAATACACTAAGATGCTCTACTGTTCCGCACACAAATTTACTGTACTACTAGAGACAAGGACATTAATTCAACCTTACCGAGTAGGTACTAATAACCAACAACACCGAAGACACCGCAGAACTTAACAATCTCAGACACACAGTACTGAAGATCTAGTATGCAACTTAGGATAATCTTTACTGTAGCTTAAGCTTTACCGTATGCCAACAGACCTCAACACCGAAGACAACAAAATACGACTCAGGGTCCTCAGAACACTAACGCAGCTACACAGACTTCATTCAACAGGTTACGCACATTACAAGAAGAGCGACACCACGATACGCACAATTAATAGAACAAAGGCAACAGAAACCCTACAGAATAACTCGCTCAGATCACAGTCCGATGATCTACTGGATGTAAATGAAACTCGCAACCGCAACAAATATCGATAGACAATAGACAAGACAAGAAACGGATATGCACAGTACACTCAGACTTGCGCAAACATACACTACCGCAACGTATCAATCGATCACCCAGACAGACAGCCTGGTGATTCTCCCGAATGTCCCGAAGTGTCTTTTTTCATTGCTTATAAAGATTACAAATGTCTTGGTAACCACCTTTCGCTCATGCTGAATCTAAAAAGATTCAGTCTTTACAACTTCCAATCCGGCGGCCAACTAACACCCCCAATTAAATTTTTGATTTTAGCCCAAAGTCATTACAAGACAAAACAGGGAGTCGTTGGCTGCCACTTGTGAGGACAATCTTGGGACATCAAAGTGAGCGCCAAGATACTATTGCAGTTAGGAGCGTACGTGAATCCACACACTCCAATCAAGGCAAGGACTATTCTTGGACCAATCCTTAGTGTAAGCAAGAGGAGCATAGTCTAAGTGAAGCAAGAGAGAGAAGTGCAAGAGTCACCAGTGTGCGACACAGAGAAGCAAGTGTGCAAGGTGCATGGAGAGTGACTAAGGAATTGTGCAGAGAGTGCTAAGTTAGTCCCCCCAAGGATATCAAGTTCTCCTTGCAATGGGCACGTGCTGATAGAAGGTATTCATTCCTCCCCCTTAGTGGAAGCTTGGTGCACGGTGTGCACACGGGTAAGCTTGAAGTAGATGGAGGTCTGGTGCAAAGGAGGCCAACGGCAAGAAGACTTTGGGTACTTGGTATTTTGTACATGAGCACTCTATGGGATTTTGCACAGAAGTATCTTAGTGTATTGTGCATTCCCATTGTAATTGTTTTATTCTAATCAATCAGCAGAGGCTTCCAGTGTGTATTTTCTCTTCTTTCCTCTCCCTCTTCTCCTACAAACCCTCAAACTCCTTCTTGTCCAAGAATCCCCCAACAACCTCCTTTAATCTCAATCCGGGAAGACGTGAGGATGGTATGAAGACCTCGAGCAAGTGCAGGCACAAGTGCATGAGTGAGAAGCACACTAACATGCACACACATACACACACACGCGCACACAAGGCAAGAACAAAGAGAGGGACAATGGAGTTCTTTTAGATTACTTCCAAAATGCTCATACAAGTTCAATTCTATTACAAGCTAACCTCAAAAATGAGCTTTCTAGCTCTATTTATAGTTTTAGACTAGCTTTTGGCCCTGTCCAGACCTAGTGTCTGGCCTAGTTAAAAATTAGGTTCTATGGCATATTTGGAGGTTCAAACGGAGTCTAAAAAATGTGAAAATGGTTAGGTAGGTACTTCTAAAGCTCCTCAAGCTCAAGGATCCTTGGCTTGCACAAAATGGAGCTACAAAAATATGAAATGGTATTTACAATGATTGTTAGTGATGAGAATCACCGTTATGAAGATGTTGATTTGGAAAAAAATTAAAGGGCCTATGTGCCAGATCTGCGTTGATTGCTCTGTGTACTTAATCCTTCGCTTTGTTGTGACTCTCTCTATTGGCTTCCTTGTCTCGTCAGTCCTTGTGAACCCTGACTGCTATCAACCCCCCCTCTCTCGCGTCTGTCGTCCCTCACAGACCCTTGTGGCTGGGAGTGCTGGATGTAATATTCCACAACATGAGTGGCAAGTTGATGTTCTTGGATGCATAGTTCTCTGGACAAGTCTGTCATCATGCGATCCCAATCAATGGGCCCTGGAATGTTCGGATATGGTAGACGTAACTGATCTGCATGGATGGCTTGTTCTACTGTGAATAGATGTAGCAAATGTGTTGGTCTGGGAATGAAAATTTCCGAGTGATATTCCCAGAACCCTGTAGAGAACATTTCTTTAAAGGTCTGCTTGAAGCATGTGGGTAAATACTTTATTCGTGCATGCCAGGCAAAGATTATGTTGACCGAGGGAGTCTGGCTCATGTCGTAGACTAAATACTTGTTACCTTGAGAGAATCCAGGGGTGGAAATGTATGGAGCATGTACCTTTCGAAAGGTTTTGAAGACAATTGTCATGAGCTCAAATATTTTCATAGACATTTTTGCAGCTATGTCGGGTACATTCTTTAGACGTGTAGACCAGTGTCAAATTGTTGATATCATGTATGCTATGGTCGGGGTTCCACAAGGTGGAGCAAAATATGGATAGTTGACCCATGTGGAGCATTCTTTATTGTTGCGTACCTTGATTGCAAATGCTTGCCATGATCTGCGACATACCATTGGGCAATAGCATGGATTATACTTGATATACAGTGGCATGGTTGCCCAGGTGCTCATCATCTCAGGGTAATCAGTTAGTAGTCATGCACGCCAATTAGGTTGGAAAATTGATCCCGCGCGTGCATCTTCTGGTAAGTCCTCTGGCTCAAATTGAGTGGCAAATGTGGGCTCCTTCCCGTTATGTCTTTTAACTTCTGCATTATAATCATATAGCAAGACATAGTAAGGCATGTATTGCAGCTCTGATGTTGTGATTAATCGTAGGTGAGATAGGTGCTGAAAGTAAGAAGATCAAAGAACAGGTTCTTCCAAATTTGTGAGGGATTGAATTTGCACGGCAACACGATCATCATGTGTTTGTCCCACTTTCTCAACCCTTTTGACCCAATCCGGGACTCCAATTTCCAAAGTGACTTGACCTTCCTCTGTAACTCGGCCGCAAGGTGTTGGCATTGGCTCATATGGTTCTTCATAGCTGTCATCCATGGGGATTTCCACTACTGTATCAGGTTTTGGTTCTTCAGCTTGGGAGGGTGGCCTTTCATATGGTAAGAGACGTGCTTGGAGTTCTGCCAACTGCTTCCAGAGGATTTCTAATTCTTCTGTAGAGTGTTGCAAGATTATCGGCTGCTGTTGAGCTGTGGGGGCACTGGCCATCTACTTCTTTAAATCAGCACATTCAGCCTCTAACTTTTCATATGACTCCAAAAGATTTGCATGTTTCTCGAGTAAGATGCGGATATCTTCTGATGGGACCGCTCTATACTTGGTAGGGATAATGGTTGTTCCTACGGTTCCTTCCATAGCTGCTTCAAAATTGTCTTGGTTTTGTTGCGGACGCCGCTTGTTCTCTTCTAATGCTGCTGCCATATGCTTCCTAAATAGCCCAAGATTGCGTTTGTGTAGCATTGGATATCATTTGTGCCTGGAGCACACTTTCTAGTTCCTTCACTACTTTATCATCCACCGTTGATATCTTTGATTCCAATTCTATGTGAGCCTGCTGTAAGGTGGTATGTTCTGCTAGGAGCATTTGGTAATCAGCTTCTAGATTGTTGACTTTAGCCTGTAGGCGTTGAGATTCTTCCTAGACGGCAGCGGTACGTTCTTCCAAGTGATGGTATTCTTGTTGTAGTTGATGTGCACACTGAAGTAATGTATTAAATGTGCTATTTACATTATGAGATACAAGGGGAAAAGTTTGGAATGTAGGGGAAGCGGGAACGGGAATGGGGTAAGTGAATGTTGTGTCTGCTATTGACATGGTGAGTGGTGAGGTAGGGGGTAGCGGAGGGGGAGATGGTGGAATTGTGGGGAGAGGTGCTGTGGTTGGTGAAATGTCCATTGGGTCGGACAGAGTGGTGTGTGTAGGGGCTACCATGTAAGTTGGTATGGTAGATGAAGTGAGTGTGGTGTCTTTGTAGATTGATGTTGCTGCAAGTATCTGAGGAGTGTGCCTCTGAGAGAGTGGAGTGCGAATGTACTATTCCATGAAAGATGGGTATTGGTGTGGTGCGATTGGATTGAGTGAGGTGTAGGGGGTAGATGGAAAGTGTGGGTCATGGATTGGGGGTACCCCTGTTGGGGGATAGGCTAGGAAACAGAGGATGCCTTCTGTGGGTGCGGGGGTTCCAACTATACTTGGAATTATCGGGTTACCAATTATGGGATCGAAGGACAAAAAGGGTAAAGTGTACAGGGGATTGGTGATGGAAGAGAAAAGGGTGTCTTGTGAGGTTTGCTCTCGAAATGAGAAGGATGTGGATGAGCTTGGGTTGTAAGTGAAGGTAGAGGTGATGAGTGCCGTTTCTTCCATGGTGGGAGGTGGTGATGGGGGTGGAGAAGGTGGGGAAAGGGGGTGCGGGGGTGAGATGGGTGATGTCTGAACAAAAGTTTCAGCAGAGAGGTCAATGGTGGTGGTGGGGGTAGCTGTGGGTTCAATGGTTACTTCTGGTTCTGTGATGGGTATCCTGATAGTCTTACCTGCTCGTGGTAGTGTGTCGACTCTGCGTTTGTCATACCTCACGGACTAGTGCACTGCTTTGTGGACAGCCTCCGGAATTCCTAAAGATTCTGACACTAATTTGAGGGTGTTAATAAAATGTTGATCCACACCGTCATCTGTGATCATTTTCTTGCATCAAGGCTTGGTCTGAGGCAAGGGAGAGTTGATGCCTTTCTTGCACTGCTTTGATCGTATCGTATAACCTTTGTAGTTGAGCTGTGTATGTAGGAGCACCTACAAGTTCTGGCACTTCTTGTTGCTCATCTTGATGCCCTTGGTCATATTCTTCCTCATCTTCCTCATATTCGTCATCTTCGTCATCCTCTTCATCCGTTTCAACTGTGGTAACAGGTACGTGGGAGGTTGTTGCCTGCGGTTGAACATTCTCTACTTGTTGTTCCTGTTCTGCCTCAAGATCTACATCTCTTAGCAATTGTTCAAAGTCTTCATTCGTGAGTTCTTCAAAGGGTGCACCACTAGGAAATGCAAGATCGGTTGGGACGGGAGAAAATATCAAATTAGGACCATCCGTGCTGCGTCTTGGAAGTCGTAGTGTGAATGGCCGAACTCTTCGGGGTGGTGGGGTAACATCCGGTGTTAGGGTGGCTCCACATGGTTGAGCACAAGGGACTTGGATAGTGCCTCTCATCTTCTTAGAAGGGGGTCCAGTGGATGTCCGACCTCTAAACTGCTCTACTCGATTCTACATCAGTGCCCATTGAATCGGGATGTCATACGCCAAACACCTATAAATGATTCTTGTCAGAGCACAACATCCATATAAAACATGCTTTCGTGGCCATCGATTGTGGGCTAGGTGTATCTGATCAATTATAGTGTGGGGTAAGTTGAGGGTGAGGCTCTGTGTCTCTGCCAGATACAAACTAAATCATATCTTTTTGGGTGGCATGGTGAATCTATCTTGGGTAGGAAAAGCAAAGTGTTGCATGCACATGCGAAGGTGTATTGCAGTATTAGGCGTCATGGCTACCATGTCCTTGAGCTTAGTGAGGCTTCGATTCTTCATGTAATCAGGCACTAGGGTCTCCTTCTCTATTGGAATATGCATTCTACGCATATCTAGGGCCTCTCTCACTAAGTTGTTTGAGAGCCTAAACCTTTTGAGCTCATTTCCTTTTGTCAAGGATGGGAGCACAAATGAGCTTGCACGTTTTGGGTTCTTGCTTGGAGTCAAGGTATTGATAAGATAGTAGCATCGCATGAAGTCAGGCTTTGGGAGCCGGACACTGAAGTATGTATCCAATCCTGCCTTCTCCCATACCGGACGTAGACCTTCTGCATTTTGTAACTTTTTGAATTCTCTTGTAAAGAAGTGGTATTTACCTTGCTTCCCATTGAAGTCCAACTCAGACTCCCATAGGTATGATCCCTCTCCCAAGGGTCCTGCAACTTCACCAAACCAGTGGGAAGCTTTGCCTACGGGCATGGTATGGCCACTGGGGGGTCCGCTACTGGTATGATTTTGATGGCCTCCAATTCTTCTGGTCTTTCATTTGTCTCAGGCAAGAGGGGTAAAATATCTAAATCCACCACTTGCTGGCTCATTCCTGCTTGAGAGCTTGTTCCTATAGCCTCAGCCATGTTGAAGAATTCGTTGCCGATTTTGTGAGAATATATGAATAAATGTTAACATTGCAATGGACACAAAATGACACTGTGTCCCTGTTACACATTAACTCGATGAATTGTGTTGTAGTTAGTTGGTTAGTTAGTGCTCGCGTGGATGTGAGTGTGAAGTGTGGTTAGCTGATGCTGAATACCTATGAGCTCATTGGGGGTCAGGTGCAGTGTGGATGCAATTAGTAAGTAGAAGTGGATTTACAAATGGGTCAGGGGGTTTATTCCAAGGTTTGGGTTGCCAAACATAGTGGATAACATTCTGTTTTGATTTTCTGGAGACTCTAAAGGGCTTGATCAGAAAGTCAACTTGGAAATGAGGCTTTTTAGGACCCATTTACCGGTGATTCTACTCGTGCTCATGGGTGAAAATGTCTTCATGCGTGATATACAAGAGTGGGTATCAGCTGTTCGAGTGAGTGAGGGGTGTGGTTTCTGTGTAGCTATTTGAGCCCGCAAGCAAGCCTTGGGCACCAAAATTTGCCTTGATTGTGGGTCACCCTTCATTGACTTCTTGGGTACCCAAATAGACTTCACTTTCGCATAAGAATTTTTAGAAAACTTCTTATAAGTGTCATGTCGTCGATCACTAATAGGAAGTTGAGCCCGTTGTTGTGGCTTGACCGCAATAGGATGCTCGCCTTTCCGTACCCACATTTGTT
This sequence comes from Ceratopteris richardii, assembly GCA_020310875.1. Classification (NCBI taxonomy): domain Eukaryota; kingdom Viridiplantae; phylum Streptophyta; class Polypodiopsida; order Polypodiales; family Pteridaceae; genus Ceratopteris; species Ceratopteris richardii. The sequence continues at coordinate 103,105,823 of CM035427.1, forward strand.
TCGGTGGCTGGGACACCTTGCTTCGTACTTTCTCTTGGATTCAAGCATAGGTAGTCTGCTTCTTCTGTATTTTATTTGCCTCTGGTTGCTGCATCCCGATGGCCTTTGGCAAAGAAGGGAGTTCCATCGTACTCTTGACTTCTTTGTTGAGATGATCATCCCTCTGCATCACATAGTTTCGGACAAGAATAGCATCGTCATCATCATGTGTACTCCTAGAAGGACCAGGAGTGTGTGCCTTTCCTAGTTCCTTGAGTGCTTCATTGTCTAACTCAACTGTAATTTGACTCTGATTTACCCATACCTGAAGAAGTCCACTTCTTAGGTTTAGGTTGACTGCATGATCATAGATCCAATCTTGACCCAAGACAAGAGGCTCAGTGAGATCCTCATCTTGACACACTAGTACTTTAACTGTCAGTAAAACATCTTGAATGTAGAGGGGAAGTTCCACCTCGCCCATGCAAGGGGTCTCCACGCCTCCCAATCCGATGAGATATGCTTCCATAGGATTGACATTTAAGTTCAATGCTTGACAATAAGAAAGTTTAACAGCACTAGTGGCTGCACCTGAGTCAATCAAGGCCTTTACAGTCCTTGCACTTATCCCTTGTCCTATTTCTAAGGTTACAAAAGGACGTCTATCAATTATTCTACGGGAACTTACTCCTGAGACTTCGCACATAGCCATATGGTATTCTAGGTCCGCATAGTCATCTATCCAAGGCTGATCTCTAATCTGTCTTCTCAACTTCATCCGTCGAATGCGTTCCAATGCCTCAGCCTGTGCCTCTTCTCGAATTCGCTTTTCCTCTTCCTTGCGTTTCTTGGCAGTGTTGAGTCGATTTAGCATCTCCTCAGTCAGGGGTTCTTGATATAACTTGACTCTGCATCCGCTTATGTAGCTAGGGAGAATGTTGCCTTCTAAAGTTGCTAATTGTACTGCTCCACTAGTTGAAACCCTATTTATGATCATAGGTCCATAACCACGCTTTTCTAATTTTCTTGCATGTTGCTTCAGGATGTAGACTAAAACTAAGTCTCTTGCTTTCAAGCCTTTATCCTTAACGTGGGCATCAAAGTAAGCCTTCTGTCTTTTCTTAGATGCATATATTCCTGCTGCCGCTCTTAGTCTTGTTTCACCTAGTCGTTCTAGATCAAAAATCCTCAAAGAGAGTTCATGACCCGTCCACTCATGCTCTTGTGCTACTTTCAATGTAGGTATCAGGAAGTCCAATGGTAGCACTGCATTTTGACCGAATACCATCTGAACGCGTGTGGCTTGGAGTATCGTTTTATAGGCCACTCAGTATGCCCAAACAGCATGGTGTAGCTATTTGTCCCAATCAGAGCGTTTATTATTCACCAAGTTAGTCAATACGTTGCATAGAATCTTATTTGTGCTTTCGGCTTGCCCGTTAGCTTGTGGGTGATAGGGGGCAGACTTCTTATGTATAACCAAGATTTCTTGGAGCAGAATTTCAATAAATTCATTCAAGAAGTGAGTGCCTCTGTCACTAACTAGCTCTATAGGTAGCCCATATCTAGTGAACACATTCTCAAATAAGAACTTAGCAGTCGTTTGAGCATCATTCTTCGTCGTGGCTTTCACCTCTACCCACTTGGTTAGATAATATGTGGCCACAATAATGTACTTAGCATGGGAACCCTTAGCTGGGGGATTAATAGGACCTACAAAGTCTATTCCCCACTTAGAGAATGCTCGTCCACCCATCATAGGTTTCAACGGCATCTCATCTTTACGTATAGGATACTGAGTTCCTTGACAGACATCGCACCTCTTCACATAGGTATGTGCATCCATGTGAAGCGTCCGCCACCAAAGACCTGCAAATAATATAGTCTTGATCACCCGATCTGGTCCGAAATCTCCTCCTGCTACACCCTAGTGAGCAGTTTCCAATATCTTGAGGTATTCGCTCTCATGGAAACATAATCTAAGGTAACCATCTTTACCACGCTTGTATAGATTATCACCAATGAGTGAGTAATCTAGGGCTTCTTGCTCTAGACTTCTTTGTCTGGCCAATGTCATATCTTGAGGGAATGGTCTCATCCTCAGGAAGGCTACTATTGATTCACTCCAATCTGGCACTATGGACATTTGATAAAGAGTGGCATGCTCCATAGGTGGTTTAGTGCAGCAGATTGGGCATTCCTTGCACAATCTATGAACATCTACTTCCATGGTAGGCCAATGCACTCCGAGTCTCCTTAATGTCTGTAGGGTTCGTTGCTTTGAGTAGTGTTGCTCTAATGCACCTACATGTGCTAATTGCAACCATTTAGCATACTCGTCCTCTTCCACACAACAAGCCAATATCCCTTGATCTGTATGCTTGTACATACTTCCTGCCATGATGTGGTACTTTTGGGCGTTTACTACCTCTCTATCTTAAGTGTTTATGACTGGGTGATTAGGCCCGTATGTCAATATTGGCACTAATGGCTTAGCCCAATGAGGTACAACCTCCAAATTAAACAAGTAAGCATCAGGTAAGTCATTTGATACTCCTTGCGGTGCTTCCCCGGATGTGATTCTTGAGAGGTGGTCCACTCTCAAGTGAGTCTTACCTTTCCTCACCACGACTTCAAAGTCATACTCCATTAGTAAGAGGAACCATCTTACTAATCTACCTGTATTGCATGGTTTATTCACGAGATATAACAATGCTTGATGGTCAGTAAAAAATTTAAACTTATTTGCAAGCAAATAGTGTCTAAACTTTTTAACTACATATACCATGCCTAATCCTTCTCGTTCAGTGGTCGTGTAGTTCCGTTCAGCCACGTTCAACTGTCTACTAGCATAGGCAATTGGAAGATCCATATTACCTTCACCAGTAGGGTGGGCAAGCACACACCCAATAGCATAATTGGATGCATCCACATGAACATGAAAGCGTTTATTCCAATCTGGTGTAGTCAAGATTGGTGCTGAACATAATCACCGTTTAAGCTCATTGAAGGAGTTCTCACATTCATCAGTCCACTCAAAATTAGTCAAAAGTCCGTACAAAGGCTTGGCAATGATGGCGTACATGTGTATAAAACGTCGGTAATAGCCACAATGCCCCATGAAAGCTTGTACTTCCTTGACATTCTTTGGCCTAGGTAGTTCTGCAATGGCTCTTACTTTCTCTTCGTCCGTAGATATGCCATTCTTTGACACTATGTGTCCTACAATCTTGCCTTGCGTGACCATGAAAACACACTTTTCTGGGTTCAAGCAGACTTGATATTCTCTACATTTGTCGAAGATTTGCCTGAGTTTAGGTATGTGTGTCTGTCTAATGTTGGAATGAGCACAGAGATCATCAACATAGACTTCCAAATTCTTCCTCAAGAACTCTTTAAACACATGGCACATCAATCTTTGGAAGGTTGCAGGAGCATTGGTAAGCCCGAATGGCATTACCCCAAAAGCAAATATGCCCCACTCTGTGGCAAAAGTCGTCTTATGCTGATCTTTTGGTGCAATGGCTACTTGATTGTAGCCCAAAAATCCATCAAGGAAGCTGTACACTTCCTTTCCTGCTACTCTTTCTAAGAGATGTTCTGTGATAGGAAGCAGATAGTTATCTCGAATAGTGGCTGCATTAACCTTCTTCAAGTTAATGCACACACGTAGCTTTCCATTCTTCTTGGGCACCACTACAATGGGGGATACCCACTCAGTGTGCTCAATCTCATATATGAATCCAGCTTCCACCAGTCTATCTATCTCCTCTTTTATCTTGGCATCATAATTATCATTATATGTGTATGGATTTTGCTTAGAGGGTTTGGCATCTGAGGTCATGGGGATAGTGTGTGAGTATATGTAAGGGTCTACACCTTTCAAGTCCTTGTAACTCCAAGCGAATACATCTCTGTATTCTCTTAGCAAGGCTATGAACTCATACTCCTCCTCTTTTGTCAGGTCATGTCCTATGTAAGTACATCTCTCTTCTCCTTCTTCTATGGCTACCACTATTTTCTTGGTGGTTTCTTTTTTATCATAGGCGTCTCCTGACTGTGCCTCACGTTTAGGCATTCTCACCATGACTCTCCTATCATCTACCTCATACTTTCTGAAATTGTCAGGGACCTCAAACAAAGATTCTCCTTCTTCTGGTGTGACTTCTTTCTTCTTCCTCTTCTTGCTCTCACTCTTGGTGGCCACTTGTGTGGTTAACCTCACATCATTCGTAAGTTCTCTGTGTCACTGAGGGTAAACTTCCACTTCGTAGAAGTATTCTTCATCTGATGCAAAGGGTGGATCCATAATGATTGACTCTAGATCGGAGTCACTCGCATCCTCAAATGCATCAAGGCTAGGTTCGCATTCTTCTAAAACCGAATCTCCCATGATTGGCTCTATTGAGAAGAATGAAATGTCATAGCCATCCTCGTCACAGTGGGGTGTCCATTGTTCTTCATTGATGGCTACATCCATTGTTGCTAAAATTTTTGCCCAACCGTGAGGTTCAAATTCTTCATCAGGGAATACTACAGGTGCATAGGCTGGGTCTTGAATTGATCTATGTGTCCCTTTTGCACCTATCTCTCTGGCTTTTTCTCTCTTCTCTTCTTCTACTGCCACTTTGCACATCTATAGGTGTGTGACTTCATGTATCCATGAGGATCATGATCCTATGGAATGCACTGACTCTGTATCATCTTTGGCTCTATGGATGGGATTCCATTGAATGGGGGGTACATCCCTATGCGAATAATCTTTGAGATTCACCTTGGTCGTAACACCTAAGTGTTGCAAATACAAGGAATTGGTTCCCAATCCTGTACCACTTGCAACTATCGCATAAATGGTCTCCCCAAAATCATCTCATAGGCATGGTTCTTGCTAAAGTCACAAATAGAAAATGTGTGCTCAAACTCTACACCACAAGTAGTGAGACTTATTCCTTCTAACAACCCTAAGGGTCTCTCTATGTGACCATCAGCCATTTGCAATTTCATTCTCATTGGCTTGAGTGCTGGCTTGCCCCAACGCTTCCATAGGGAAGTGGTGGCAATGGCAACTCCTGCGCTTGAGTCCAAAATTGCCTTGGTTGTGTATCCTTGATGGGTGATGGGGAGATAGGTGTTTCCTTCTTCTCCCTCACTCATGTCTCCTATCTTATCCAAGGGTATTTATGGTACTGTCCTATGGGACCCTACCTGGGAACGGGTTAAGCTACTTCTCACACTTGATTGGCGACATGTTTCCATACTTCTGGCCTAACCTTGAGTAGCTCTTCTAAAGTGAGATTGCACTGCACTTTAGTATTCTTCACTACCTCCGTGTTCCTAGGTATGACTGAGTCTTCATTTCTTACCATGATGGTGGGTGCTCTCATACACGTAGACTTAGCTTCCCATGGGCCTGTGAAGTGGGGTAATTCATGTAAGGAATTAGACTCAAAGTCTAATCTCTCTTGAGATTGTGCGCTCTCCTGCTCCTCATAAATGGAAGGAATGTCTTGTGGGAATTGATCATGCGCGTCATCCACAAGTTCAATGGGAGGAGGGACTTCACTTTCTTTTGCCCATTTCTCTTCTTGAATCTCTCGCAAGAACTCTGGTGTGTACCTATTCATAGAAGAGGATGTGTCTGGTTCTGTGGAGTTAGGCACATAGGCTTCCTAGGCAGGAAGGCTTACTCTTTCATTTGGCTTGTCCTTATTTCGAGAGGTGGGTTCCTTTTCTGATCGTGCAATTAGCTTCTCCAATCTTTCTAGCAGTCCATCAAAGTACTGCGTCCTAGCTGAACTAGAGATGTTAAAGAGGCGACTAGCTTCAAACATGGTTTGAGCCAATTCCACCATCTTAGCACAGATTTTGGTTCGTTCAAGCTCTAGTTTGGCTCTAGGATAACATTTTTCATGATCTGTCACGTTTGGCCCTTCTTGGATTCTGGCGTGATATGCCTTAATCATCATATTTAGGTCCTTGGGAGTGGGATCTGCTAGGATTGATCCTACTCTCGGGGGTGGTGGGATTGTGTGCGGTGGGTTGGAAGGTGGTGGATCGGATGGAGATGGGAATGGCGAAGGTGGGGTAATGTGAGAGGGAGGTTGAGATGTAAGTTCAATTATCCTGGCTTTCGTTTCTCTTAGGCTTTCCTCGAGTTCACTCATCTTCTTTGCCCATTGCCTTTTCATTCTTTTGTGGCTATCTTTCCAGGCTCTAGTTCTCTTCTTGGTTATGCTCTCAGTTTCACTCACCTCATCACTCTTTTCCTGGCCTAATCTTTGGTTCTGTTGCAAGGCTTGAGCTCTAGTGACCACTTGCACTAGTGCAATGGATGTCACACTCCGTGTGCAGTCTACAACTAACCCAATAATGTTAATAGGAGTGATTTTTGGCATGTTATTGGGGTTCTTTGGGCAGTTTCGTAAGAGATGCTCCTTTCCGCAATCTTGACAAAAGCCTTGAATCGTCACCGACGAGGGTTGTGTAGGTGCAAGCAAAGGGCAATCACGAACGAGGTGATCTCCCTGACATCTGTAGCATGGTCCTCTAGGGAATGGAGGTCATACCTACCTAGGTTGAGGTCTAGAGTTGGGGTTTGCATACATGACATTTGCATAATCTGGCTCCCAACTAGGTTCACTTGGTTCTTCACTATAGTAGTGCTCACCATGTTCAAGAGACTTATGTAGTAAGCTTGGGGGCTATCAATATATGTAGAATCAAAACTATGGTCAGTGGGGTCACTTTTCGACAGTAATGGAGTCACTCGGATGATAGCTCTATTCAAATTCTCTTTTGCAGGTGCATACTTTACCGGAACCACATTAGCCGGAGCAGGAGGTTGTTGAGCTAGCACTGGTTGAGGTCTCTGCTGGGCCTGATATTGTGGTTGGTAGGTTTGTTGAGGCCTATTATACTGTTGTGGTGGGTACTGGTTCTAGTGTCTTCCTTGTTGTGGAGGTGGCTGAGGGTAATTTTGTCTGACAACTTGCTTGTTATATGGACAGTCTTGTGCGGTGTGATTGGTGTATCTTCGCTCTATCGTGCACTACTGGCTACTAGGATTCACCTGGGGTCGAGCCATAATGGGACACATGTTCGCCATATGGTCACCCCCACATGTATAACATCTTCTTACTGGGGCAAACCTTGGATTTTGTTTGCTAGAGACACCTAGTTTTTGAGCTACTTTCTCAGCGAGTTCCTCAATAGATGTAGACTGCGTGGAAGAGAGGCTAGTAGAACTATCTGAATCTTTGTAGATTTTGGAAAGTTCTAATTCCTCCCCTAGGTTATCTTCAATGTCAATGCACATGCGCACGCATTCTTCTATCGTCTTGGGATCCTTCAGGTACACATATGATCTCAATTTGGTACTTAGCAATCCGTCTAAGAACAAAGCCACTTGTTTGGCTGGTGTGGGTAGCTCGGGAACAGGACATCGCTGTAGGTATTGTCTAAATCTTCTTCCTGCCAATCTAACCGTTTCTTGAGGCGTCTGCTTAAAGCTATGTATCAATGAGGAAGTATTATGCCTTATCCCACTCTTAGAGAATTCAGTGATGAAAGCCTCCAAAAGTTGGTCTATGCTCCTGAACTGTCTCTTATTCAGTGGTTGAAACCATGTAAGGGTTGTGTTCCTAAGGGTTAGACCAAAGGCATTGTATTGGGTGAATAAATCCTCCACTTGTTCAACTCTCAAGACCTGCCTAAATTTGACCACATGATCGTATGGATCTCTAGTGCCATCGAAGTAATTCTTCATGGATTTAACCAACAGGGTTGGCCTCAAGGTTCTAGTGTGTTCCCTAGGCCTTGGCAAAGGAAAATCCTCAGCATTTCTTAGGTTCCTTGGGGCTCTAAGTCCCTCAGGTTCCACTCTATTCGTTTCCGTTCTCGTTCTTTCTCTTCCCAATGGGTTGGCAAAACTTACTTCTGGTCTATCTCTACTTCTATCCCCTTGAGCTCCGTGGGCTTGGGATGTTCCAGCTCCTGGGTGACCATAAGACACATTCGATCTTGGTTGGGGGAAAATAAATTCACCCTTGCAAGTGTAAGAAAGCCTACCATGCTTTGTAACCACAAAGATCCTCTCTGAAGTGTGATCTAAGTAGGTCACTTTGGCTAGGCTATCAGGATCTTTGAACTCATAGATCGTGATCATTCCTATCTCATTCGGTTGATCAGGCTTATACCTCCAAAAGGCTTCAGCAGTCTCTCGATTTAAGAGCAGATCTATGCTCTTATTGTCCTGTGGAATCCATCCTGGCGTGATAATTCTAGTGAGAACTGATTTGCCTCGAGGGGTTTTAGGTTCTACACCCATGTTTCCTTGCTCTAGATCATCTATGTCTGCTTTTGAGATCACGTTACCGAATTCATCTATCCTATCTGGGTGACTATGTATATGGTTCCTTCTTTTTCCAGGTATGCACCATTTTCAAACTTGACTGCTGGGTGTTCGAGTCTAGTTGGTTGGTGAGGGTTTTTAATCTGGACCACGGATCTTCCTAGGCCGTCCTCATAGATGTAAGCACCTAATCGGTTGATCCTAAGGTATTCCAACTGCGTCTTGTAGGGGCCTTCTACCCTATGTAAATATGGCACACCTGAACTTCCTGTGGGTCTCTCCATACCTTGAGACATCTCTAACTCACTAGTCTCAGAGCTAGGGTAGTACGAATGATGGCTCAACTGCTAGGCCTAAGACCTAGCAGTATGATTGACACTAGCCTCTGAAGACCTAAGACTCTGTCTATCTCTCCCTAGATATCTGCCTGATCTAAGGTTCATATGCCTAGTTGAATAGTACCAATTTTCCCAGGTACAACCTCGTTGCCGATCAATTTGTATCAGTCACTTGGTTCTTTTTAGTTGATTATCGTGTTTATGATCTTGTCTGATATCACGTCGTCAGGAATACTTGAATGATTTTCCGCACTTTAAGTTGATCGTTCTCTATTAAGCTCTTTTCCGTTAAGTTACCGATCACCGAGAAACTATGTTTCAACTTGAACTTGATTACTTAGGTAGTCTTCAACTTGACAAATGCCTAGCGTCACCTCACTTACTTCTAACACTACTCGTGTGTAGCCTATGCTAGGAATTGACAAAGGGAGTTGAGAATTTCCAACCTTACTTGCTGATCTCTTGCCCTTTAGTGCTAAAGAACCCCGTTCTCAAGCTTGCAAATTGCCCTTGCTTTGGATGCCCTCTATGTTGGTGCAAATCAAGCCTTCACATTTGGCTTATAACCTTGGAAGGATGTACCACATGTAGTAAGAACCATAGAAACACTTGCCTATGAATTATTACATTTTACTCATTGTAAAAGTCTATATGATTTGGCATTCACATGTAATCACTTACCTACTTGATTGGATTCGTGGAAAAGTGGATGGTTTAGTAGAGAGAATATCTCCCTACTTTTAGAGGAGTGATTATAGGAGATTTGAATTTGAATTCAAATTCAAATCTCAACTCAACTTCTATAAAAGATGTAATGCAAAAGTCGCGGGCACTTCAGCTCATATCCCGAGGCATTTCAGTACAATTCATTGAGTGTGTGAGGTCTACTCCATAGCCTACACCTCTGAGTACCATTGAGTTATGATTATCATACCAATGGGAATGTACATTTACATGATCTAATACAAATACTTACATTCATTATCTCTGTGATTTTTTGAGTATACACTCCAACTCTGCCAACTTCTACAAGCCATATCTCGGTGGTTTCCCAACCAAATAAAGTGATTCAAAGCACATTGGATTCAGCTCCAAGTCTACTATACACCTACAAAGTTTGAAGTCAATTGGTTCAGCCATTGCAGAGAAAACTCAGTCGAAGTGCTCACTGGTATTTGTCTGCAGAGCTCCTAAAATATCGGGGGTAAACTTTATTTTGCTAAAGTGATTTCTCAGTGTATAGTTTATCATTTCTTCTCATTACACTTGCAAATGGTAGCTTGTTAAGCTAATTTAATATGTCCAGAAGGAATTAGATCAATTGTAAGTGTGCTGGTCATACTGAGTGAAAGACTGAGCAGGTGTCAACACCAAAATAGCAAGTTTTCTTAGAATTGTGAAGTGCAAAATTATCTGTTTTGATTTGATCATTACACATATCATTTCCAAAGTACATATATGCTTTCTTGGTATCATTGGGAAGCTAATCAAGTCTACTAAGCATTCCTGGAATCATTGAGGGTAGGTGCAAAGCAGGATTAGCAGCACCTACTCAATCTCTGAGTGTATCCAAACATCCTCTCCCAACAGTGGTATCAGAGCAAATAAGGTAACATGGGAGATGGTTTCCCTTCATTCATTGACAAATTGGACAGGAACAATTACCAAGCTTGGTCCTTGAGGATGAAGACCTATCTACAAGGAAGAAGCTTATTTGGATTCATATCAGGAGATGAGGAATTGCCCTCATTCAAAACAAGAGGACTACCCATCAAGGATGAACAAGAGAGGCTCAACACATGGTGTGCAAAAGATGCTTTGGCAAGGTCATATCTTCTTAACTCTATATCTGATTTCCTTTTACCTCATATAAGGAATTGCAAGACTTCCCAAGAGACTTGGGAAACCTTGTCAACATACTTTTCATCAAGTACAAGGGCCAGAAAGAATCAACTATGGATTGAATTCACTACTCTTAGGAAGCAATCAAAGCAATCAGTTTCAGACTTTGTCACTAGGGTCAAAGACATTGCAGACCAGCTTGCAAGTATTGGAGAGGAGATTGAAGAGGAACAAATACTAAGGCAAGTAATCAATGGACTAAAAGCTGATGACAAATGGGAGAGCTTTACCACAGCAATGGACCTATACATGGACATACATGCTCCTGATTTAACAACTCTGATTGGTCAACTCTTCACACATGAAGCAAAGCTTACAAGGAATGGAGAGCAATCAAAAGGTAACAACCCCTCTTCTTTATACATTGATAAGAAGGTTAAAGACAAAGGTAAAAGTAAGAAGGTTGATGAAGAAGGTTCTACCTCCCAAGCAAACTATGCACGGAGAGGTAGATCTTCAAGAGGTAAAGGCAGAGGAGGTAAGCAAGGTAGGGGGAGATCCTACAATTCATCACCATGCAATATATGTGGTCTGTCTAACCTGTTGGGAGTGATGGTTGGATGCACTCAAGAGATGGAGTTGGAGTTGCTAAACCTGCTTTGCTCCAGCCCTCTTTAGCTTCAGATATGCTTAGTACACTTTCTTAGCTTCCAAATGATGCAAAGAAACTATATATGTGCTTCACAAATGATTTGTGCAATGACCAAATCAAAACAGATGATTTTTAACCTTCACAAGTTCAAAAACTTTCTATTCCTGTAATGATACCTGCTCAGTCATATGCTCAGTGTGACCAGCACACTTACAATTGAACAAATTCCTTCTGGGAGTATTAAATTAACTTAACAAGATACCATTTGCAAGTTAAATCACTCCAATTGATAAACTATACACTGAGAATGATCTTTAGCAAAATCAGAGACACCCCCGACTTTTTAGGAGCTACTCAGAAAAATACCAGAGTCTGTTTCGAAGACGATTTCTCCCAAATGGCTGAATGAAATGACTTGAAACTTTGTAGTGTTGTAGAATACTCTGAGCTGGTTCCAACAAGCTTTGAATCATCCAATTTGGTTCAGTAGATCTTGAGATATGCTTCCTTGAAGTTGACAGACTTGGAGATGTTTACTCAGACAAAACAGAGATGATGAATGTGAATGTATGTATTAGATCTATTGATTGTACATTCCCATTGGCATGAGATGTGATGCCCAATGGTACTCAGAGGTGTAGGCTATGGTGTAGCACTCACACACTCAGTGATAGATGGATTAGCCTCGGGATTTGAGCTCAATGAGGAGAACTACTGCCCGCGAGTTTCTTCTTCATATTTGTAGGAGTTGATTGGTCATTTGAATATGAAATTCAAATTGAAGTTTCCTATAATCTCTCTACTAAAGATATGGAGATATTCTCTCCCATTACATCTACCAAATTCCACGACTAATAAAGTAGGTGGTTGATTACATGTGTGGGTAAAGTAATTTCAAATGATGCCAAGTCATAATAGACTTTTACACTAGGTAAGTGAGTAAGAACTTGTAAGCACAAGTTCACATGACCATAAGTGACTAATCTTTCAAGTAGAATTGTTTCCAAGGTTCCAAATCAACCTTTAATGTTCCAAGCCAAGTGTTAAGGCTTGAATTGCACCAACAGCTCCCCCTCAAGCCAAACACTTTGGCTTAAGTCTTCATCTTTAGTCTTCAATTACTTCCTGCAATCCAATCATGGATTTAAACCTGTATAACTTGTTTCCATCCAATGCTTTGGTAAGCAAATCTGCACATTGTATATTAGTAGAAACATAACTCAATTGAATTTCTTTGCTAAGTAATTTCTCCCTCACATAGTGGTAATGAACCTCTATGTGTTTTGTTCTGGCATGATAAATTGGATTAGCTGCAAGATGTAGAGAACTTGTGTTATCACCAAATATAGTTGGAGGTCTAGTAGATAGACCTAATTCTGTATACAAGAGTTTTAACCAAATAGCTTCCTGGGTAGCATTAGCTAACCCTCTATACTCTGCCTCAGTAGATGACAAGGCTACTGTGGGTTGTTTCTTGGATGACCAAGAAATTGGTTTATCACCTGCAAAACATATGTAACCAGATGTGCTCCTCCTGTCATCCTTGCAACCTGCCCAATCTGCATCTGAGTATACCTTAATATCAATGTCTGATGTATAAGGAAAATATAAACCATGATTTTGTGTTCCCTTTAGGTACTTCACTATCTTCTTTGCTGCCTCCAAATGAGGTACTCTAGGTTTATGCATAAATTGACTAAGCACACTTACACCATAGGCTATGTCAATTCTTGTCAAAGTAGCATAATTCAAACTTCCTACCATGCTTTGGTAACCTGTGATGTCTTGAAGTTCTTCTCCTTCATGAGCACTGAGTTTGTGGTTGACTTCCATTGGAGTGCTTGATACCTTAGCTTCCTGCAACCCAAACTTCTTGACCATATCCTGAATGTATTTCTTTTGAGTAATATATATACCTGCATCTGTGTACACCAACTCAAGACCTAGAAAGTATTTCAATAATCCAAGATCATTGATCTTGAATTCTTTCATCATCTGTTCTTTGATGTGCCTAATTCCCTGAACATCATTCCCTGTAATGATGATGTCATCAACATAGACACAAAGATAGATTACCTCTGAATTGTTCCTCTTGATAAACAATGATGTATCTGCTTTACTCATTATGAATCCTTGATCTTGTAGATAGGTTGTCAATCTGTAATTCCATGGTCTAGGTGCCTGCTTTAGACCATACAGAGCCTTCTTCAATTTGCAAACATGATTTACCTTCATGGGGTCTTCATAGCCAGGTGGTTGTGACATGTAGACTTCTTCTGAGATCCATCCATTCAAGAATGCATTCTTCACATCCAATTGGTACATGTTCCAATTCTTGGATGCAGCTACACTCACCAAAATTCTGATTGTTGGCATCTTGGCCACAGGAGAAAATGTCTCCTCATAATCAATGCCTTGGGTTTGTGCAAAACCCTTGGCTACCAACCTAGATTTATACCTGTTTATTGTGCCATCTGAATTCCTTTTGAGTTTGTAGATCCATCTGGATCCTATCACCTTCATAGACTCTTTCTTGGGTACCAAGTCCCAAGTGTCACTCTCCTTGAGAGCTTCCATTTCTTCATCCATTGCTTCCTTCCATTCTGTTTTTGTAATTGCTTCTTCAAATGTACCTGGTTCTTCATTCAAGAGATCCTTTGCAAGATATACAGAATGCTTTGTTACAAGAGAAGTATCATACCCATACCTAATAGGTTTCTTACTTTCTCTTTGAGATCTCCTCATGAGTTGAGGATTCTGGAATATCTTCTAGCTTCTTCATCTTAAACTTCCCTTTAGACTTCCATGCCTTGAATTCCTCAAGGTTGATTGTGTCTTCATCTTCTGAGTTTGAATCTTCTTCCTTGCTTGGTTCCTGCTTGGTTAGCTTTGGAAAATCTTCCTCCAAATCATAAGGTAGACTAACTTTCCTGCATTCATTCTCATACCATGAGTCACTCTCATCAAAGATGACATCTCTGCTTACCTTGAAGCCTTTATTTGAGGGGTTGTAGAATCTGTATCCCTTTTGGTTCAAATCATAACCAATGAAAATACATTTTTCAGCTTTAGGGTCTAGCTTTCCTCTTACCTGTGAGGGTATATGCACATATGCAACACAACCAAATATTTTGCAATGATCCAAAGATGGTCTCTTACCATGCCAAGCTTCATATGGTGTCATGCCATCAAGTGATTTGGATGGCAACCTGTTTATGAGGTAAGTGGCAGTGGATACTCCTTCTGCCCAAAGATAATTTGGCAACTTCTTCTCATTTAGCATAGACCTAGCTGTTTCCACAATGAGTCTATTTCTCCTTTCAGCTACTCCATTCTGTTCAGGTGAGTACCTAGTGGTAGTCTCCCTCTTGATGCCTCTTTCCTGCAAGAAATCTTCAAAATCATTGGAGAAGTACTCTCCTCCACCATCTGACCTTAGTCTCTTTAATCTTCTTCCTGTCTGGTTTTCAACAAGTGCAAGATACCTTTTGAAACAATTAAATACTTCATCCTTATGCTTCATAAAGTATAAAATTGTCCACCTGCTATAGTCATCAATGAAAGATACATAGTACCTTGATCCTGATATGGAAGGGTCCTTGCTAGGTCCCCAAACATCTGTGTGTACCAAGTCTAGGTAGTCTTCATGCATGAAACCCTTCCTTGAATAGGGCAACCTGTGAGACTTACCAAATTGACATGCTCCACACTTATAAATCATGTGTTGCTTGGATACATTAGGTATCCCAAGCACACATTGATCCCTGCACATTTGCTTTATGGTTCTCTCACCTATGTGTCCAAGCCTCTTGTGCCATATCTCTAACTCTGAGAGTGTTTGATCCTTGTAATTGTATAATGCAATATTTTTGGTGTCTTCAAGCTCAAAAGTAAATAATCTACCTGATTTTTCTCCCTTGGCTATCCTCTTAAATCCATGCTTTGGGTCCTCCACATATGCTCCATGTTGTGTGAATCTGACCTGCAACCCTTTCTCCACAATCTGACCAACACTCATTAGATTCTTGGTAATTGTTGGTACATAGAGTACTCTACTTAGTAGGTTCTGATTACCATCACATGTCTTCACATTTCCAATCTTTACAACAGAATGTTTAGTGTCATCACCTATTTGTACCTGATGCTTGCCCTTGGGTTCTTCCAAGTCAGAGAGTAATGCCACATTGCCAGCTACATGGTTAGAGCAACCTGAGTCAATATAAAATAAGTGATCATCATTTGTACCTGCCTTGGAGGTCATGTTCATGATCAATAGGGAGTCATCTTGCTCCTCTGTGTAGTTGTTGTAATCCCTTCTATTTCTGTATCCACCTTGGTTGTTACCATTATGGTTGTGATTGTAGTTGTTGTTGTATTGATTGTTGTATCCATTGTAGCCTTGATGGTGTTGATTGAATCTGCCTCTACCTTGAGAGTATCCTCCTCTTTGAAAGCCTCTACCTCTCTGATTCTTGTAGTTCTTGTAGCATTCATCTGTGGTATGATTAGACAATCCACAAATGTTGCATGGTGATGAGTTGTAGGGTCTCCCCCTACCTGACTTACCTCCTCTGCCTCTTCCTCTTGAAGATCTCCCTCTCCCTGCATAGTTTGCTTGGGAGGTAGATCCTTCTTCATCAACCTTTTTACCTTTACTTTTATCCTTAGTCTTCTTATCAGTATAAAGAGCAGAGGAATTGTTACCTTTTGATTGGTCTCCTGCCTTTGTGAACTTAGCTTCATGTGTGAAGAGTTGGCCCATGAGAGTTGTGAGATCTGGGGTATGCATGTCCATGTACAAGTCCATTGCAGTGGTGAAACTTTCCCACTTATCATCTGCCTTGAGTCCATTTGTCACTTGCCTGACTATTTGTTCCTCTTCAATCTCCTCTCCAATACTTGCTAATTGGTCTGCCACATCTTTAATCTTTGTCACATACTCTGAGACTCATTGCTTTGGTTGCTTCCTTAGGGTTGTGAATTCAATCCACAATTGATTCTTCCTGGCTCTTGTGTTGGAAGAGAAATATGTTGACAAGGTTTCCCAAGTCTCTTGGGAAGTCTTACAGTTCCTTATATGAGGTAAAAGGAAATCAGAAATAGAGTTAAGAAGGTAAGACCTTGCCAATGCATCCTTTGCACACCATTGGTTGAGTCTCTCTTGTTCCTCCTTGGTGGGTAGTCCTCTAGCTTTGAATGAGGGTAGTTCTTCATCTCCTGATATGAATCCAAACAAGCTCCTTCCTTGTAGATAGGTCTTCATCCTTAGAGACCAAGCTTGGTAGTTGTTCCTGTCCAATTTGTCAATGAAGGAAGGGAAACCATCACCCATTGTTACCTTATTTGTTTTGCTCTGATACCACTGTTGGGAGTGATGGTTGGATGCACTCAAGAGATGGAGTTGGAGTTGCTAAACCTGCTTTGCTCCAGCCCTCTTTAGCTTCAGATATGCTTAGTACACTTTCTTAGCTTCCAAATGATGCAAAGAAACTATATATGTGCTTCACAAATGATTTGTGCAATGACCAAATCAAAACAGATGATTTTTAACCTTCACAAGTTCAAAAACTTTCTATTCCTGTAATGATACCTGCTCAGTCATATGCTCAGTGTGACCAGCACACTTACAATTGAACAAATTCCTTTTGGGAGTATTAAATTAACTTAACAAGCTACCATTTGCAAGTTAAATCACTCCAATTGATAAACTATACACTGAGAATGATCTTTAGCAAAATCAGAGACACCCCCGACTTTTTAGGAGCTACTCAGAAAAATACCAGAGTCTGTTTCGAAGACGATTTCTCCCAAATGGCTGAATGAAATGACTTGAAACTTTGTAGTGTTGTAGAATACTCTGAGCTGGTTCCAACACGCTTTGAATCATCCAATTTGGTTCAGTAGATCTTGAGATATGCTTCCTTGAAGTTGACAGACTTGGAGATGTTTACTCAGACAAAACAGAGATGATGAATGTGAATGTATGTATTAGATCTATTGATTGTACATTCCCATTGGCATGAGATGTGATGCCCAATGGTACTCAGAGGTGTAGGCTATGGTGTAGCACTCACACACTCAGTGATAGATGGATTAGCATTGGGATTTGAGCTCAATGAGGAGAACTACTGCCCGCGAGTTTCTTCTTCATATTTGTAGGAGTTGATTGGTCATTTGAATTTGAAATTCAAATTGAAGTTTCCTATAATCTCTCTACTAAAGATATGGAGATATTCTCTCCCATTACATCTACCAAATTCCACGACTAATAAAGTAGGTGGTTGATTACATGTGTGGGTAAAGTAATTTCAAATGATGCCAAGTCATAATAGACTTTTACACTAGGTAAGTGAGTAAGAACTTGTAAGCACAAGTTCACATGACCATAAGTGACTAATCTTTCAAGTAGAATTGTTTCCAAGGTTCCAAATCAACCTTTAATGTTCCAAGCCAAGTGTTAAGGCTTGAATTGCACCAACATAACCATACCACAGATGAGTGCTACAGAAACTATAAGAATCAGAGAGGAAGAGGCCATCAAAGAGGTGGATATTCTCAAGGCAGAGGAAGGTTCAACCAACATCAAGGCTACAATGGCTACAACAATAACTACAACAACAATTACAACCACAATGGTAACTACCAAGGAGGATACAAAAATAGGAAGGACTACAACAACTATACAGAGGAGCAAGTTGACTCCCTATTGATCATGAATATGACTTCAAAGTCAGGTATCAATGATGATCACTTATTCTATATTGATTCAGGATGTTCTAACCATGTAGATGGCAATGTGGCACTACTTTTTGATTTGGAAGAACCCAAGGGTAAACATCAAGTGCAGACAGGTGATGACACTAAACATTCTGTTATAAAGATTGGCAATGTAAAGACTAGTGATGGTAATCAGAATTTATTGAGCAGAGTACTTTATGTCCCAACTATCACCAAGAATTTAATGAGTGTAGGTCAGATTGTGGAAAAAGGTTTACAGGTCAGGTTCAATCAACATGGAGCATATGTGGAGGACCCAAGACATGGATTGAGAAGGATAGCCAAGGGAGAAAAATCAGGTAGATTATTTACCTTTGAGCTAGAAGACACCAAAAATATTGCTTTATACAATTACAAGGATCAAACACTTTCAGAATTGGAAATTTGGCACAAGAGGTTAGGTGACATAGGTGAAAGGACCATAAAACAATTGTGCAGGGATCAATGTGTGCTTGGGATACCTAATGTATCCAAGCAACACATGATATACAAGTGTGGAGCTTGTCAACTTGGTAAGTCACACAGATTACCATATTCAAAGAAAGGTTTCATGCATGAAGATTATCTGGAATTGGTGCATACAGATGTTTGGGGAGCTAGCAAGGAACCCTCCATTTCAGGATCAAGGTATTATGTGTCCTTCATAGATGATTATAGCAGATGGACTGTGTTATACTTTATGAAGCACAAGGATGAAGTATTTAATTGTTCCAAAAGATACCTTGCATTAGTTGAAAATCAAACAGGTAGAAACTTGAAGAAGCTAAGATCAGATGGAGGTGGAGAATACTTCTCCAATGAGTTTGAAGATTTCTTGCAGGAAAGAGGCATCAAAAGGGAGATAACCACAAGGTACTCACCTGAACAAAATGGGGTAGTTGAAAGAAGGAATAGGCTCATTGTTGAAACAGCTAGGTCTATGCTTAATGAAAAGAAGTTGCCAAATTATCTTTGGGCAGAGAGTGTATCTACTGCCACATATCTCATTAACAGATTGCCATCAAAGTCACTTGATGGTATGAAACCCTATGAGGCTTGGCATGGTAAGAGACCATCTTTGGATCATTGCAAAATATTTGGTTGTGTAGCATATGTGCATATTCCCTCACAGGTAAGGGGAAAGCTAGACCCTAAAGCTGAAAAATGTATCTTCATTGGTTATGACATGAATCAGAAAGGGTACAGATTCTACAACCCCTCAAACAAAGGTTTCAAGGTAAGCAGAGATGTCATCTTTGATGAGAATGACTCATGGTATGAAAATGAATGCAGGAAGGTTAGTCTACCTTATGACATGGAAGAAGAATTTCCAAAGCTTGCCAAGGAGGAACCAATCCAGAGAGAAGACTCAAATTCACAAGATGATGACACAATTGACCTTGAGGAATTCAAGGCATGGAAGTCCAAAGGAAAGATGAAAATGAAGAAGCTAGAGGATATACCAGAATCCTCAACTCAGGCAATAAGGAGATCTCAGAGAGAAAGTAAGAAGCCTATCAGATATGGGTATGACACTTCTCTTGTAACTAAGCATTCTGTATATCTTGCAAAGGATTTGTTGAATGAAGAACCAGGTTCATATGAGGAGGCAATCACAAAAACAGAATGGAAAGAAGCTATGGATGAAGAAATAGAGGCTCTCAAGGAGAGTGACACATGGGACTTGGTACCCAAGAAGGACTCTATGAAGGTGATAGGATCCAGATGGATCTACAAACTCAAGAGGAACTCAGATGGTACAATCAACAGGTACAAAGCTAGGTTGGTAGCCAAGGGTTTTGCACAAACCCAAGGCATTGATTATGAGGAGACATTTTCTCCTGTGGCAAAGATGCCAACAATCAGAATTTTGGTGAGTATTGCAGCATCCAAGAATTGGAACATGTACCAATTAGATGTCAAGAATGCTTTCTTGAATGGATGGATATCTGAAGAAGTCTACATGTCACAACCACCTGGCTATGAAGATCCCAAGAAGGTAAATTATGTTTGTAAATTGAAGAAGGCTCTATATGGATTAAAGCAGGCACCTAGAGCATGGAACTACAGGTTGACAACATACCTATTAGACCAAGGATTTGTGATGAGTAAAGCAGACACTTCTCTATTCATAAAGAGGAGTAGTACAGAGGTAATCTACTTGTGTGTTTATGTTGATGACATCATCATTACAGGTAATGATGTCAGTGGGATTAGACACATCAAAGGACAGATGATGAAGGAATTCAAGATCAATGATCTTGGATTATTAAAGTACTTCCTAGGTCTTGAATTGATTTACACAAATTCAGGTATATATATCACTCAGAAGAAGTATGTTCAGGATATGTTGAAAAAATTTAATTTTTCAGGATGCTAAAGTCTCAAGCACTCCTATGAAGGTCAACCGAAAGCTAAGTGCTCATGAAGGTGAAGAAGTCCAAGACATCACAAGATATCAGAGTATGGTAGGTAGTTTGAATTATGCTACCTTGACCAGAATTGACATAGCATATGGAGTTAGTGTGCTAAGTCAATTCATGCACAAACCAAGGGTACCTCACCTAGAGGCAGCAAAGAAGATCTTGAAGTATCTAAAGGGAACTCAGAATCATGGTTTGTACTTTCCTTATACATCAGATATTGATATTAAAGTATATTTAGATGCAGATTGGGCAGGTTGCAAGGATGACAGGAGGAGCACATCAGGATACATATGTTTTGCAGGTGATAAACCTATTTCTTGGTCAGCCAAGAAACAGCCTACAGTGGCATTGTCATCCACTGAAGCAGAATACAGAGGTTTAGCAAATGCCACTCAAGAAGCTATTTGGTTAAAGCTTCTGTATACAGAGTTAGGGTTATACTCAAGGCCACCAATCATCTTTGGTGATAACACAAGTTCTCTACACCTTGCAGCTAATCCAATATATCATGCTAGGACAAAACACATAGAGGTTCACTACCACTATGTGAGAGAGAAACTACTCAGCAAAGATATTCAGTTGACTTATGTGTCCACTAATATGCAATGTGCAGATTTACTCACTAAAGCTTTGGATGGAAACAAGTTATGCAGATTCAAATCCATGATTGGATTGCAGGATGTGATTGAAGACTGAAGAAGAAGACTTAAGCCAAAATGTTTGGCTTGAGGGGGAGCTGTTGGTGCAAATCAAGCCTTCACATTTGGCTTATAACCTTGGAAGGATGTACCACATGTAGTAAGAACCATAGAAACACTTGCCTATGAATTATTACATTTTACTCATTGTAAAAGTCTATATGATTTGGCATTCACATGTAATCACTTACCTACTTGATTGGATTCGTGGAAAAGTGGATGGTTTAGTAGAGAGAATATCTTCCTACTTTTAGAGGAGTGATTATAGGAGATTTGAATTTGAATTCAAATTCAAATCTCAACTCAACTTCTATAAAAGATGTAATGCAAAAGTCGCAGGCACTTCAGCACATATCCCGAGGCATTTCAGTACAATTCATTGAGTGTGTGAGGTCTACTCCATAGCCTACACCTCTGAGTACCATTGAGTTATGATTATCATACCAATGGGAATGTACATTTACATGATCTAATACAAATACTTACATTCATTATCTCTGTGATTTTCTGAGTATACACTCCACGTCTGCCAACTTCTACAAGCCATATCTCGGTGGTTTCTCAACCAAATCAAGTGATTCAAAGCACATTGGATTCACCTCAAAGTCTACTATACACCTAAAAAGTTTGAAGTCAATTGGTTCAGCCATTGCAGAGAAAACTCAGTCGAAGTGCTCACTGGTATTTGTCTGCAGAGCTCCTAAAATATCGGGGGTAAACTTTATTTTGCTAAAGTGATTTCTCAGTGTATAGTTTATCATTTCTTCTGATTCCACTTGCAAATGGTAGCTTGTTAAGCTAATTTAATATGTCCAGAAGGAATTAGATCAATTGTAAGTGTGCTGGTCATACTGAGTGAAAGACTGAGCAGGTGTCAATACCAAAATAGCAAGTTTTCTTAGAATTGTGAAGTGCAAAATTATCTGTTTTGATTTGATCATTACACATATCATTTTCAAAGTACATATATGCTTTCTTGTTATCATTTGGAAGCTAATCAAGTCTACTAAGCATTCTTGGAATCACTGAGGGCTGGTGCTGAGGGCTGGTGCAAAGCAGGATTAGCAGCACCTACTCAATCTCTGAGTGTATCCAAACATCCTCTCCCAACACTCTAGTGCTCTCAATGGACCTGTAAAAGTCCCAGGGTTAGCTCAAGACTTAGATTCAAATGACGTAATAAATCACTTCCATTCATGCAATTTAGATATGAATTTCCCCTCTGTCTTTATGGCAAACAATTCTAGAGACCCCTTGGTTTTGTTCCCCCTGGATATGGTCAACTTCCCACGAGCTTTCCAACAAAACAAGAATCACACCAAACGGATTTTGTATGAGAAAGTTATGCCAGTTCAGGGTTTTGGGGTTAAAATAGGGTTCAAACAGGCTAACAAGTAAACAAGACTTCTCAGATTATTTTCTTATGCCTCCCTACGTGCTCTAGATCCCAACATTCATGCCCAAAATTAGCCAAAATCTTCAAATTACAAAACCCTAAAAAATAGGCCGAAAATGGCTACCAATCGCGATCGACTGGGCTGTCAATCGTGATGGACAGAGCTATCCATCGTGGCCTGTCAGTCGTGATGGACACGTGTCAATCGCAATTGATGGGTGTCAATCGCGATGGACAGGGGTGTCGGTCGCAATTGATTGGGTCAATCGCGACTGATTGTGTCAATCGCGATTGATTGTGTCAATCGCGATTGATTGTGTCACTCGCGATGGATTGAGGGTATCAGTCGCGATGAGGACTGCTGTCAATCGCGATGGACTGCTGTCAATCACAATGGACTGAGATTTTGGGTTTTTGCGTATTTATGTGTCGGTCGAGCCTCTATACGTCGCGATCGTCAAGAATCTCATTGAAATGGGGTGTCAATCGCGATTTCCTTGTCGGTCGCGATGGACAGGGGTGTGCGTCGCGATGGACACGTGTCCGTCGGGGTCTGTCAGTCACGATGGACAGACTGTCTGTCGCGATGGACACTGTCAATCGCGATTGATGCTATCAATCGCGATGGACAAAAAAAAATGCAATTCTTTTAGAAATTTTTGTGGATTTGTGATGTGCAAGGTCTCTAGTCTACTGTGGTGCACCTAGTTTTACCAAAGGGTGAAATTTTCTATCAATCGCAATCGACAGAGGTCTGCGACACAGAGACAGTTCCGAGCTTTTCCATACCTGCGCAGCGTGCTGGAGATGATGGGACAGCCAAATCCTGCAAGGAAACTAAAAAAAAACATGCAAAAGACAACGCACACAAATCCCTCTCTCACTCTCTCTCACAAGTGAAATGAGGGA
Source organism: Ceratopteris richardii (assembly GCA_020310875.1). Lineage (NCBI taxonomy): Eukaryota > Viridiplantae > Streptophyta > Polypodiopsida > Polypodiales > Pteridaceae > Ceratopteris > Ceratopteris richardii. The sequence continues at coordinate 103,129,169 of CM035427.1, forward strand.
AATGGAAGGAGGAAGGAGATATGATCAAAACCTAAAATTTTTTGTGATGATGGAGATGGAGGTGGGAGATGGTGCGGATGATGATGATGAAGTAAGAAAGAGAAAAATAAGGAAAAGTAGAGAATTCACCTACAACGCCAACGTCACAACTCTACGTCTTACCATCACACGCTCGTCCTCAAAGCTCGATCCCCGGCAACGGTGCCAAAATTTGGTGTAGCTTAGTGATGAGTAACACCTCCTTTTATGTCAATCCCGGAAGACATGAGGATGGTATGAAGACCTCGAGCAAGTGCAGGCACAAGTGCGTGAGTGAGAAGCACACTAACATGCACATGTTGGTGCATTTTACCCAAGCCTACATGCTTGATATATTTGATATTATCCTCTTTTGTAAGTCACATGAGTAGTCATGTGAACACCTCTTGTAAAAGAGTTCATTTTATCTCTTGTAATTGAAAAAAAGAAAAAGGAAGAGTATAGCTTACCTCATCCATGATGTAAAAGAAAATTCGTGGCCCTATCTACCTAAAATCACGAATTTTGGACCTGAGGGAATATCTCCTAACTTTGGGGATCACTTTTAGGTGGAGCCATTTGAATTCGAATTCAAAACTCCCTCCAAGAATAGCTATAAAAGGAGCAAGAAAGAAGAGGCGATTAGCAAGCCTTGTACGTGACCACTTCATGTCATTTTGTAGAGATTGAAGAGCTTACTCCATAGCTCTATCATTCTACTCCCATTGTGCAAAGATTCATTGCCAATGTGGTTGTAATCATATGTGAATCTATACATTTATTATCATCTACCTCTCTGTTGTGTTCTCTGCTATACTCACTCAGAGTAGTGACTTCAGAAGGTCATATCTCGAGTTTTACTGACCTGTTTTCAGTGATGTAAAGTGCGTTGGATAGCTCTTACTGTCTACCGTCTGCATATAAATTTTCAAGGTCATTGGATTTATAATTTTGGAGATATCTGCATTTTACTGCTTACTGGTCTATCTCTGCAGAGCCCCGAGAATTGTGGGAATGTTCCAGAACTTGATGAAACTTGTTCTCAGTGCTCAGTCCATCATTTGAAGTGTTTTAACTTGGAATAGGAAGCTTGCTAAGTCTATTTGCTATGCCCAAAAGGAATTTTTCTAATTCCTTCCAGGTTGAGAGCACTGTTCATTTTTTCCAGCAGGTGTATGTCCAAAAATAGCAAGTTTTGGGAGCTAGTCATTTCGCAACTAGTATGTCTTGACTTAAACTTTTGGAATACATGTTCCAAAGTACTTGGCTGATATTTTGGTGGATTTAGGAAGCTCAAAGGTTCTACTAATCAACTCTGAAGTCTCAGTTGGCTGGTGTGAAGCTGGTTGTAGCGGCACCTACTCATCTTTGGATTGCATCCACCATCTCTCTTCACAGCACACACATACACACACGCACATAAGGCAAGAACAAAGAGAGGGACAATGGAGTTCTTTTAGATTACTTCCAAAATGCTCATACAAGTTCAATTCTATTACAAGCTAACCTCACAAATGAGCTCTCTAGCTCTATTTATAGTTTTAGACTAGCTTTTGGCCCTGTCCAGACCTAGTGTCTGGCCTAGTTAAAAATTAGGTTCTATGGCCTATTTGAAGGTTCAAACGGAGTCTAAAAAATGTGAAAATTTCTAGGTCGGTACTTCTAAAGCTCCTCAAGCTGAAGGACTCCTTGGCTTGCACAAAATGGAGCTACAAAAATATGAAATGGTATTTACAATGATTGTTAGTGATGAGAATCACCGTTATGAAGATGTTGATTTGGAAAAATTTAAAGGGCCTATCTGCCACATCTGCGTCGACTGCTCTGTCTACTTAATCCTTCGCTTTGCTCTGACTCTCTCCACTGGCTTCCTTGTCTCGTCAGTCCTTGGGTACCCTGACTGCTATCAACACATGCTCTTTCTGACTCAGATTGGGCTGGTTGCTATGACACATGTGTCCACCAGTGGTTTTCGCTTCATGCTTGGTAGCTCATGTATATCTTGGTTGAGCAAGAAGCAGCCTATTGTGGCCACTTCCAGTTGTGCGGTTGAGTATAGGGCAGCTTTCACAGCGATTGTTGAGTGTGTGTGGCTCATATGCCTTATGGTTGATTTGGGTGTTGGCCAGTCTTCTGCCACCACCATCTTCACTGACAATCCGAGCGCATTGGCAGTTGCGAGGAACCCTGTGTTCCATGCTCGCACTAAGCACATTGAGGTGCATTATCACTATGTCAGGGAGAGGTTCTCTGCTGGGGAGATCAGCTTGGCATATGTGCCCACGCAGGAGAACATTGCAAACCTTTTCACGAAGGCTCTGCCTAGGGCGAAGTTTGAAGCTTTCCGCAAAGATTTGGGCTTACTTCCTTTTGTGGAGTGATTTCCACATAGATTTGCACTTCCTTATACATGAGTGCTAGCTCCTTGTTCACCGCATCACTCCCAGGGGAGATTTCTTGATATATTTAGGTAGTGATGTGTGTGAACACACTAGGAATGCCGGGGCACTTTTTCCCCTCTTTAGGAGGTTTTTTCCCCCAGCTTGTATATACGCCTATTGCCTTAATGGGCTACTTATCTTTGTACATTCTCTATTAATACATTCAGTATTGTGTGTTTGTGCTCCAGGCTTCTTCTTCTTCCTTGTGCTATTCACGTGCTTCCGTAGACAACTATCTCCAACAAGGCAATATACCCAAATATCCTACCATTCCAAGCTTCATATGGTATCATACCATCCGATGACTTGCAATGATCCAATGAGGGTATCCTACCATTCCAAGCTTCATATGGTGTCATACCATAACTTGGATAGAAGCTGGTTAACAAAATAAGTTGTTGTAGAAATAGCCTCTACCCACAAATAATTAGGTAATCTTTTCTCATCTAAAATAGAACTAGTTGCCTCAACAATTAATCTCTTCCTTCTCTCTACCACTCCATTCAATTCTGGAGTATCCCTGGTTGTTAGTTCCCTGCTTATGCCTTTGTCGTGTAGGAATAGATCAAACTCATGTGAAAATTACTCACCACCTCCATCAGACCTGATTCTCTTGAAGCTTCTCCTTGTTTGGTTTTCGACTATTGCCAAGTATTTCTTAAAACATGTAAACACCTCATCCTTATGCTTCATAAAATAGAGAATTGTCCACCTACTGTAATCATCAATAAAGGAGACATAGTACCTTGATCTTGAGATGGATGGGTCCTTGCTAGGACCCCACAAATCAGTGTGTACAAGCTCCAAATAATCTTCATGGATGTATCATTTCCTGTTAAATGGTTGCCTATGAGCTTTGCCAAATTGGAAAGCTCCACATTTGTAGATCATATGCTGCTTGGTCACATTAGGAATCCCAAGCACACTTTGATCCCTGCAAATTTGCTTTAGAGTTCTCTCTTCAATGTGCCCTAGTTACATCCAACTGATATATGTTCCAATTCCTTGAAGAAGCTATGCTCATGAGAAATCTGATTGTTCTTTTCCAGAGGAGAGAAGGTATCCTCATAATTAACTCCTTGGATCTGAGCAAACCCTTTAGCCACAAGCCTTGGTTTGTACCTGTTTATGTTGATCATTTACCTTTTTTAGTGTTGCAAATTCCTCCTCTAAGTCATAAGGTAGCTTGACTTTTCTGCAATCATCTTCAAACGATTAGTTTGTTTCATAAAAGAAAACATCTCTACTAACAATAAAGCCTTTAGTACTTGGATTATACAACATATACCCTTTTTTATTTAGATCATATCCTATAAACACGCATTTCTCTACCTTAGGATCCAATTTACTTCTGATTTGTGATGGAACATGTGCATAAGCTATGCATCCAGATATTCTCCAATGATCTAGGCTAGGTCTCGTTCCATTCCAAGCTTCATATGGTGTGATCCCATCCAATGCTTTAGATGGGAGCCTGTTGATGAGATAGGTGGCTGTAGACAGAGCCTCTGCCTATAGGTAGTTGGGTAATCTCTTCTCATTAATCATGGACCTTGCTGCCTCCACAATGGTCCTATTCCTTATTTCTAATCATATTTTTTAGAAATTATTTCCAACCCCAAGTGATTTTTATCACTACATCAATGGTGTTAATACCATTTTTGGTAGATTAAACTCCATTTTGTTCAAGAAAAGGAGTCATGGAGCTTGAGGAGTATTAGAATTATCTACATACCAATTTTCATAATTTTTTAGATTTCGTTTGAGTCCTCAAATAAGACCTAGAACCCAATTTTTAACTAGGCCAGACGCTAGGTCTGGACAAAGCCAAAAGCTAGTTAAAAACTATAAAAAGAGCTAGAGAGTTCATTTTTGAGGTTAGCTTGCTAGATTTTTGAGCTATTATAATAAACATTTTGAGTAATAGAAATAACTCCATATTTCCTCTCTTTGTTCTTGCCTTGTGTGCACATGTGTGTGTGTGTATGTGTGTGCATGCTTGTGTGCTTCTCACTCACACACTTGTGCCTTCACTTGCTCATAGTTGGCATACTAGTCCTCACGCCTCCACAGATTGACAATTATGAGGTGGATCTCCTCATGTTGGTACTTTCCATTGTGCTAGAGTGACACTAACCTTCGGACCCTCAAGCAAGAATGTGAAAACGAACAAAGGAAAAATTCTAAAATCATAAAACTATCAAATATGGGCACGAAGTATGTACAAACAAGATACATAGGTTGTATTAGCTTGCTGTGTTGAGGAGGATAAACATAGTAGTTGGTTGCAATAGGCCCATGAAGGGAAGTCACTATTCTAAATAATGAACATTGAAAAATCTAAAATGTTTAGGAGTGTATTGCCAAGTATGGATAGAAATACATGTGTGGATTAAGAATTGTCCAATGTGCCAAGAGAGACCCCCAATGGAGCATGCTACCCTTTATCACATGTCATTAATTCTTGATTGGAGTACTCCATTGGTAGAATTTATGAGATCGGAAACACTACCCAGCGAGGCTAGTCTAGCAAGAAAATGAAGCTTGGAGCAAGAGAATCAGGACTTTTCCGTAGTAGGAGACAACCTATATCGAAGAGACAAAGATGGGTACTTAAGATTTTGTGTTCATAAATCAGACTATCTAAAAGTTTTAGAAATTGCACATAGTAGTGTTGTAGGTGGACACTTCAGACCTGATCTGTAAGTAATTAAGACCATTATCTTCTCACGACTTTGGTGGCCCACTCTTCATTTGGATGCACATACCTATGTGAAGGTGTGACACATGCCACCATGCACAATATCCAATAAGAAAAGGCGAGATGCCTTTGTGACCCCATTATGTGAGGATGTGCATTCTCGAAGTGGGGTATAGACTTTGTAGGTCCTATTAACCCCCAGCTAGAAACTCCCATGTAGAGTACATCATTGTCACAAATTTGTTGAAAATCAAGTCTCAATCATGCAAAAACGCTCAACCACGAGTTTTGCAAGTGGACCAATAAAAAAGGAGGACCCAAAGTCATGGAATAAAGCTAGAAGCTCCACCAAACTCAATCAAATTCAAATCTCATCAAATTAACCACCAAAAAGTGTAGCTAGACTGATTGGTGTGTGGTTAGCTAGATTGTAGGAAAAGTAAAAGTCTATATAAGCATCATCCCGCCTTTTTTTCTTGAGTTATATGAATTCCATAAGTTTCCCACTTAGTCTAGTGAAGTCATAAACTCCAACAAGCAGCCCCCTTGCTTGCTTACCTCATTTTCTCATGATGCTCCTCTCTATCTAGAGGTGTAGTTAGGCTTTTCCAAATTTGATTGTACTACATTGTAGAGCATTCTTTGCTCTATCATTGTACTAATCTCCATTGAATTCAGGCTTCATTTGGTCTCTCATATTGTGCCGTGAACTTTTCCAAAGTTTCAAGTTATTTGGCTAAGTGAGTTGTGAGAAATTGCCAACTTTGTGAAGGTATATCTCTGCACATAGGCAGAGAGTGTTACAAACAGGTAGCCTATTTTGCAAAGGGTGGTTCTCCCAGCTGGAGAATCCATTTGGGATTATTTAAAGCTTGTTGGCTAGCTCTTATAGTCTACTACAAGTCTAAAAAATTTCATTTTAAGTCTCTATACTTGTGGAGAGAAAAGTTCAGAACAGTGAGCATATATCATTGCTTATGGACCTAGTGGAGGGCTTCCATCTTCCATTTTTGCATTGGGGTGTTAGAATCATTTCCCATCAGTGGTATCAGAGCCATTTTAGAGGCTTGGAGACGTCAGTGGCATCATATTGAAGACTTGAAGGGATCAAGACAACTTGTGGAAGCACAAGGAGGACTCATCAAAGCAAGAAGACATCAAAAGAGGGATACGTCGTTTGAGATCTCAACTACTCAAAGGTTAGCAAGGGAGAAGCTATCAAAAGGGAATATCCACACCTTATAAAGCATACAAAAACTTGAGGAGAAGCTAGAGGAGCATCTTAGAGTGCAGTATGACTGAGTATAATGCAGAAATAGAGAAGTTAGAGAAAGGAAATTATCAACCATGGAAATATAGAGTTAGCAACTACCTTATGGGCAAAGGATTGTGGGGATTAGTGAGCGGCACAGAGCCAATGCCTCATGTACATGATCCAAAATTTGAAGGGTAGGTCAAGGCACTTAATGAATGGATAGAAAGGGATAGGAGAGTCATATTCATTCTATCTCAACACATAAGCAATAGCATGATAGGGCATATACAAGACTTGGACACATCCAAAAAGGTTTGGGAGACCTTGGAGAGATTGTACTCTTCATCAACCAAGGCAAGGAAGATTCAGCTCAAGAATGAGCTGAATAATCTTAGGAAATCAGCAAGTACATAAATGAGTACATTTTGAAGGTTAAGGAACTTGTAGATGCTTTAGGCTCAATTGGGAGCCCAATCGAAGACGATGATCTTGTTGCACACACTCTCAATGGCTTGAGAGAGGATGAAAGGTGGAAACCATTCACCACATCAGTTTATGTGAGGGTTTCCCTACCAGAATTTGATCAATTAGTCACATTGATGGTGACCAAGGAGATGAACCAAGGAGGTTCACAATCAAAGGGTAGCCAAGACCAAGTTTTCTATGCAGGTAGAGGCAAAGGCAAAAGAGGTGGACAAAACTCCCAAGGCAGAGGGAGAGGAAGGTCAAGATCAAGCTCAAGCAACCAAGAAGGCTCCAACCAAAGCTATGGATCAAGAGGAAGAGGAAGGAGTAGAGGAAGAGGAGGAAGATCACATGGAAGAGAAGCATCCAATGGAGAATGCTACAATTGTGGAAAACCAGGCCATTATGCAAGAGATTGTTGGTCCAAAGGAGGAGGCAATCAAGGATACAAAAGGAACCAAGGTAATTATGCTAGTACTTCAACAAATTGAAAAAATGAGAACTTTCTCATGATGTATGGTTCAAGTGAAAGAGTCAATTCAAATTTTACATGGTACATTGATAGTGGTTGTAGCAACCATATGAGTTGCAATAAAGATGTTTTCTTTAATTTACATTCACCCATCACTCAAGGACATGTAGAGACAGGGGATGACACTGAGAACAAGATTACCCATGTGAGAGATGTTGCATTGAATGGATCTCAAAGCTCCAAGGTGTTTAAGGATGTGTTGCATGTGCCAACCATCACAAAGAACTTGGATTCGGTAGGTCAAATGGTTGAAAGAGGTTATGAGGTGAGGCTAAATGGGCAAGGATGTTTTGTTGAAGACCCCATGTAGGACTGCAAGCTCATAGCAAAAGGAAAGAAGCAAGGAATACTCTTCACCATGGAGGTAAAGCCATCAACCCCTCACACTGTCTACTTCTCAATTGGAAATAAACAGATTGCAAAAATTGACTTATGGCATAAAAGAATTGGGCACATAAACTTACAAAGGATGAAGGACATGCAAAGGAAGGGCTTGGTGAGTGGTCTACTGAATGTGCAACATTTTTGCCATGCTTATCAATTAGGAAAATAAAGCATATTGCCATTCAAGAAGGGAGCACATGTGAGCAATGAAGTGTTGAATCTCATACACACAGATGCATGGGGACCTACAAGGGAGCCATCCATTGGAGGTAATAGATATTTTGTCACATTTATAGATTATCATTCAAGGTTTGTTTTGGATGTATTGCATGAAGTCAAAGTCAGAGGTGTTTTACCACTTCAAGAGGTTCAAAAACCTAGTGGAGAAGGAAACAGGGAAGTATATAAAGACTCTCGGATCGGATGGAGTGGGAGAGTATTTTTCAAATTAATTTTCATATTTTCTACATGACCATGGCATCAAAAGGTTCATCATTTGCAGTTATACACCTCAACAAAATGGGGTGGAAGAAAGGAAGAATAGATACATAGTAGAAGTGGCTAGATCGTTATTAAATGAAATGAATGTTCTTAACTCTTATTGGGCTGATGCAACAAATACAGCCATATACATTATGAATAGGTGTCCAACCTCAAGAGTACATGGAGTTACACCTTATGAAGCTTGGTGTGGTAAGAAACCCAATCTTTCACATCTCAAAGTATTTGGTTGTGTGTGTTATGTTCACATACTTCAAGAATTGAGACACAAGTTAGACGCGAAGGCGCATAGGTGTATATTTCTCGGATATTCTTCAGAGCAAAAGGGTTTTAGATGCTATAACCCTTGCACCAAAGAGCTTAAGGTAGCTAGGGATGTAATATTTGATGAGTTGCTTCCTTGGTATGGTAGCAAAGATGTGTTACAGGTTGACGATGCACATGAAGCCGAGAAGAAGTTCAAAGAGCAACAACAAAGCATGGAGCTAAGTGGTCCAACCACTTCATGCACACCATCAGAGGAGAGTACTACATCAGCTTGGCATGGAAGGTCAAGGAATGAAGCTCATTCAAGTGAAGGAAGTAGCAAAGGAAAGGTAAACGCAAATGAAGAAGACCGTCGATGGGTAGACATGGAATCTACAAGTGATGAAGATATGGAAAAATTAGAAGCTCCAGGATTTAAAGAATCTAAACCAAGGAGGAGGAGATTCCTACCACCTAATGGTGAGGTAAGGTCATCCAATAGGGTTAAATACCATGTTCAAAGGTTAACTTATGATTCATTCATTGCAAGACACTATGCCTACATGAGTTAAAGTATAGCTTGTGAAGAACATAAATTTTTTGAAGAAGCAAATAAGCATAGGGAATGGATTGAAGCCATGGAGAAGGAAGTCAAAGCACTTGAAGAAAATGATACTTGTTCATTGGTGACAAGAACAAAGGACATGAAAGTCATTGGCAACAAATGGGTGTACAAGGTAAAGAGGCATGCAGATGGGAGCATCTCTAGGTATAAAGCAAGGTTGGTTTCCAAAGGTTTTGCTCAAACCTATGGCATATACTTTGAGGAAACATTCAGCCCAGTAGCTAAGATGTCCACCATCAAAAGTTTGATTGCAATTTCAGCCTCAAAAGGTTGGAAGATGTACCAGTTCGATGTGAAGAATGCTTTCCTAAATGGAGAGCTTGAAGAGGTAGTCTGCATGGACCAGCCCCAAGGCTTTGAAGATGAGAGGTTTCCACATCATGTATGTAGGCTAAAGAAGGCTCTTTATGAACTCAAGCAAGCCCCAAGAGCTTGGAACCAAAGACTTGTGGAATACTTAGTAAAATGTGGATACAATCAGAGTCATGCACACCCATCACTCTTTGTGAAGAAGGAAGGTAGCAAAATTGTTTTCATTTGTATATATGTTGATGATTTGATCATTACAGGGGATGATGAATCCAACATCAAGGACATAAAGAGGAACCTTGGATGTGAATTTAAAATCTCAAATTTAGGGATTTTAAGGTACTTCCTTGGGATTGAAGTACTATATAAAGAGGAAGGTATATACTTGATGCAAAGGAAATACATTCTTGATCTTTTGAGAAGTTTGGCTTGTGTGATTGCAAGCCCATTTCAAATCCAGTAGAAGTAAATATTAAACTAAGTGCTCATATAGGTGAAGAAGTGAAGGATGTGACCATGTATAGGACAATAATTGGTTCTCTCTTGTATGCTACTATGACAAGACCTGATATTGCACATGTAGTTGGAGTGTTATCTCAAGTTTTGCAAGAACCAAGAGTCCCTCATCTTGTTGCAGCCAAAATGGTACTTAGGTACCTCAAAGGATCAGTGAATGAAGATCTATATTATCCATTTGATGATGGATTAATTGTACAAGCTTATTTTGATGCTGATTGGGCAGGTTCCAAAGATGACAGGAGGAGCACTAGTGGATATGTTATCATGCTAGGGAAGAAGACCATCTCATGCATGTCAAAGAAACAGCCAACCGTGGCTCTTTCATCAACCAAAGCTGAGTATAGAGGCTTAGCACAAGTCTCATGTGAGCTTATGTGGCTCAAGAAGTTGTTTGTTGATTGTTATTTGCAGGTTGAGCAAGTACCTATTTTTTATGACAACATAAGTAGCATATGCTTGGCTCAAAATCCGGTGTTCCATGCAAGGTTGAAGCATATAGAAGTGCATTACCACTTTATTCGAGAGAAGATCATGTCAAAGGATGTCAAGGTGGAGCATGTCAATACAAAGGACCAATATGCAGATATGTTTACCAAAGCATTGGATGGAGTAAGGCTACAACACTTCAAGGCATGCATTGGAATGAAGGACCTAGGCATTGAGACTTGAGGGGGAGTGTTGAAAATCAAGTCTCAATCATGCAAAAAGGCTCAACCACGAGTTTTGCAAGTGGAACAATAAAAAAGGAGGGCCCAAAGTCATGGAATAAAGTTAGAAGCTCCACCAAACTCAATCAAATTCAAATCTCATCAAATCAACCACCAAAAAGTGCACCTAAAATGATTGGTGGGTGGTTAGCTAGATTGTAGGAAAAGTAAAAGTCTATATAAGCATCATCCCACCTTTGTTTCTTGACTTGTATGCATTCCACAAATTTCCCACTTAGTTTAATGAAGTCATAAACTCCAGCAAGCAGCCCCCTTGCTTGCTTACCTCATTTTTTCATGATTTTGCTCCTCTCTATCTAGATTTGTAGTTAGGCTTTTCCAAATCTGATTGTACCATATTGCAGAGCATTGTTTGCTCTCTCATTGTACTCATTTTCATTGAGTTCAAGCTTCATTTGGTCTCTCATATTGTGCCCTAAACTTTGCCAAAGTTTCAATTTATTTGGCTGAGTGAGTTGTGAGAAATTGCCAACTTTGTGAAGGTATATCTCTGCACATAGGTAGAGAGTGTTGCAAACAGGTAGCCTATTTTGTAGAGGGTGGTTCTCGGAGCTGCAGAATCCATTCGAGATTATTTAAATCTTGTTGGATAGCGCTTATGGTCTACTACAAGTCTACAGAATTTCATTTTCAGTCTCTATACTGGTGTAGAGAAAAGTTCAGAATAGTGAGCATATATCACTGCTTGTGGACTTAGTGGAGGGCAGCCATCTTCCATTTTTGCATTGGGGTGTTATAGTCATCCCCCATTAAAATTACCTTACAAGATGGGTATAATTTAAATCCACAACAAAAAATGATGCTCAAATGATAGCTAACTTCTTATTCAAGAACGTATTCACTAGATATGGATTACCAATAGAGTTAGTAAGTGATAGAGGTATGCACTTCTTGAATGAATTCATTGAAAACCTTCTCCAAGAATTCTTGGTGATTCATAAGAAGTCTGCCGCCTATCATCTACAAGGTAACAAACAAGCCGAGATCACAAATAAGATCTCATCATGCACTCTGATTGGGATAAACAACCTCATCATGTAGTTTGGGCTTACTGAGTTGCCTACAAAACATTACTCAATGCCACCCCATTTCACATGGTTTTTGTATAGCATGTTATGCTACCATTAGAGTTCTTGATCCCGACTTTAAAAGTAGAACAGGAGCATGAGTGGAATGGACATGAGTTTTCCTTCAAGATATTTGATTTAGAATGTTTAGGTGAGACTAGGCTACAAGAAGCAGCGGGCATCTATGCTACAAAGAAAAGAGGCATACTTTGATGCACATATCAAGGATAAAGGAATGAAAGATGGAGACTTAGTGTTGGTTTATACACTAAACAACATGCCCATATATTTGAAAAAGGAGGATATGGACCCGTGATCATTATTAGAATTTCCACTAGCGGTGCGGTTCAATTGGCCAGTCTAGAAGGTGACATCTTGCCAAGTTATATTAGTGGATGTCGAGTCAAGCTATATCAAGAACCTCTTACAGAGGATATGCTCATGAGACTAAAAACGGATAAGAAACGTAAAGAAGAGGAGAGGTGCATTCAAGAAGAAGCTCAAGCAGAGGCCTTAGCATGCATTCAAAAGATGAAATTGAGGAGATAGGGTAGAGATTACTCTAGAGCAGAGGCTCAAGATGCTCCTAGGTATGAAATGGCTATGTGCCAAGCATCAAGTGTGAGTTCCTCAAGAATAATTGATAGATGTCCCTTTGTAACACTAGAGACAGAACAAAGAGAGAATGCAAGAATGGTAAGAGCATTGCTTGACTCCAGTGCAACAACTAGCATAGTTAGACTACCATATTGTCAAGATCTATAGTTGAATATTGATTCCATAGAAGCCTATCACGTAGGATTGGGAGGTGTGAAAACCCCTTGCTTCGGTGAGGTGGAACTTCCCATCTACCTTCACGATGTCCCAATGAAAGTCAAAATGCTGGTTTGTCAAGATGAGGACCTTATGGAACCTCTTATTTTGGGACAAGATTGGATTTATGACCATGCAATCAAATTAAAGCTAAGAAGTGGACTTCTCTAAGTACGGATACATGACCATTGCATTACAATAGAATTAGAGAATTCCATGATAACAAATCCATGTATCACCCATTCTCTTAGTTCTTCTCAGACTAATCTCAGAGAAAAAGATGTTGTATGTGTCCAAAGGTCTATGATGCAGAAGGATGCTTCCTCCAACAAAAGAGTCGAAGACTGGTTGAAACTTCCTTCTTTTACAAAGTCGCAGCCATCTATAGAACTTCAACCGCAAGGTCAAGGGAAACAATACAAGACAACTGCTGTATCAACTACACAAACAAGTTTCAAGAAGAAAGAAATTTTGAGCATGAAGCAGATCTGGGTACAAAAAGCGAGAGCAACCAATCACACTAGTGCAATCAAATTCATTACCAGAGAAGGAGCAGAGAAAGCCAAGACAACAAGTACCAGAACAACAAAGATATCTATCTCAACAAGCACTCCAAATTTGGATACCAAGCAATCAAGGAACCATACTATGGTAAAAATTTGGATGCCTAAGAAATAAGCTATCGCTCAACAAGGGCAATCACACATGTGGGCACTCAAGGAACTTTTACATCCACAAAACTCTATGCTTTCCCACACAAGAAAAGTGTCATTAACGAAGCCAAGGGAAAGCAAGGATTGGAACCAAGCACAGAGACCAAAAGCAAGACAACTCACAACTTGAACCATAGTAAGAAGACAATAAAGAATGGTATTGGTTCTGTTGAGCCCATAAATGTCATGTTGGTCAAAGTCCACTGTAGTCAAAGTCAACTAGTCAAAGTCAACTGGTCAAAGTCAACAAGGTCAAGGTCAAAGTCAACAGGTGCAAAGTCAAAGTGCTCAAGTGCAGGTGTCAAAGTGCACAGGTGGTGCACAATTAATTGTCCACAAAGGGTAAACTGGAGAAAATGGGTTGCAGGTTGCAGAGGTATTTTCTCTAATTTCCCTAAAGTTCAAAGTGTGTTTTAAAGTGTTTTGGAAGGTTCAGGTGAACCCCCCTTATGTGCAAAAGTGAAGAATTAAAGGGAAATGTGAAGGCATGTGAAGCGGCAAAGTGTACGCACAGGTGAAAGTATGGCCCCCCCATTAAAATTTTGGTTTTTAGACTAAAGTCACTACAGGACAAAACAGTGAGTCGTTGGCTGCCACTTGTGAGAGCAATCTTGGGACATCAAAGTGAGCACCAAGATTCACTTGCAGTTAGGAGCGTACATGATCGGCACACTCAAATCAAGGAAGGACCATTCTTGCACCAATCTTAGAGTAAGCAAGAGAGCATAGGCTAAGTGGAGTAAGAGAGAGAAGGGAAAGAGTCACCTGTACGTCGCAGAGAAGTGGAAGTGAAGAAGTGCATGGAGAGTAGCCAAGAGAGTGTGCAGAGAGTGCTAAGCTAAGTCCCCCAAGGATCTCAAGCTCCTCTTGCAGTGCCGACAGAAGGTATTCTCTCCTCCCCCTTTGTGGAAGCTTGGTGCAAGGTGTGCACAAGGATAGGCTTGAAGCAGGTGGAGGTCTGGTGCAGAGGAGGCCGGCAGCAAGAAGACTTTGGGATATTGGGTATTGGTAATTAAGCACTCTGTGTGATTGTACACAGAAGTATTTGGCTTGTATTGTGCTTCCAAGATTGTATTTTTTTCTTACTGTAATCAAAGGCAGAAGTTTCCAAGGTGTATTTTCTCTTGTGGTCTTTTCATTTTCTCCTACAAACCCTCAAACTCCTTCTTGTCAAAGAATCCCCCAACAAATTTGGCACGCCCGGTGGGACCCCAAGGAGATTTGAGCTTAGGAGAAATCAAGTGCAAAGCATAGAAGAGAGCAAGTGTCGACAGAACCACAACCATAATACTACTTCATCAAACAAAAGGTAAAATATTCTTATCAAGTGCCTCATATTCAGTGGGCTATGAGCTGCTCATGACCGCAACCCAGTCACAAACATTGAGGGTCACCTGCAAGCAGACAAGAAGAAAGGTTGCTAGAAGGTCCTCCAGCCCACTATCTTCAACATCATCAGTCAAGAGCATGGCGGGTCAGGTAGACTTGGAAACTTTACTCTCTAGATTAAATATAAAGTTTCCTTCTTTTAAAGGCCTAGCTCAGGAGGATCCAGATGAGCACATTAGAAGATTTTTGGCATTATGCAAGACTAGAGGTCTAATCGGTAGGGAAGATGCTTTTTTGATACTCTTCCCTGCCACATTGGAAGGATTGGCAGACAAGTGGTTTAGCCAGTTTGCTGAAAACCACTTTACCACTTGGGATTTGATGAAAGATGCTTTTAAAAATCAGTTCCAGCATGGCAGCACTACGGAGATCATCATAGAAGAGCTAGAGAACTTGAGATTGGGTCCAGGAGAAAAGTTCCCAGAATTTGTGACTAGAGCCAAAGCACTAATGGCTAAACTACCAGATCCACCGCATGATTTCTTTGTCAAGAAGTGGTTGGCCAAACCCCTACCTGTGGCCACCCAATGCAAAATAAAAGAGCTAGTGTTACCTACTGCTTCTATTGAGGAGTTCATCAATACGGCCACATGCTTGGAGCAGATAAGGCACCAGTATGGTGCAACATCCTCCCAACCAACATATGGTACAGAAATGGAGGATCCAGTGATCCAACTGAGGAGGGAGTTGGAAGGCTTAAAGAGAAACAAGCCCTACAAAGAAGAGGAGACTGCTGTGGCTCAGTTGAGAAGGGAGATTGAAGCACTCAAGCTTCAAAAGGAAGAGGAGGCCCAAGTAGAGGAATTAGCTCAGCTGCGATAGGAGTTGCAGGAGCTCAAAGGAGGGGGCATCCATGTGCAGCAAACAAGGGCATATAGTAAGTGAGTGTCCTCTGCTAAGTGTAACTTGCCAATTATGCAGGAAGGTTGGCCATGAGGCCCATGAATGCCAATCAAGGGTAATGCCTGCAACGACATACTGGACACAAGGAGGACCCCCAACAACCACAAATGTGATGGCTGCTGCACAAAATCAAGGTAACAACTATAATCCTAGACAAAGGAATAATTTTGGAAATGGGCCTAGGAGGCCAATCATCTGTTTTAGGTGTGGAGAATGCGGGCACTACCAAAGTAGGTGCACCCTACCAGAGAATGCCCCTCCTTGCAGGAACTGCCCTGAGGCCAGAGACCATTATACAAATTGTTGCCCCAAGAATCAAGCCTCTTCACCAGGGCCCCATATCCAAATGATTTCTGTGCACAAAGAAGAAGAGTGTGATCTAGGTAATGAGCCATCACCATCTACTAGGGTGGTGCAATTAGAAGAAATAGAATCTTTGACTGTGCAGACAAGAAGCAAGGGGAAGGCTCCAGCAGACATAGGACAAGGATCAAAGATTAAGGAATGGAATCAAAACAGAGAGCCATCTGAAGATAAAACCACCACAGGTGCAGATACAAAGCAAAAAGAAGATCCCATATGCACTAGTGATGCCATTGGGCATGCCTTCAACAGGGCTCATGAGGAGTTTGATAAGTCTCCTGGAGCCCATAATCTCAAGGAATCAGAGGCTTCAAAACTACTCAAGTCCATGAAAAAGGAGGTTAGTATTTTTGAATTAATAAAGATGGATGGGAAATTCAGATCAGAGTTATTGCAAATAATTGATGAAGCTTCCACTACAAGTTTGGTGGCAAACACTGTTGTTTTACATGAAGGGAAAATGGTAAGGGAAGCACCCCGTACAGATTATAAAAGTCCTCGGCTGACCGTATCTATCAAGGGTCATGAATTTAATGGAGTTATTGTGGATGGTGGTTCTGGCATTAACTTGATGCCTGAACATACAATGAAAAAGATTGGACTCCACCCTTCAAGGCCTGCAAATTTCACTGTTACTTTGGCAGATCAGAGCAAAGTAAGACCCCTGGGAGTGATCCCAAAAGTTCCACTTGAAGTACAAGGTAATCTATTCATTTTGGATTTTGTGGTTCTAAGATTGCCCCAGGTTGAAGGAGGATTTCCCCTCTTAATTGGACGACCATGGCTGAGACATGCAAGTGTCATTCATGATTGGGGCAAGGACACTATGTGGGTACAAAAGAAAGGGCAAGAGCTGACACAGATTTATTTAGAAGAGGGCCCAGATAATCAAGGAAACACTAGCATGATGCAAACAGTTGGCATATGCCTGGAACCAGAATCGGAGGATCAACCCCAAATAGATTTTGAGGAAGAAGAGGATATTCTAAATTGGCTCCAAGCAGGCAACTCTTCCTCTTGTTTTGGAGTTTTCCTTAATAATTCTTGTACATTTGAAGGTTATGATGAAGATAAGGAAAAAGTCCAGGTTGATGGATTGGGAGAGCCCATTACAAACCACAGAAGGGGCAGGAAGACAACCCTCAAATGCATTTTGGAGGAGGATATGACTACCACAGAAAATGAAGTTAATAAAGCTAAGGGCAAGGTAAAAGATTCTAGTGAAGAGTGCTCTTTTCCAATTCAAGAAATACCTGCAGGATGGATGCAGGACAAGGAAGAACAGATTCAAATCCAAAACACCCCTGCTTATGAAGCAATGCAAGAAAAGCTAGAAGACAAAGACAAGGAAGGAGAGGAGCAAGAAGATGCTCTGGTAGAGAGAAATCCTGTCAAAGAAATACAATTGGACACTCAAAATAATAACCGGCCAGTTTTGGTGGCCACTTGGTTGTGGAACCACCCAGGGCTCCTTGAGAAGGTAAGAGCATTCTTGCACCACTACATAGATGTTTTTGCATGGCATTATAAGGATTTAGAAGGAGTACCCCCTATTTATGGAGAACACAGAATTCCTCTGATAGAAGGAGCAAAACCAGTGAGAGGTAAAAGTTATAGGTTAAATCCCAAGTATGCTGAAGCTGTCTATTTAGAAATTCAGAAAATGGAAGATGCTGGAATTATCATCCCTGTCGAACACTCGGAGTGGCTATCCCCCATGGTGATTGTGCCAAAGAAAAACACTAACAAGATCAGAATCTGTGTGGATTTTAGGGCATTGAATAAGGTCACCATTCCAGATGGATTTCCAATGCCATTTGCTGAGCAGGTCATAGAAGAAGTAGCTGGTCATTCCCTCTATAGCTTCATGGATGTATTCAGTGGATATAATCAGATATCCATTTACCCTGGGGATCGTGAGAAAACAGCATTCATTACTCCTTGGGGCACTTATGTATATTTGAAGATGCCATTTGGATTGAGAAATGCTCCAGCTACCTTCAACCGAACAGTTAATCTCATTTTTGGACCATTGCTACTAGAGTCTCTAAGAATCTTCATGGATGACTTTTCATCTTTTTCAGGTAATCTCACAGAGACTCCTTTGGATTGTTTAGAAAAGCATTTAACTCAATTGCAACAAGTTTTTAAGAGGTGCAGAGAAACAAAGCTGAAACTGAATCCAAACAAATGCCACTTTTTGGTGACCGAAGGTACCTTACTAGATCATGTGGTATCTTCCAAAGGTATGGCACCTGATCCAGATAAAATTATAGCCATATTAAAACTACCTAGGCCTAAATCTCCAAAAGAGATTCAGAGTTTTCTAGGCCATACAGGGTACCATCGCAGATTTATTAAGATGTATGCAGATATAGCCAGGCCTTTGGCTAGGCTTACAGGCAAGGATATTCCTTTTAAATGGGAAGAAGAGGACGAAAAAGCTTATCAAACATTGCGGTCAAGGTTAGTGTCTGCTCCCATTTTCATCACACCTGAGTGGTAAAAAATATTTCACATACATGTAGATGCCAGTGCCTATGCAGTGGGGGCAGTTTTGACACAACCTAGTGAAGAATTTAAGATGGATAGACCAATTCAGTATGCCAGTAGAATTTTGACTAAGGCTGAAAGGAATTACAGCACCACAGAAAGGGAAGCCTTAGCAATGGTTTTTGCTGTCCAAAAATCTCGTCATTACTTGTTGGGAGTAAATTTCGTTATTATAACTGACCACCAACCTCTCAAGTACTTGCTCAACAAACCACAAGCCACTGGTAGAATATGGAGGTGGTTATTGTTATTCCAAGAGTTTGATTTCTCTGTAGTTCATAAACCAGGTAAGGAGAATGTTATGGCGGATCACCTATCCAGAATCAATATGATGAATCAAGCCAGTGGAATCACTGATGATTTTCCAGATGCTCATCTGTTTGCTGTACAAGCTCAAGGTTGGTATTATGATATCAAGAATTTCATTAAAACAGGGATGTATCCAGAAAAGGCTAGTGCTGTGCAAAGGAAGAGATTGCTAATCAAGAGCAGACCATATACCTTCATTGACAACAAATTATATAAACATGGGAAGGATGACCGACTTAGGAAGTGCTTGGAAGAGGAAGAAGTGAGGGAAGTACTTCACTCTGCACATGAAGGACCAGGTGGTGGGCACCTTCCAGGGCATATTATGAGTCAGAGGATACTAGATGCTGGTCTATGGTGGCCTACACTATTTAAGGATGCAGATGAATGGGGAAAGGCATGTGACGTTTGCTAGAGGTGTGGACCTAAGCCAACAAAGCAGAGGCATAACCCCTTGGTTGTTTCCACTTCCTGGCAACCATTTGAAAAGTGGGGACTGGATTTCGTAGGACCCATCTATCCTCCTGCGATTCCAAAAAGAGAGAAATATCTCTTGATAGCTACAGATTATGCGACCAAGTGGGCTGAAGCTATTGCTTCCCCAGACTGCACTGCCCAAACTGTTGCTGATTTTATCTACACTAGCATCATTTGCAGGTTTGGATGTCCACTTGAAATTTGTACAGATCAAGGTACCCATTTTGTCAATAAAGTCTTGTAGGAAATTTTCAACAGATATAGAATTCTACATAGGACCTCTTGTGCTTACTATCCAAGAGCAAATGGACAGGCTGAATCGACAAATAAAGTTTTAATCTCAATGTTAAGGAAGGAATGTATGTTACAGCCCACTTCCTGGGGCATTGCTTATCAAGGTACCCTATGGGCATACAGGTTAGCTTACAAAGAGGCCACAGGATATTCTCCATTCCAACTGGTTTATGGAATATTGCCCATTGAGCCCTTTGAATTTTTACATGGATCACCTAAGATAGCATTCATGCAGGGAAAAAAGGATTGTGATGTCTCTCAGAGGCTAGGAGCACTACATAAAGTGGAGGAGATTCGTCTACTAGCAACAAAACAATTGATAGAGACTCAGATGAAGAGGAAAGAGGCACATGATCGACATCTGTGGAACAACAACATTGAAGCAGGCATGTTAGTTCTTCTCCATAGACCTAACCTTCATACACAACTGAGAGGAAAATGGCTTCCACATTGGGAAGGACCTTATAGAGTCAAAACAATGCTAAATTTGGGTGCTGTGGAGTTAGAGATGCTTAAAGGAGAGGCCTTACCACTGGTCAACATTTCAAGGCTGAAGGCCTATCATCAACAAACTTAAAGAAGTATGGATCACCTGGCCAGGTTGTACATAACTTTCTCATCACATTCTGCTCAGTTTTAGTAGTTTTCCTTATCAATTTCATCTTTGTTACTAGTGTTTTTAGAAAACCTGGAAGGTATTTCATTTCATCTGCTAAAGTATACCTTTTGGGCATTTTTGGAAATTTTTCTAGGATTTTTTAGCATTTTTTAGAATTTTTTATCCATTTCCGATGTCATTTTCTTTCCAAATAGGAGGAATAAATGGAGGCTCTCTGTGGTTTGATGAAGGATTTTTAGGCTCACCCTGTACACAATTTCATGAGAAATTTCTAGAATTTTTTTGGCCATTTTTTGCCATTTTTTTGGATTTTTTCTTTAATTTTACTCCATTTTGCACTATTTTTCAAAAAACAAAAAAAAGGCCCCCCCAAAGCATTTTCGGGTTCATGAGAAAGAAAAAAAAAAGGGGGTTCAGGATGAAAAAAAAACCCCCCCCCCCCCCCCCTCCCCCCCCGGCTCTGACAGCCCCCCCCCCCCCCCCCCGGTTCTGACAACCCCCCCCCCCCCCCCCCCCCGGTTCTGACAGCCCCCCCCCCCGCCCCCAGCCCCCCCCCCCCCCCCCATTTTATTTTTATTTTTATTTTATTTGATCTTTTATTTTCTATTTTTATTTTTTTATTTTTTTTTCTTTTTATTTCATTTTATTTTATATTTTCTTATTTTATTCTTATTATTTTTATTTTTATTTTTATTTTATTTCATTTATTTTATATTTGTTTTCTTCAATTTAGGCGTTCGAATTTCTTTAACAAAAAAAAAAAAACTCTGGATTTCCATTTTTTATTATTACTTTTATTTTTTTTTATTTTTTATGGCTCAGAGTTTTTGGCTCTGGATTGTGCCTCGGTTGGCCGTTGTTTACAAAAATGGAGTCATTTTCATGTTTTTTGGCACCTCTGGACTCAGTTTTGGACTTTATTTTTCCAAATTCCCACTCTTTCTCTAGCTTTTGGTCCACAACCACATGTTTTGCTCCCAATTACCACATGTTTTTATTTTATTACATTCACCTCATTGTCTCTTATCACTCCTCTCACCATCTGTTTCAAAATTTCCCATATACTCCCTCAGTAACCCTTCAGTTTGATCATTTTTCCCCTCTCCAGCCACATCATCCTTCTCCCTCCCCCTCCCTTTACCCAACTGCCCAGCCACCTCCTTATCCCTCACAACCCTCTCCCTCTCAGCCCCATCAGCCCTCCCTTCCCCTTCCCTTTGACCCTTCCATTGCCCCCTTTTTTTTTTTTTTGCTTTTCCATAACACAAATCCCACTTCTGGTTCTTCTCTGGTGTTTATTCTCTCCTGCTGTTGGTGGAATTGGTTGCTGCTCAGATGTACTCTTCAAGTTTTTGCAGATTCATTATTTGGTGTCCTATATGTTCAGCGTTTTGGCTATCGCTCTCCGGGACGGAGAGCACATTAGGTGGTGGGCAACTATTGAGCCCATAAATGTCATGTTGGTCAAAGTCCACTGCAATCAAAGTCAACTGGTCAAAGTCAACAAGGTCAAGGTCAAAGTCAACAGGTGCAAAGTCAAAGTGCTCAAGTGCAGGTGTCAAAGTGCACAGGTGGTGCACAATTAATTGTCCACAAAGGGTAAACTGGAGAAAATGGGTTGCAGGTTGCAGAGGTATTTTCTCTAATTTCCCTAAAGTTCAAAGTGTGTTTTAAAGTGTTTTGGAAGGTTCAGGTGAACCCCCCTTATGTGCAAAAGTGAAGAATTAAAGGGAAATGTGAAGGCATGTGAAGCGGCAAAGTGTACGCACAGGTGAAAGTATGGCCCCCCCATTAAAATTTTGGTTTTTAGACTAAAGTCACTACAGGACAAAACAGTGAGTCGTTGGCTGCCACTTGTGAGAGCAATCTTGGGACATCAAAGTGAGCACCAAGATTCACTTGCAGTTAGGAGCGTACGTGATCGGCACACTCAAATCAAGGAAGGACCATTCTTGCACCAATCTTAGAGTAAGCAAGAGAGCATAGGCTAAGTGGAGCAAGAGAGAGAAGGGAAAGAGTCACCTGTACGTCGCAGAGAAGTGGAAGTGAAGAAGTGCATGGAGAGTAGCCAAGAGAGTGTGCAGAGAGTGCTAAGCTAAGTCCCCCAAGGATCTCAAGCTCCTCTTGCAGTGCCGACAGAAGGTATTCTCTCCTCCCCCTTTGTGGAAGCTTGGTGCAAGGTGTGCACAAGGATAGGCTTGAAGTAGGTGGAGGTCTGGTGCAGAGGAGGCCGGCAGCAAGAAGACTTTGGGATGTTGGGTATTGGTAATTAAGCACTCTGTGTGATTGTACACAGAAGTATTTGGCTTGTATTGTGCTTCCAACATTGTATTTTTTTCTTACTGTAATCAAAGGCAGAAGCTTCCAAGGTGTATTTTCTCTTGTGGTCTTTTCATTTTCTCCTACAAACCCTCAAACTCCTTCTTGTCAAAGAATCCCCCAACAGGTTCGAAAACCAAAAACACTTGTAGCCCCTATGCAACCAAAGAGCCAACTATGAGGGGTACAAAACTTAGGAAACCATCCCAAGATGAAGAGGCTAAAGTGATTAGTGCATGGCCAAACATTGTTCTCAAATGGATTCCTATGAGGAATGATTATTTGTCATTCAACCATGATTGATTGAATCAACTTCTACAAGTAAAATTGAAAGCCTTGACATGCAAAAACCATGTGCTCCTTGCACAACCCTATCTTTTGCACCATTTAGGTCACACATTTCCAGAGTATGCACTAATATAGGGTCACATTATATGGTTGTGCATAGATACATTAGAGAGTCCCAGGCACAAGAGCTCATCGACATATGTCAACTATTTTTATAGATAATAATGTCTTTCTTGTTCTTTTGTGATGTTGTTTAAAAATAATAGAGAGAGAAAAAAAGAGAAAAAAAGGGGAGAAAAAGGACTCGGACCATGCACTCGAAGAAATTCATAAGTAAATCATCAAGTAGGACATCCACCAACAATGGAAGAGACAGCCATGGTCAATCACCATGATGGGAGTACCATAGGAAGGGATGAATATCGATTGACCTTTCACATTGGTAAGAATCACCTACTTTGGCAACAATATCACAATGTTAGATTAGGAAACCTCTTCGTCAACATGCCCTTGAGCACTTAGCTCAAGACCCAATTTTTTTTGCACCATATGTTTTGAAATGCCTTCCGAAATTAAGCATGCATAGGGCCACATTACAAGGCTGTGCACGAGGCATCAAGGCTATGAACATTATCTTTTAAAGATCTAGAAGACATTAATGGGACAACATCAATACTAGGAAGCAATTCGAAGCCAGCAGCTGCTCACAATCAACATAGACAACCTCTTTTGTGAAGTTATCAAATTTTGCAATCTCACAAATACATCACCATGTTGGAATCCAGGGAAGAAGTATATACAAAGGTCAGACAATAATGCTACATTGCCTGCTACATGATTGGAGCAACTAAAATCAATATATATTAGGTACTCATCATCTTTACCTTGGTTGGCTGTCATAATCATGAGTAATAGGGAATCCTCTTAATCAATTGTATAGTTTTTGTAGTTTTTCCTTCCTCTAAAGCCTCCTTGATAGTTTTTGTAGGCTTGGTTGAAATTGTGATGGCTGCCTCTTGATTCTCCACAACCTCCTATGTGGAAGCCTCTTCCTCTCTGATTCTTTGTGTTCCTGAAGCATTCATCTATGGTATGATTGTCAAGCCATAAATGTTGCAAGGTGAAGATTTCTATGATCTCCCCCTGCCTTGCTTTCCTCCTCTACCCCTTCCTCTAGTACCGCTTCCTCTACCTGTGATATTTACTTGAGAGGTACTTGCATCGTCTTCGTTCTTCTTACCTTTGCCTTTATCTTTACTCTTATTTTTACTTGTGTAAAGGGTAGAAGTCTGATTACCTGTAGAAGTATCTCCATTCTTGTTGAGATTTGTCTTGTGTGAAGCTTGGTCCCATCAATGTATTGAGGTCAGGTATCTGCATGTCCATATATAGGTCCATTGTTGTGGCAAAAGACTCCCATTTGTCATCAGCCTTGATACCATTTATGATCTACCTTACTATCTTCTCCTCTTTTATTTCCTCTCCAATACTCCCAAGTTGATCAACTACATCCTTCGTCTTGGTCACATAGTCAGGTACACTTTGCTTTGGTTGTTTCTTCAAGGTTGTGAACTCCATCCAAAGCTGGTTCTTTCTAGCCTTTGTGTACAATGAGAAGTATGAAGATAGTACCTCCCAAGTCTCTTGGGAATTCTTACAATTCCTAATATGAGGTAACAAAAAATCAGAGATTGAATTGAGTCTATAAGACCTAGCTAGAGCATCCTTTGCACACCACGTAGCTAGTCTCTCTTGCTTCTCTCTTGTAGGTTACTTTTTGCTTCTAAATATTGGCACTTCTTCATCGCCAAAGATGTATCCATACAAGCTTCTAAAGATGCATTTCTTCATCACCGGATATGCATTTCTTCATTGCTAGATAATTGTACCTATCCACCCATTTTACCTCTATGTTGCTCTCAATATACCACTGTTCGACGAGATAGTGGACAACTTCCAAAGTTGAGATGGAGCTACAAATTCTTGCTTCACACAAACCAAAAATAAGTTGAGCAGTGCAAAGTAGACCTCTTGAGCTATCCAAGAAGCACAAATAATCACACAAGTGCTTTGGAAGATGATCCTCAAATCATTGGATCAAAATAGATAAGTTGGAATTTCATTATGAACCAAAAACTTGTTATTTTGGTCACTACACATACTCAGAGAAATGAATAGTACTTGTTATTTGCTAACAATTGAGAAAAATCCTTTTGGGCATACCTAACTAACGTAGATGGTGAACTTTTGCAAGTTATTTCACTTGAAATGATAAACTATGCTCAAAGATTTATGTTTAGCAATTTAGAGATGTATCCCAACATTTTGGGATACTAATACTATGTAGACCAGTGAGCAATGTTTTGCTCATAACTCAAGATTGACTGAGCCAATTAAAATGAAACTTTGTAGCAAGAAAATAGATACTCTAAACTTAAATCACTGAAAATGATCAAGTACAAGCTGAGAAATAGATCAGATAAGTTCACGGTTCTGAGTGGTACATGACAGAGTAGAATAAATGAGATATGATCAAAATGTATGTATTAATGCACATAACGTACAATGTCATTGGCATTGAATGATTGCACAATGTGAAGGCAATCATAGAGCTATAGTATGAGCTCAATATCCATATAAAATCCTTCTAAAATCTCTACTATATATGATCATTTAAATTGTTTTTTTTTTCATTAATTTAACATACTCACACTTACACATTCACATGCACATATACACATATACATGCACATGCACATGCACACTCACCCATGCATATGTTAGAGCAGAGAAATCAATAATTAGTGATTTCATGAAGTTTACAAGTGGAAAGACAGATGGAAGCTTGAATATCAGATTCAAAGAGAAGAATGGATTCAGAAGTTTCTCCTTTGTACATTATTCTTGTAAACTATTTCAATGTACTTAGAAAAATGACGAGTTAGACTCGTATATATATAGATAAATACGTGCTCATTATATATGGAGATGAAATCAGAGATATAGAGATGAGAATGTGAGAGATAGAAGATAGAGTAGACAGTAGATGAGTTTTATCCATCAGATGTATGAAAATCAATGAGAAGAAAAGATTTCAGAATTGTGTGTGTCGATATTTTCTCTGATTCTCCTTCTGTAGTTAATCTTTTGAGAAATCCTTCTGAACATATCTAAGTCCATAGTTAATCCATCTATGGCTAGAGTTTGAGAGTTCAATTGCAAACAGGCTAAGATAATTTTGCATAGGAACATTCATATGTGAAATGTTCCAAGTGTTTTCTAAAACAGGTGCAAATTTCGTGGTCAAAGAAATGATCAGATCTCAGCACACAGTGTAAAGTTTTACACAAGTGATAGCTGAAAATTTAAGTTGAGAGGTAAGCCATCTATGGCTAAAAGCATTTCGTCAAACGGGCTATAGTTTGGGAGAACCATAGCTAAGAAGTTATAGGTGTGAAAGTCGCCATTACAGAGAGGCAGTTTCAGACACAGGTAAAGTGTTTGAGTTATTTCTCACATTATACTCAATCATTTTGAGTAATTTAAGTTGGAGGAGTTGCACAAACTCTATGCAACATATTCTACAAAGTTTTATCAAAAACTTTACACGAATGATTAGTCAATGAGTGATTAATCTGCAGCAGACTCTTCTGAAGAATAGATTTTTCACAGTTGATCAATTTTTGATAGTTGGATAATAAATTTCTAAAATTTGATGGAGTCTGAAGTTATTCTTGATCTAGAGGTGGTCTAATATCAAGGATAGCTTGTTCTTTAGGAGATTTATACTCTCCTCCAGTGGTATCAGAGCAGGTTGTGTTGATTTTGAGGAAAGAAAGACTCCGACTGCTGCAGAAATAAAGATTTTACATCTCAAAGGTTCAGAAGGTTAAAGTGTGAAGAAAGATTGAAGGAAGATGCACAAAGATTATCAAAAGGATCAGAAGGAGAAACATTCGAAGTAAAGGTACATTCATTTTCTGTAAAGGTTAAAGATTTGAGACTACAGGTGAAGCAAGGATGGGAGATAGTCTCCAAATTGAGAAGTTGGATAGGGAGAACTATCCAGCTTGGTCTATGAGAATGGAAGCTCATCTTATGAGCAAAGATCTGATGGGATACATCACAGGAGAAGAAGAAAAGCTAGAATTTAGAGATCCTAGTGTTCCAACTAGGGAGGAGCTTGCAGATATAAAGATATGGATGAAGAAAGATGCTCATGCAAGGAGCATTATTTATATGGCAGTGAATGACTACTTGCTACCTCACATTAGAGGTCTTGAGAGTGCTAGTGACATTTGGAATGCTTTGGAAGAGCATTTCCAGAATACTACCAAGTCAAGGAAAGCTTCATTATGGGCAGAGTTTACTACTTTCAAGAAGAAGGCTTCACAATCAATATCTGATTATGTGACAAAGATGAAGGACGTTGCAGATTCTTTAGGTGCAGTGGATGAGGATATTGAAGAAGACGAATTGGTAAGACAAATTCTCACAGGGCTAAGAGGAGATGAGAAGTGGAAGCCTTTTATTTTATCTACAGAACTTTCATTAGACCATTTCACTCCTGATTATAATCAATTGTTAGGACATAAGCTAACTTTTGAGAATGATATCAAAGGAGATGTTGACAAGAATGCAGGTCATGCAATGTATTCTAAAGACAAGAAGAAAGCTAACAAAGGGAAGCAACAATCTGGTGAAGATGAAGGAACTTCAAGTCAAGCAAACTTCCTAAGAGGAAGAGGAGGTGGCAGAAGTAGAGGAAGAGGCATAAATAACAAAGACAATGTCAGAGCTTGTTGGATATGTGGTAAGACCAATCATTTATCTCATGATTGTTGGTATAATAATCAAAACAATGGTAATGATAATCAGAATTTTAATCAAAGAGGAAGAGGTGGTAGATTTCAGAGAGGAAACTTCAAAGGTAGAGGTGGTAGGAATTATTTTGGAAGAGGTGGAGGTAGAAACTTCCAAAATCAGTCCTATAATAATACCTACTACAACTATGCATCAGATCAGAAAGAGGATTCAACTCTCATTATGAATGCAACATGTGAAGCCTCACATGAGGACATGAGAGTGTTCTACATAGACTTAGGATGTAGCAATCATCTGAGTGGAAATATTGCTTTGATGACTGATCTAGATCATAAGGTAATTAATTACACAGTTCAAACAGGTGATAACACAAAGCATAAGGTAAAGTCAATTGGTTCAGTCAAAGCCAAAGATGGAAGCACTCTTTTGAGTAAGGTTTTGTATGTTCCTACAATTCCAAAGAATTTGATCAGTGTAGGTCAAATTGTGGAAAAAGGATATGAGGTAAGGTTCACTAATGATGGAGTTTATGTTGAGCACCCTAGTCAAGGGTATAAACAGATTGTTACAGGAAAAAAAGAAGGAAGGCTCTTCACATTGAAGGTACAAGGAAATGTTGGACATGTTATGTTTGCATATGGAGAGCAAAAGGTGTCAGAATTGGATCTTTGGCACAAAAGACTTGGACACTTCAATGAAAGAGGTATCAAAGACATGATTATCAATGGTTCAGTGCTTGGATTGCCTAACATTGCAGGTCAACACATGACATACAAGTGTGAAGCATGTCAGTTAAGTTAGGCCCATAAACAATCATATAATAAACATGGTTTTATGTATACAGAAAGACTTGAGTTGGTACACACAGATGTGTGGGGTCCTTCAAAGGACTACAGTATAAATGGTTCAAGATATTATGTCATATATGTTGACGATGCAACTAGGTGGATCACAATCTATGTGATCAAAGACAAATCAGAAGTGTTTAATACATTTAAACACTTTCACTCATATGCAGAAAGAATTACAGGTTTAAAGTTGAAGAGACTAAGGTCAGATGGAGGGGGAGAGTACTTCTCAAATGAGTTCAGTGATTACTTGTGGAATGTAGGTATAAAGAGAGAAGTTACTTGCAGGTACTCTCCTCAACAAAATGGTGTAGCAGAAAGGAGGAATAGGACACTTGTTGAATTTGCAAGGTCCATGATGAAAGAGAAGAATTGCCCAAATTATTTGTGGGCTGAGGCTGTAAACACAGCTACATATTTGGTTAATAGATTGCCTTGTAAAGCTTTCCAGGGTATGACACCATATGAAGCTTGGTGGGGTAAGAGACCTACCTTAGATCATTGGAGAATATTTGGATGCTTAGCATATGCATATGTGCCTTCTCAATTGAGGCATAAATTGGAGCCTAAAGCAGAGAAATATGTTTTCATTGGTTATGATGATAAGCAAATGGGTTATAGATTGTGGATTCCATCCACAAAGCAATTTCTTGTGTCTAAGGATGTTACATTTGATGAACAAAATACTTGGTATACAGGTACACCTAATGTGTATGCAGATGTTGAAGAAGTTATGAATCAGAAGAAAGGAAAATCAAAGGTTCAAATTTTTTATGAAGATGAGAATAGTGAAGTACAGGTTGAAGCTGAAGAAAGGCCAAGATTTGATCCAGAATGTGATGAACCAGAAACTTCAAGAAGTGGAGAAGTCAGAAGATCATCTAGGCATAAGTGGCAACCTACAAGGTATAGTTATGACACTTCATTTCTAACTACTAAGGATTATGCTTATATGGTAAAAACAGATGAAGACCCTTCTACATATGAAGAGGCCAAAGGAAAGAAGAATTGGGAAGAAGCTATGCAGGAGGAGTATGATGCATTGATAGAGAATCAAACATGGGATTTGGTTCCTAAACCAAATAGTCAAAAAATCATTGGTTGTAAGTGGGTTTACAAAACCAAAAGATTTGCAGATGGAAGTGTGTCTAGATACAAGGCTAGACTTGTTGTGAAAGGATATGCACAGACATATGGAGTGGATTATGATGAGACTTATAGTCGTGTTGCAAAGATGACAACCATCAGGACACTTATAGCAATTGCTGCTTGCAAAGGTTGGAAGTTGTCTCAATTAGATGTTAAAAATGCTTTTTTGAATGGTTACATTTCAGATGAAGTCTACATGGAGCAACCAGATGGTTTCAAAGATCAAATGTATTCAAATTATGTGTGTAAGCTCAAGAGAGCTTTGTATGGATTGAAGCAAGCCCCAAGGGCATGGAATTATAGGCTTGTAAAGTTCTTAAAGGATCTTGGATTTCAAGCATCAAAGGCAGATAGTAGCTTGCTAGTCAAAGCAAGTGAAGATGGTTTTATTTATGTTTGTATTTATGTGGATGACATAATACTTACAGGAACAGATGACAAAGGCATACATATGATTAAGAAACAGATGGAGAAAGAGTTCAAAATCAATGATTTGGGAAATTTGTCATTCTTCTTGGGAATGGAGATTTCATATACTCAACATGGAGTATATTTAACTCAAGAAAGGTATCTGAAAAATTTGCTAACCAAATTTAAAATGGAAGATTTCAGGATAGCACCAACTCCAATGGAAGTCAATCATAAATTGACTAGATATGGAGGAGAGGAATTCAGAGACATGAAGCTCTATCAGAGTTTGGTGGGTAGCTTGATTTATGCTACATTAACAAGGCCTGATTTATCATATGCAGTTGGAGTTCTATCTCAATTCATGCATTGTCCTAGAAAGGAACATTGGATTGCAGGACAAAGAGTACTTAGGTACATCAAAGGTACACTCAAAGAAGGACTGTATTATGGGTTTACTTCAGATACAAGAGTCAAGATATATAGTGATGCAGATTGGGCAGGTAATATGGATGATAGAAGATCAACACATGGATATTTGTGTTATGTAGGAGATAAGCTAATCTCATGGTGTTCTAAGAAGCAACATACAGTTGCTTTATCATCCACAGAAGCAGAATACAAAGGTATGGTGGAAGCTGCAAAGGAGGTAATATGGCTAAAGACACTTATGAAGAGTTTTGATGTTGTTCAGAGTACTCCTATCATTTGTGGAGATAATATGAGCTCTTTATACTTGGCAGCAAACCCTGTGTTTCATGCTAGAACTAAGCATATTGAAATACAATATAATTTTCTGAGAGAGAAGGTTATTGATAAGGAGATTGAAGTTATGCATACTCCTAAAAAAGATCAACTTGCAGATATGATGACAAAAAGTCTAGATGGACCAAAGTTGCATAGATTCAAAGATATGGCACGAATAAAGAAGATGCAGACAATCCTAATTAATGATTGAGGGGGAGTTGTTAGAGCAGAGCAATCAATAATTAGTGATTTCATGAAGTTTACAAGTGGAAAGATAGATGGAAGCTTGAAGATCAGATTCAAAGAGAAGAATGGATTCAGAAGTTTCTCCTTTGTACATTATTCTTGTAAACTATTTCAATGTACTTAGAAAAATGACGAGTTAGACTTGTATATATATAGATAGATACGTGCTCATTATATATGGAGATGAAATCAGAGATATAGAGATGAGAATGTGAGAGATAGAAGATAGAGTAGACAGTAGATGAGTTTTATCCATCAGATGTATGAAAATCAATGAGAAGAAAAAATTTCAGAATTGTGCACATCGATATTTTCTCTGATTCTCCTTCTGTAGTTAATCTTTTGAGAAATCCTTCTGAACATATCTAAGTCCATAGTTAATCCATCTATGGCTAGAGTTTGAGAGTTCAATTGCAAACATGCTAAGAGAATTTTGCATAGGAACATTCATATGTGAACTGTTCCAAGTGTTTTTTGAAACAGGCGCAAATTTTGTGGTCAAAGAAATGATCAGATCTCAGCACACAGTGTAAAGTTTTACACAAGTCATAGCTCAAAATTTAAGTTGAGAGGTAAGCCATCTATGGCTAAAATAATTTCATCAAACGGGCTATAGTTTGGGAGAACCATAGCTAAGAAGTTACAGGTGTCAAAGTCGCCATTACAGAGAGGCAGTTTTAGACACAAGTAAAGTGTTTGAGTTATTTCTCACATTATACTCAATCATTTTGCATAATTTAAGTTGGAGGAGTTGCGCAAACTCTATGCAACATATTCTACAAAGTTTTATAAAAAACGTTACACGAATGATTAGTCAATGAGTGATTAATCTGCAGCAGACTTTTCTGAAGAAGAGATTTTTCAGAGTTGATCAATTTTTTCTAGTTGGATAATTAATTTCCAAAATTTGATGGAGTCTGAAGTTATTCTTGATCTAGAGGTGGTCTAATATCAAGGATAGCTTGTTCTTTAGAATATTTATACTCTCCTTCAGCATATACACATATACACACTCATACACATACTTATACGCATACAGATACACATGCACATACACCCATATACACACACATGCACATACACACATATGCACATACACTTACACATACACATGCA
>CM035427.1:103166337-103363837 GCA_020310875.1 Ceratopteris richardii
TATTTGTATGTGTATGTATATGTGTGTGTATGTGTGTTTCTATGTGTTTGCATGCATTTGTATTGTGTTGCTCTAGCACAATGGTAAGTACCACGTTAAGAAGCTTCACCTCCTTAATTGTCAATCCGCGGAAGAGATAGGAGTCATATAAAGATCGTGAATGTGAGATGATGTGAGAGTGAAGGTGAGAAGCATAAAGATGCACACACACATACACACACACTACGAAGAGACAAGCAAGACACAATGGAAGGTGATAAATTAACTCAATTACTCAAGATCTCAATTACAAGCTCAAAAATAGCTCTAAGCTCACACTAACTAGCCTCAAAAATGAGCTCTCTAGCTCTTTTTATAGCTTCTAGACTAGTTTTGACCGGTTTCACATCTAGTGACCGGCCTAGTTAAAAATTAGGTCCTATGCACTATTTGGAAGGGTAAACGATGTCTAAAAATAACGAAAATTGGTACGTGCATTCTACCTAAGCTCCTCAAGCTCAAGGACTCCTCAGCTTGCACAAAATGGAGCTATGCATTACAAAATGGGGTGTTCTATGTTACATATGTTACAATTAGTGATCAAAATCACTGTTGAGTGTTTTGAGAATTGATTAAAAACATATTTGTTTGAAGAATTGATCCGACTGGCTCCCTGCTCCGTCTTTACATACTTCCGCGTTGTCTGTGCCTCTGACTGCTTCCAACACCCCCCTCCCTCTCGCTTCTGTCGTCCTCGACAGAACCTTGTTGTGCGGTCCGTCGGATGTAATTCTGTAGGAGGTCTTGAGCGAGGGTGTGCTCGGAGATACGAATGCCTCGGGCCAGATCAGCCTCGAGTTTCTCCCAGTCGATAGGTTGCGGTTCTTCTGGGGGTGGGAGTTGATAATGTGTGGAATAGACCATTCGTTCACAGGCAAATAAGTGCAATAAATGTGTGGGCCTGCTTATGAATACCTCTGAATGGTATTCCCAGAAGCCGGTGGTGAGCATTTCCTCGAATGTCTGCTTGTAGCACGCCGGTAGGTACTTGATTCTGTAGTGCCAGGCATAACACACCCGTAGCGATGGCGTTGTGCTCATATCATAAACTAGATCGAAATTGCCATGCTCAAAGCCCGGGGTGTTTACATGGGGTGCCTTGACGCGTCGGAAGACCTTAAACACCATTTGCATCATGTCAAAAATTTTGACAGTCATGTGCACGGCAATGTCATCCATATGCTTTAATCTAGGGAGCCAGTGGCGGATCGTTGCCATCATGTAGCCTACAGTTGGTAACTCGATTGGTGGCTTAAAATAGGGGTAATTCAACCAGTCCTGGCACTGCTTATTGTTTTGTACCTTAATAGCGAAGGCAGTCCAGGAGCGGCGTCCTGGTACTGGTCCCCAGCACGGGTTATATTTTAAGTGCAACGGCGATTTTACCCATGTGCTCATCATCTCCGGATAAGTTTGTAACAAATTTTGCACCACTCGGGTTGATGTATTTCTCCTTTCTGTGCATTCGGTGGCAAGTCCTCCGGCTCGAATTGGGTGGCATGCGTTGGTTTCATGCCTGTTTCTTTTTCGATGGCTAACTGGTATTTGGCCATTAACATGAAATACGGTTTATATTGGAGCTCATGCCTAGATATGTATCGTCGCGGGGCCAAATGAGCAAAGAATGGAGACTGTAAGATTCTCTCTTCTATCATCGCCATGGCATGTAATTGGGCCTCCACTCTAGCTGAGTGTGTGGTTCCTAGCTCTTCAACTGTCTTCATCCATGCGGGGGTCGGTAATTCATAGGTCATCTGGCCCTCGGCCGTGACACGTCCGCCTGGGATGGGTATTGGCTCGTACGCCTCTTCAAACGTTTCCTCCACCGGGATGGTAACAGTTTCTTCCTCCGCTGGTAGCTCAGGTGGGGAATCTGGTCTCGGTGGTGCTTCATATACTGCGATTCTGGATTCAAGATTTGATACCTGGGCCCTTAATGCGTTGAGTTCCTCTAAGAATTCAGGAGAGGGGTCCGCAGGTGCTGGTATGTCTTGGTGTGCCGGTGCTCGTAACTGCAGTAATTTATGATCGTCTTTGAGCTTCTGATAGTCCTCGTGCATGCGATCGTATTCATCTAGTAGTCTAACATGATCTTCTAGCAGCATCTTCATTGAATCGGATGGAATTGCTTTGAACCTGCTGGGACTTAAAGATTGGTCTGGGTGGTCGAGGGCAGCTTCTAGATTTTCCCTATTCTGTTCCTGTCAGCGCTGATTCTCTTCTTTGGGGGTTGCTAAGTGTCGTCTTAATAGTCCCATATTTCTAGTGAGCATGGCGTTGCGAACTGTCTGGGCTCGAAGCAAGTTGTCAAGATCTGCAGTAGCTTCCTTGGTATTTTCTTTGCTCTCTAATTCCAACTTATGATATGCTGCTCGTAATTCCTGGTATCGGCTATTTAATGAGGCATTTTCAATCGAGAGTGAGTTTAGCTGCGACTGTAATTGATTTGTCGTGTTCTACAGCGTCTGGTAGTTGTTTCCTAGCGATGTGAACTCATCGCGGACTTGAGTCATGCAAGCCAACATTTGTCGGAATGCTGTATCTACAGTGGGTGATAATATTACAGATGACCCTAATGAAGATGCAGTGGTTGGAGATGCAAGGGGAATGGGGAATTGGGGTGGGAGAGTGGATGCGGTGGTGATTGTGGAAAATTGAGATGTGCCTAAATATGGTTGTGAAGTGAATGAAGTAAGTGGTGGTGCTGTGGGCGGTGAGATGTCCATGTCGCTCGACGTGTTAAGTGCGGTGAGAGTGAACAATGGTGTGATTGTGGGTGTTTGTGATGGTGTAAACACGAGATTTACAAACGTTGATGAATAGTTTACAGGGGGGTGTTCTCGTAGGCCTTGGTGGGAAGGGGAGAGAGGAATGGCAGTGGGTATAGGGGGTGACACTGGGGAGAAGGTTAGCGGGGGTAGGAACGGAAAGAGGTGTCTGGGAGGTGTGGGGAAGGATGGGAAGGATGGATGGAGAAAGGGAGTGTTGTCAGGATCTTGCTAACGCTCATACAGAGATTACGAATATTGAAAACACTCAGAAAAATAGAGAAAACATGAGACAAGACAGAACGCAATATTGGGTGCAATCTCCCCCCATGCACTCTGTCCCGACAGTCCACAGAGTGCATGTATTTATAGGACTTTTGATTACGTCGAAAAGAGTGGTTACAAGAGGGCGGCTTCGAAAAGCAGGCGTGAAACTAAAAGTAGATAACTTTTACAGAAAGCCATTGCTTTCAATAACAGAAACTGCGGTCTACAACGACCCTTATTCTAACCATTACTTTTCTAACAATAGAACCTTCTACGCAGGTTTATTTATAAACTAAATAGAATTATTCGGATTATTGATATCCGCCCTTTCACGCCTTGCACGCTTCTCACGAACCTTCATCTGCTATATCAAAAACATCAAAAACATATTAATATATTAATAATTTAACATTTTAACAATGCCTTGTTCAATAATATACAACATGCCTCTCAGTTGACGAGCAACTGACCTCAGTTGATAAGATAATTTGACAGTTTAACAATTACAATACAGTGTGCATTGTGCAACAGATTCCATGTTACAATAGTCCAAACTTTTCCATGTTTCAATCAACAATGCATTGTTTTTTCATGTTTTAATCAAGAATGCATTGGCTGTTTTTTCATGTTTGAATCAACAATGCATTGGCTGTTTTTTCATGTTTGAATCAACAATGCATTGGCTGTTTTTTCATGTTTGAATCAACAATGCATTGGCTTTTTTTTTCATGTTTGAATCAACAATGCATTGGCTTTTTTCATGTTTAAATCAACAATGCATTGGCTAACATATGCCATGTTAAAATCCAACAATGCATTGGCATTTTCATATTTCAATCCAACAATGCATTGGCTGTTTTCATGTTTTAATACAATGCATTGTTCAACATATTCCATAAGGTATAACATGCCGCACAGTTGATCAAACAACTGTTCTCAGGTGATAAAAGAATAAACATGGATGGCCAGTCACATGTTGCATCACTGAATAAAATAGGCATGTGCCATGTAAAAATACATGCATGGAAATGTTCATGGAGCTGTTACATCAATGTGTTTTATGTATGATATGCAGAAATTAAGTGGTCATAATGAGGTGTTAATTGTGTTTTATGTATCCATTGACATTCTTCAATGGAATGATTTTTGTACTTAACCAAATAGCGATGATATTGAGTACCTGTGCGTGTAGTAGTGACATCATGATCAATGATTTTCTCAGGAACTAAGATTTCAGACTGTTCTTCAATTAAAGGAGGGTCATCAAGAAGTGGAGCAAGTGGTAAAGTTCCTTTAAATGGTTTAAGTAAACTAATATGAAAAGAGTTATGAATAGTCCAATGGGATGGAATATCTAATCGGAATGAATTATTATTAATTTTATCTATAATGCGAAACGGTCCATAATAGCGTGGTGCAAGTTTAATTTTAGGATGCTGCAAAATATTCTTAAGTCGTCTTTTAATGATACGCAACCATACAAAATCATTTTCCTTGAAGTCTTTGGCTAATCGTTTAGTATTGATATTACGTGTATATCTCTCTTGACTTTTACTAATGTGCTTGTGTACATCATGAAGTATAGAAACATGATCTTGAGCAATAGAATCAGCCATCGGAATGTCGGTTTGAGTGAGGGACATAGGAGTGGGAAGCTTTTTACCAAAAACAACTTCAAAAGGTGCACGACCGGTAGTGGTGTGTGAAGTGTTATTGTAGGCAAATTGAAGCAATGGCAACTTTTCATCCTAGTTATTAGGATTATCTAATGAATAACAACGCAAAAGTCAAGAATAGTACTATTTGTAGCCTCACTCTGCCCATTACTTTCAGGATGAAATGCAGAGCTAAAATCTATTTTAGAACCAAAATGTTGAAATAAGGCAACCCTGAAATGATTACAAAACCTAACATCTCGATCAGATAACATTACTTTAGGAAATCCATGATGTGGGAAAATGCATTTAATGAATAATTTTGCAGCTTGAGGTGCAGTCAAAGTTTTTCGACATGGAATAAAATATGCATATTTACTAAACCTATCAACTATTGTCCAAATCATATCATTATGTGAGGAAGTTATAGGAAGACCGGTGATAAAATCCATAGAGATTTGTTCCCATGGTGCATTTGGAATAGGAAGTGGCATTAATAATCCAAATGGTTTACCATGATGACGTTTGACACGCTGACATACAATGCATTGTGAAACATAATGTGCAATATCTTTTTCCATGTGTGGCCAAAAGAAGAAATCTTTACAAGCAGAAATGGTCCTTTGTATGCCTCTATGACCCATGTAAGATGGTTCATGCATTTCTTTAATGACAAAATCTTTAAAAGCTTGGGTTATGCACAATCTATGTTGAAAATATAGGAAACCATTATGAAATGTATATTGGTCATTAGATGAAGCTGCACCATTATTGAAGTCATGCCAGGCACGTGAAAAATATAAATCAGATGCATAAGTGGAAATCATTTCTTCAAAAGAATGAATTTGGATAGCAGAAATATTATTCAAAACAACAGAATTCGAAGGAAAACGGCTAAGAGCATCAGCTACAACATTAGCTTTACCAGGCTGATATTGTATCATGGTTTGAAAATTTTGAATGAATGATGTCCATTTAAGATGCCTATTAGATATTAAGGGCTGATTTAATAAATGCTTAATTGCCTGTTAATCGGTTTTGATTAATACTTCAGAGCCCATAAGATAGTGTTTCCAAATTCGCAAAGCATGCACAACTGCTAACAATTCTTTATCATATGTACTATAATTATGTTCTGAGGGCTTAAGTTTTCTACTCTCAAATGCAAGGGGATGGTTATTTTGCATTAAAACAGCACCTACTCCTCAACCACTAGCATCAGTAACAACATGAAAGGGTTGTGAGAAATCAGGTAATTGTAAAACAGGTGCATGTGAAAGTGCATGTTTCAATTTTTCAAAAGATTGTTGTTGGGTGAGTGTCCATGCAAATTTTATTTTCTTTTTCAACAATAAAGTAAGAGGCAATGCTAAATAAGAAAAATTTTGAACAAACTTCCTATAGAAACTGGCCAACCCAAGAAAAGAACGAACATCATTGACTGATTGTGGTGTAGGCCATTCTACTATAACTCTAATCTTTTTCGGATCCACATGCACACCTTCACTTGAAATAATATGTCCTAAATATTCTAGCTTATGTTGAAAAAAATAACTCTTTTCAGGATTAGCATAAAGTATGTTCTCTCGTAACAAATGAAAAACTGTTTCAAGATGCTTTTCATGTTCACTATCATTCTTACTGTAAACAAGTATATCATCAAAGAATACAAGAACAAAAGCTTGATAATCCAGAAAAATATTGTTCATCATTCGTGCAAATGTAGCAGGGGCATTAGTAAGTCCAAAGGGCATTACCATAAATTCATAATGGCCAGTTTGAGTTCTAAATGCAGTCTTAAAAATATCACTTTGTGTCATACGAATCTGATGGTAGCCCCATTTAAGATCAATTTTACTAAAAACGCGAGCTCCTCATAACTTATCTAAAAGGTCATCTATTCGAGGAATAGGGTATCTATTCTTGATCGTGATCTTGTTAAGGGCTCTATAATCAATGCACATGCGATAAGTTTTATTTTTCTTCTCTACTAAGAGAACTGGTGCTCCAAATGGAGAAGAACTAGGCCTTATAAGTCCTTTCTGTAGTAGGTCTTTTACTTGATTTTCTATTTCCTTTTGATGTAGTGGGCCATGTCTATAAGGTGCTTTATGAGGAGGAGAACTACTAGGGACTAAGTCTATGCTATGGTCAAAGGATCTTCGAGATGGTGGTAGTTTAGAGGGATACTCAGACATAAAACAATCTTTATAAGTACTCATGAAAGGTTTATATGCATCAGGAAGTGTATGGGTATAGTCATTGATGACATTGACAAAAACAATGCATGAGTTGAATCCTTTCCTAAATGCATGCTTTACTTGAGTATGACTAATCAATGGAAATGGCTAGAAATCATGCCGTGCAGACAAAGTAATAATTTGACCTTTGAAAGTAAACTTAAAGGTATGATTATGGTAGTCTATACATGGGTTATAATGGTGACGAAAAGGCATTCCTAATATAACATCGTAAGATTGCAAAGGTGCAATTAGAAATGTTCGTGAATCAACATAAAGGCCTATGCTAATCGTAACATCTTGCACTTCTCGTGTTACATTATAACGACTACCTTGAAATGTAGCTTTCACTTTATACAAGGAAGGAAATGTTTGTAATTTAAGTTCTTGTACTAATAAATGTGAAATGAAATCATGCGAACTACCATCATCATGTAGAATTTTAACTAGTTTGTTATTTATTCTACCCTGCATGCAAAGTAGAGAGTGAAGAGAAATATCGTTACCCAAGGTACTTAAGTCCTTCTCTAATGATTCCTCTGTCCAAACAAGAGAAATTTCTTCATTATAGGCCTCCATGTTATGCAATCGAGCTGTAGCCGGTCTCATGTGAAGAGGTTGCAATCTACACCTTGTTTTTGTATGTCCAAGTTTGCCACAATTCCAACAAGTGAGTCTTAGTCGCTTCTGTTGGGCATTCACCGTTGAAGTTTGAAGGGTAGGTGGTTTGGTTGGTTGGAGAGATGAAGCAACAGGTGGAGTTGAATAATTGGATTGTGGAGGACGAGGAAAACTAGGGTAAGATGGGGCATTAAAATGTCGCTTCACAGGAAATGAAGGTTTAACAGGAAATGGTCGTGGACGTGGTTGTTGTAGACGGAGTGACTTGGTTATGGACTGAAATTCTTTTTCTGCATCATAGGCGAAGGATATAGCCTCGTTGAGGGTTGTAGGATGTAGGGTGTGAAGCTTAGCTTGGATACCCACCTCCAAACCATCTTCGTATTTCTGCTGCAAGATATCCTCTGATACATCTTAAAGCATTGGAACAAGTAGTAAATTTTGCCAGAACCGCTCTGTGTAGGTAGTAACCGTATCACCCTCCTTCCATGTAAGGGTCGTCCATGCACGTCGAACATGCAAATGGTATTGGGGAGGAAGAAACGAATCCTTCACTTTTTCTTGGAATGCCTTCCAAGTTGTTGGACGCTCCGTACTGTGCCGCAGGACATTCCACCAGAGTTGAGCTTTACCTACTAAATAGTTAGTGGCAAATTTAACTTTTTCACTTTCAGCATACATTTCGTCGGTATAAAAATCATCAAATTGCGACAACCAAGAAAGGAAAAAAGGCCCATCCTTTCGGCCATCAAATTGTAGAAACTGGTAGTTTCTATTACCAATCTTTGAATGAATAACATCAGATTGGGCAGTCACAATAGCTTTTACTACTCTTGTAAGGTTGTCTTCCTCAGCTTGCATCTTCTGGAGGACTTCATCACGTTGTTGGATCTCGTTCTGAGCTCCTTGAAGCTCATGCCGCAAAAGTTCTAGTTGTTGTTCAAGTGTTGGCTCAGGTAGAGGTGAATTACTGTAATCCTCCATGGTGCTCTTGGATCCTTGCTTTCAACCTAAGTGTCTTGAATACTAAATCAATTGCCACCCAAAGATTTTGAAGGAATTCACACTTGCAAACTAGCTCAATGGAAAGTTTGTTCCGAGAGCTTTCCAACGGTATATTATATGTCTCAATCCGACATACGGAGTGGAAGTTACACTTGATTCTTTGTTGGGTCCATATTTGAAATCTACGCGAGCGCCTTGCACAAGTACCAAAGAAAAAGGAAGGGGAGTACAATTCCAAGAGATGGTGGAGTGGTTAAAGCACTTCCCTTGAAAGTAGGAGGTTGTGGGTTCAAATCCTCCTACCTTAGGGACTCTCAACCTCTCTATTGCTACTCAAAAATTAAAGTTGCCTCGCGCGTAGCCAACGGTTGCCAAGGGAGCCTTGGGTGCCAATGTTGCCAATGTATTGCCTAAGTTCTTTGCCTTAGTCGACGCCTTGGTTGACGCCGAAGGAGTAAGCCGAAGGTGTAAACGTAGGAGAAAACGTAGGTGAAAACGTCCGAAGGAGTAAACGTAGGTGTAAACGTAGGAGCAAACGTAGGTGAAAACGTAGGTTCTGGTTCTGGAACTGGAACAGAAACAGAAACAGAAACCGAAGCCGAAGCCGAAGCCGAAGCCGAAGCTGGAGACGGAGACGGAGACGGAGACGGAGACGGAGACGGAGACGGAGACGGAGACGGAGACGGAGACGGAGACGGAGACGGAGACGGAGACGGAGACGGAGACGGAGATGGAATCGGAATCGAGAACAGAGAACAGAGAACTTTGTATTGACGCGTGCTTAGCTCTGATACCACTGTTGTCAGGATCTTGCTAACGCGCATACAGAGATTACGAATACTCAAAACACTCAGAAAAATAGAGAAAACATGAGACAAGACAGAACGCAATATTGGGTGCAATCTCCCCCCATGCACTCTGTTGCGACAGTCCACAGAGTGCATGTATTTATAGGACTTTTGATTACGTCGAAAAGAGTGGTTACAAGAGGGCAGCTTCGAAAAGCAGGCGTGAAACTAAAAGTAGATAACTTTTACAGAAAGCCATTGCTTTCAATAACAGAAACTGCAGTCTACAACGACCCTTATTCTAACCATTACTTTTCTAACAATAGAACCTTCTACGCAGGTTTATTTATAAACTAAATAGAATTATTCGGATTATTGATATCCGCCCTTTCACGCCTTGCACGCTCCTCACGAACCTTCATCTGCTATATCAAAAACATCAAAAACATATTAATATATTAATAATTTAACATTTTAACAATGCCTATACAACAGGGAGTAGATGGAAAGGTGGGTGGCTGAAGGGAGAAACTCGGTTGAGTGGGCATGGGCATGGGGATAGAAATGGAGGCGATAAAGGCTTCTGCTACGACATTGTCAAATGATGTGGATGGTCCTAGAGAGTGTGGATGTACGGGAGAGACAGGATGGATGGGGGAGGAAGGGGGCGAAAGAGGGTTAGTTGGGGTTACAGGTACTCCGATGACCGTCGTGGTGATGGGTGCAGCAGTGGTGTGGGGTGGGGAGTCGATAAGAATGGCTTCTTCGGCCGCATGTCTTTCAGGAATCAGGCGTGCTTCTCGTGCCTGCTGAGATGATTGGGCTCCAGTCTGCACTGGAATATATTCTCCTGGTTTTGATAGTAGCCGTACACGTCAGGGGTCAAACTGCGAGAGTGGCTTTCTTTGCAAGTATCTGAGTGCTTCAGTGGGTCCAACGTACTTGACCAGCTCTCTGAATCCGCTGATATAGACTTCTTCAAATCCTCCTGAGACAAGTTCCTGTTCTATGATTGTTTGGCTTTCTTCATCAGTAAGCTTTTTGCGCGCCCAAACTTTTTCCATAGTTCGATAGAGCTTCTTGATGACTAATGTATACGTGGCAGCTTCAAATGTTTCCTCTTCATGTGTACTGGTATCTCCATGGGTGTCTATTTGCTGTCCTTGGCCATCTGTCTGTTCATGCTCTTGGGATTCTTGAGTTCCCTGGCTAGCTTCATCGTCGCCTGCATCGTCATCTGTTGCTGTTCTCTCGTCGTCCGAGCTCGATACGATTTGTCCTTGTGGTTGGTCGCGGGGTGTGGTCGGGTAACGGGGCCATTCGTATTCTTGAGAAAACATTTGTCCTTCTGAGAACTAAAATTCACTTTGACATAGCATCATGCATCTCAAAATCAAAAGTTGTATTTATTCGTTCTGCCTCCATATGGGGTATAGGAAAGGAAAACGCTTCCGCACCAATAGTGGTGGGAACCTCTGTTGCAGTGGTAAGAGGTTCTTGAGCGGTGGCTACTTGAGTAGCGACCGTAGTGGTGGTTGCCTCCGATGTAACTTGTCTGGATAACCTAATGCGAATAGGTTGCACAGAAGTAGCGGCCTCTGTAGGCGAGCGTTCAGGAGATGGTTGAGGTGACGGTGACTCTGGGATCTGTAAGCACGGAATAGTGCCTCTCATCCTCTTTCCGACTCGTCCTTTGCTGGATTTCCTTGCTTTCTTCGTGGTCCCTTTAAATGCTTTCAGTTCTTCACTCGTCATGGCGCGCTCTATGGTTAAATCATATGCCAGGCACATATATACGATTCTTGTGAGGGCGCAGCATCCATTAATCACTTTTTTTCTTTCCCAACGGTGTTTTGCTAAATAAAGCTGATCCATGATCCAGCTTGCTAAATCTACTGTCTGGGGTCCAGTACATGCCAAGTATAATCCGAACCAAATTCTTTTGTGGGGCATCGTAAATCTATCCTGAGCTGGGAAAGCAAAGTGCTGCATGCATATTTGTAATGGCTTGGATAGCTCATGGGTTATAGCTGAAATGTCCTCCCATTTTGTAACGTCGCCCCGTTTCATGTTTTCTGGGATCAATCTTTCGCGCTCTGTAGGTGTATGCGTCCCATGGATTTTAAGAGCTGCCCGAATTAAATCCTTAGACAAATAAAATCTCCTTAATGGGGGGTCATTCACTAGGGATGGCAATATAAATGTGCCGGGTAGATCTTCGTTCTCTGATGCCGTCAAGGTGGTTACTAAGTAGAAGCATCGGTAAAAGTCAGGTTTAGGTAGAGGATCACTGAAGTATTCTATAAAACCAGCTCTAGCCCAAACATGTGTTAGATCTTCTGTATTCTGCAATCCTTTGAATTCTCTTGAAAAGAATTGGTACTTGGCCCATGTACGGTAATCAAAAGCTAAGTTGGCTTCAAAGATAAACTCTGCGTCCGCTAACGGCCCTGCTAGTCCTTGGAACGAGTGAGAATTACGAGGAATTTTCTTTGTATACCCTCTAGGAGGGTCGTCGATCGGCATGGGTCCTGGAAATCCCTGGAACTCTG
This sequence comes from Ceratopteris richardii, assembly GCA_020310875.1. Taxonomy (NCBI): domain Eukaryota; kingdom Viridiplantae; phylum Streptophyta; class Polypodiopsida; order Polypodiales; family Pteridaceae; genus Ceratopteris; species Ceratopteris richardii. The sequence goes on from CM035427.1 coordinate 103,178,273, forward strand.
GTGGTTGAGCCGTCGGATGGGGCTCTGCGAGTAGTTCACCAATATTGGCCATTGGTGCACTAGGGCCAGCTTCTGATGGGCCTTCAGCCTGCATGATGTATAATGCGAGTGCATGGCGGATCTGCTACAAAAGATTAACACATTAGCATGGAAATTAATTATGATCCCATTAAAGTGAGACCGCAATCCCTTTCCATAACCAATGCGTAACCCGTGTAGCTGAGTGGTTTGATGTGGTTAATGGAATGATTATTGCAAAACTAATGCAGGTCTCTAGACACCTACATGCTTCAAATTATGCATACATTTCTTGATGAGGTTTTATTACGAGTGATGTGAGGTTATGATGTGTGATTTTATACAAGGTTCAATTGTAAGTGATTGATTACAAGGATGGAGATTAGTCGGGGTGGGAGTCATGTTAGACAATGGGTTAGGAGAAGACTGCTGGATACGTTTCGGTATCCACTTCCTAAGGGTTTGTGGTCGGGTGATAGGTCTTTGCGGAGGGACAAAAGATGATATCGGATTTGGTGGTATGGAGGGTTGGAAAGATTTCTGAGGGGTATATTTTACATGGATTGAGGGTTGAGCTATAATACATGGTTTGGGTACCCAAATCTGCGTGGATGTGGGTCTGTTCGTTAGATACTTCTTGGCAATCCAGATTTGTCGAATGCTCGAACTTGTAGAAGAAGGTCGAGGAGATGTTGGATACTGTTTTTGCTTCTGCCTTGACTTCTTCTTATCGTTGTCTGCATGGTTGAAGTCGGTTGGTGCGCTGTGTCCTTTTGGCACCCATACTTGTTTCGTGCCTCTTGCTTTCTGTCGCTGACACTGCACTCCTCTTTGAGTCGTCTGATGTTGTCGTCGGTCTGGGTTCCTTTGTTGTGGTTGACTCTTTTGTGGTTGGGGTTGAGAGGTCGCATGGACGCTCTGCTTTGGAAGAGAAGGGAGGTCCAACACTTGCGTGACCTGCCCATTAGGAAGTGCTCCGTTTTGTACCTTTAATCTAGGCCAGTCCGCAGTAAGTGTGGAAGGATGAGCACCGCAGGCTATTGTGCCCATCTGCCCGGTGATGAAGTCCACCTGACCTCTGATGGTACCCATCTGGCCGCTAATTGTGCCCATTTGTCCAAGCGGTTGGGTGGTTGACCCTTCTGGTTTGGAGGAAGCCCAAGGGAAAATCTCCTGACGTCCTTCTGATTGACAATTGTCCATAGCCAAGCCCGCATGGGTTGGTGTAGACGTAACGTTACTGATCTGCCCAAAGATCTTCCGGTCTTCTGTCGCATGCTTTTCATGGGGTCTAGGGCCACAAATCTGAGTCGGCACACCGTTAGGGAAGTCAAGCAGTATCACTCGCTTCTGAGCTAAGGTTCCAATCTGTAAGGAGCCTTGTCTAAGATGTAGGTCCACTGAGTGATCGTAAAGCCAATCTTGGCCAAGGATTAGGGGTTCTATCAGGTCTTCATCATGGCACACTAGTAGCTTTACTGTCAAGGTCACTTCGTCTATGAGGATAGGAAGGTCCACCTCACCCATGCAAGGGGTTTCCATGCCTCCTAGCCCTATGAGGTAAGCCTCAATTGGCCGCATTTCTATTCCTGAATCCTTATAGTGGGACTATCTAATCGCACTAGTCGCAACACTTGAGTCAATTAAAGCCCTGAGCTCTTGGCAAGGGTTGCCGTGCTCTAGTATGACTGTAATGAATGGTCTCTGATCCACTATCTTAGGATGAGTTCGTGACTTTACTTCACACATGGCCATGGGATATCTGGGTGATGTTTCGAGATGGTTATAATGTTCTCTCCCTAGTCCTTGTCTTCTTAACTTCATGCGTTTAATACGTTATATAGCTTCTGCCTGAGCTTCAGCGCGTATTCTATTCTCTTCCTCCTTACGCTTCTTTGCCAACGTTAGTCGTCTAAGCATATCCTTAGTAAGAGGTTCCTGATATAGCCTGACTCTACAGCCACTAATGTAATTAGGCATTATGTCTCCTTCTAAGGTGGCTAATTGTACTGCTCCACTTATCGAGAGTCTGTTAATGATCATAGGTCCATAACCTCGCTTTTCTAGTTTCCGTGCGTGTTGCTTCAGCGTATATACTAGAACTAAATCTCCTTCTTTTAAGCCTTTGTCTTTCACATGCGCATCAAAATATGCTTTCTGTTGCTTCTTTGCGGCATATATTCCTGCTGCCGCTTTCAGCTTGGTTTCTCCTAATTGTTCCAAGTCCATTATTCTAGCTGATAATTCATGGCCGGTCCACTGATGTTCTTGTGCAACCTTAAGGGTCGGTATCAAGAAGTCCAAAGGAAGCACAACATTCTGACCAAAAACCATCTGAAAGGGAGTTGCATTGAGTACGGTCTTGTAGGCCACTCGGTATGCCCAAACATCATGGTGTAACTGTTTGTCCCAATCTGAACGTTTGTTGTTCACGAGTTTCGTCAGTACATTACAAAGGATCTTGTTAGTGCTTTCAGCCTGACCATTGGCCTGAGGATGATATGGTGCGGATTTATTGTGAATCACCATAAAATCCTGTAACAAATATTCAATGACTTGGTTTAGAAAGTAAGTTCCTCGATCACTCACTAACTCTATAGGCAATCCATATCTTGTAAAGACATTTTCAAATAAGAATTTTGCAGTCGTGTGTGCATCATTCTTTTTCGTGGCTTTTGCTTCTACCCATTTGGTAAGATAATCTATCGCAACAATAATGTATTCCGCATGTGTACCTTTTGCAGGGGGGTTAATGGGTCCTACAAAGTCTATACCCCACTTAGAAAATGCACATCCTCCCATCATGGGTTTCAATGGCATTTCATCTCTGCGAGTAGGGAACTGAGTTCTTTGGCACACATCACATCTCTTTACATAGGTATGTGCATCCATGTGAAGAGTGGGCCACCATAATCCTACAAAGAGGATGGCTTTGATTATCCTATCTGGTCCAAAGTGACCTCCTGCAACACCTTGGTGTGCAGTCTCTAGTATGCTCAGATAATCGCTTTCATGAACACATTGTCTTAAGTATCCGTCTCGTCCTCTTTTGTATAGATTATCGCCAATAAGTGAATAGTCTTGAGCTTCCTGCTCTAGACTGCGTTGTCGTGCTAAAGTCATTCCTTGAGGGAATGTTTTCGTCCTCAAGTATGTCACTAAAGGTTCACTCCAGTCTGGTGTAAGAGACACGTGATAGAGTGTAGCATGTTCTACTGGTGGTCTTTCACAACAAACAGGGCATTCTTTACACAACTTGTAGACATCTGCTTCCATAGAAGGCCAGTATACTCCTAGTCTATGCAGAGTCTGTAAAGTACGATGTTTCGAATGATGTTGCGCTAGTGCACCTACATGTGCTAATTGCAACCAATTTGCATGTTCTGATTCATCTACACAACAAGCAAGAATCTTTTGATTGTCCTGTTTATATATACTTCCTGCTATGATTTGATATCTCTGAGATTTGGTAATCTCCCCTTCTTTGATCCTTATCCTAGGATTCTTGGGTCCATATGTGAGAATAGGAATTATCGGCTTAGCCCATTCTGGTGCTATCTCAAGGTTAAACAAATATGCATCGGGTAACTCATCTGTTATTCCTTGAGGAGCTTCTCCTGAGGTTAGTCTCGAAAGGTGGTCAGCTCTGACATGTGTCTTTCCTTTCCTAACTACTACTTCAAAATCATACTCCATGAGTAATAGAAACCAACGTATCAATCCTCCTGTGTTACATGGCTTATTGACTAAATACAATAAGGCTTGATGATCTGTAAAGAACTTGAACTTGTTTGCCAACAAATAATGTCTGAACTTCTTTACTGCGTAGATCATTCCTAATCCTTCTCGTTCCGTCATGGTGTAATTTCTTTCTGCTGCGTTCAACTGTCTGCTCGCGTAAGCTATGGGGAGATCTATATTACCTTCATTCGTGGGTTGTGCTAACACACATCCTATGGCATAGTTGGATGCATCCACATGTACATGAAATGGATTACTCCAATCCGGGGTTGTCAATATAGGTGCTGAGCACAAACATCTTTTAAGTTCATTGAATGAATTCTCACACTCATCTGTCCATTCAAAATGGGTCAAAAGAGAGTACAAAGGCAACGGTAAATCTGCAATTTCTTTCACCATTTCTTCATCCGTAGAGATTCCATTCTTTGACACAATGTGTCCTAGAAATTTGCCTTGTCTGACCATGAAAACGCATTTTTCTGGGTTCAAACAAACCTGATATTCTCGACATTTGTCAAATATTTGTCTTAACTCCGGGATATGAGTCTGTCTTACATTCGAATGAGCACATAAGTCATCAACATAAACTTCCAAACTCTTTCGTAAGAATTCTTTGAAAACATGACACATGAGTCGCTGGAAAGTAGTGGGTGCATTTGTTAACACTAGTGTTGTACCAAAACAGGACACTTTAGTGTCCTTTTTTCTAATAAATAAAAAAAATCACACATACTAATAAAAAAAAATTTTGAAAAAACCTTAAAGCCCCATAAAGATCTATACCTAGATGCTCTATAAAAAATATATATTTAAAAAATTAACCTTTTTTGATAACTCAAAATATACAAATGATTGATGGTTGAGAAAAATTGTTTTTCTATAAGCTTATATATGAGAAGAAAGAAATATCTCCATAAAAAGAATTTTCCTCCTATTGGAATCATTTTTCTAATGTTAATTTATTGTCATATAATCATTTAAGACAAGTCTTGGGAACTAGAAAAATCATTTTTATAATAAAAAAATTAGTACAATATAGGGTGCTCATTATATAGTTATACACTTTAGCAGCCTTCTATATGATATTGATTCATAAAAACACTACAATGGTTTGTGTTTTAGCTCAAAAACCATCATATAGTAGAATAAAGATATGCTACATGTCTTTGAATCAATAATTTTGTATGTATTTCACATACCACTAAAAATCTCAATATTTCATTGAATGGCCATAATCCTCTCTATCGAGAATAAAAATTCATCCTAAAAAATTAGGTTTTCTAAATGATATAAGGTCTATATTATGAATCAAAATAATTCGATAAGCATTATAAACCATTTTATATAGAAAAAACTAGCATGTTAACTTTAATCATGTAGCATATGCAATATTTCCTCATAAAATGACATTTTCTTAGCGTAGAAAAACAGTGGTATTGTTTAACTTGAAGAAACGACATAGAAATTGGACTCCTAAGGTTGTCAAAAAAATATTTCTAGTTGTAATAATATCAAATAGTATTTTGATAACAAAAAATGATGCATATTCATACCATCACTTCGCAAAATAATTCATAGATGATAAGACTGTCATATCACAAATGAGCTTGATTTTATGCCATAAACCTAGTAAAATTCATTATAAATCTCTAATTATCGATAGAAACATGTTGGCATATATAAAATAAAAGATTTTATTGCATTTAGACCAATGAAAATCACAAGATCATGATTTTAATTAAAAAAACCTCTAACTTACATCACTGTAATTCCTGCGCCAGTATTGAAATTAGCATCATAAAATTAGTGAATAGATATTAATTTTTATATTCTTTAATAAAAACTATATTTTTCTAAAAATGTTCAACCCTTATGACAACATGTTGCATAGTTACATTTATAAATGGTTCCTTCTAGTAATCTAAAAAATTCATCAAACATTGTCTCTTTTTCAGGACACTAAAGTGTCCAAGGACACTAAAGTGTCCAAGTACAACACTAGTGTTAAGCCGAAAGGCATCACACGAAATGCAAATATGCCCCATTCTGTGGCAAAAGCCGTCTCGTGTTGATCTTCTGGAGCAATGGCTACTTGATTATAGCCTGAGAAACCATCAAGAAAGCTATAAACTTCCTTGCCCGCAACTCTTTCCAATAAATGTTCCAGGATAGGAAGAGGATAACTATCTCTAATAGTGGCGGCATTAACTTTTTTAAGGTTAATACACACACGCAATTTTCCATTTTTCTTGGGCACAACCACAATGGGGGATACCCATTCGGTATGCTCAATATCGTAAATGAATCCTGCTTCTATCAATCGGTCTATCTCCTCTTTAATCTTCGCAGCGTAGTTATCATTATACATGTATGGTTTCTGTTTTGTGGGTTTTGCATCTGGAGTCATAGGGATTCTATGAGAACATATGTCTGGGTCTACTCCTTTCAAATCTTTGTAACTCCACGCAAAAACGTCTCTATATTCGCGCAATAGGGCAACTAATTCTTCTTCTTCTTCTTTCTTCAAATCATGCCCTATGTATGTGCACTTTTCTTCTTCTCCTTCTATGGCCACTATGATTTTCTTGGTTTTCTCTCGGTTATCATATACTTCCCCCTATTCATCTTTTCTGTTTGGCATTCGTACCATTATTCTTCTATCTTCTATTTCATACTTCTTGAAGTTCTCGGGTACCTCAAACAAAGATTCTTCTTTTTCTGACATGGTTTCTTTCTTCTTTCTTTTCTTTCCTTCACTCTTGCTAGTCACTTGTGTGGCTAACCTCACCTCATTCGTAATTTCTTCAGGCCTCTGATGGTGGGTGTCTACCTCGTAAAAATATTCTTCTTCTGATGCAAATGGAGGGTCCATAATAATTGATTCTAAATCAAAGTGAGTCGCATCCTCGAATGCATCAGTGTTCGGTTCACTGCTAGGTTCACATTCTTCTAGAATTGCATCACACATGATTGGCTCTATAGTGAAAACTGAAATGTCATAGCCCTCTTCGTCACAGTGGGGTGTCCATTGTTCCTCATTGATGGCTACATCCATGGTGGCAAGGATTTCTACCCAACCATGGGGTTCAAACGCTTCGTCTGGAAACACTACAGGTGCGTACGCTGGGTCATGAAGGGTTCTTGGATGCTGTTCTGCACCTAAGGTCCTGGCTTCTAACCTTTCTTCCTCTTGTTTTGCAACCTTACACATCCATAAATGAGTATCCTCATGCAACCATGAAGGATCTGACTCTAATGAGTGTACTGATTCTGTTTCTACCTCGGTCTTATGGATGGTGTTCCATTGTATTGGGGGTACATCTCTATGTGAATAGCCTTTAAGATTGACTTTGGTAGTCACTCCTAAATGTTGCAAGTACAAAGAATTAGTTCCCCAATCTTGTACAATTTGCAACTGACGCATGAATGGTCGTCCTAAAATCATTTCGTAAGCATGATTTTTACTAAAATCACAAATGGCGAAGGTATGCTCAAATTCCACACCACAAGTGGTGAGAGATATGCCTTCTAGTAAGCCTAATGGTTTTTCTATGTGTCCATCAGCCATTTGTAGTCTCATCCTGGTGGGTCTTAATGCTGGCTTACCCCAACGTTTCCATAAAGCGGTGGTAGCAATGGCTACTCCGGCTCCTGAATCTAAGATGGCTTTCGTGGTGTAGCCTTGATGGGTTATTGGAAGATAAGTGTTACGTTCCTCTCCTTCGCTTACATCTCCAATCTTTTCTACCGGTATCTTTGATACTTTCTGTTGTGACCCTATCTGTGAGGAAGTAGTAGCAAGCTCTGGGAATTGATTCACTACATGTTTCCACAGTTCTGGTTTTACCTTTAACAACTCCTCTAGGGTGAGATTACATTGTACTTTGGTGTTCTTTATTACTTCCGTGTTTCTTGGGATTACTGATTCTTCATTCCTCACTATTATCGTGGGTGCTCTCATACTTATAGACTTTGCTTCCCAAGGTCCTGTGAACTAAGGTAATTCTTGTAAAGAATTAGATTCAAATCCTGTGTGTTCACTCAGTTGTTCTTCCTCTACCTCATCATAAATAGAGGGAATGTCTTGGGGAAATTGTTCCCGCAAGTCATCTATTTCTTGAGTAGGAGGATGAGTTCCTTGTTCTTTTCTCCACTTTTCTTCTTGGATTTCTCTCAGAAATTCATGTGAATACCTATGCATGGAAGACAAATTGTCTTGACTTTCTGTGTTGGGTACTTGAGACAGGGATGGTGCGTTTCTTTCCTGTGTCTCTGGGATGATGGGATTCCTATTCTGATCCTTTTTCTCCTTGCTTTCTATCAAGTATTCTAGCCTCTCCATTAATCCTTGAAAGTGTAATTCTGGTTTTGCCATGTTACAATTTAGATATCTAGAGGCTTCGAACAAAGCTTGTGCTAATTCTACCATCTTCATGCAAAGTTTAGTCCTCTCAATTTCTAGGTCTGCTCGAGGGTAGTTCTTGCTCATTTCTGTTACTTGGGGTCCTTCTTTTATTCTAGCTTGATATGCACGAAACATCATGTCTAGATTTTCTGGTATGGGTTCTGCTAGAACCGATCCTGATTTTTCAGCTAGGTGCTCTTGATTCAAATCTTGGGAAGTCAACTCTTGAATTTTGGCTCTAGATTCCTTGAGACTTCCTTCCAATTCAGTTATTTTTTTACTCCACTTTCTCTTAATCCTTTCTCTAGAATCTTTCCAAGATTTTGTCTTTTTACTACTAGATTCTGCAAGTTCACTACTTCCGGCTACTTTTTCCTGATTAAGTTGTTGGTTCTATAAGAGCGCCTGGGCTCTTGTTATAGCTTGGATAGGCACATATGTAGGGTTGGATCCATCTGCGTTGTTTACAATACCTATCACATTGATTGGTTTCACATTTGACACATTAGCAGGGTTCGTAGGACAATCTTTTATGACATGCTCTTTACCACAATCGGCGCAAAGGCCTTGTATGTTGTAGTATTGAGACTGTCCTGCTATCGGAGGATGTGGGCAATCGTTGATGAAATGATCTCCTTGGCACCTAAAGCATGGTCCTCTAGGGCCCTGTGGTCTCTGTTGTCTTACTTGGGGCCGCGGATTAGGGTTGGTGTACATCACATTAGCATATTCGGGCTCCCAACTAGGTTCCACTGGTGGACTATCGTAATGATAAGTCTCCACGTGTTCTGGTGACTCCGTGTAATATGCGGGTGGACTATCTACATGAGTAGAGTCAAAACTGTTTGAGTTCGGGTCACTGTCAGTAATTAAGGGTGAAACAGGAACTAAAGCCCTATTCAGGTTCTCTTCTGCAGCAGCGTATTTGACAGAGATGACATTCGCTGGTGAGGGTGGCTGCTGAGCTAAAACAGGTTGAGGTCTCTGTTGAGCCTGGTAAGGGTAGTTCTGAGGAGGCCTATAGTAGTGCGGCTGAGCATTATATTGGCCTTGATATCTACCTGGCTGCTGGTATGCTTGCGGGTAATTTTGCCTTACTCTTTGTTTGTTGTATGGGCAGTCCTGAGCTATTTGATTTGTGTATCGTCTCTCAATAGTACAATATTGGCCACTAGGGTTGGCTGGCGGTTGTGGGGCATTGGGACAAACATTTGCCAAATGATTTCCACCACAAGTGTAGCAACGTACGTTAGTAGTTACCCTAGGCGTCTGTTTACTAGAAACTCCTAGTCTCTGGGCCACTTTTTCCGCTAGGTCTTACATTGAGCTAGACAATTTTGTGGATGCTAGAGAAGAACAGTCTGAATCCTTATAGACCTTTGAGAGTTCCAGTTCGTCTCCTAAGTTATCTTCAATGTCTATGCAAATTCTCACACATTGCTCTAGCGTTCTGGGATCTTTCAAGTAGACATAGGAGCGTAGTTTAGAGCTCAACAGGCCATCTAAAAACAATGACACTTGCTTGGCCTGTGAGGGTAACTCTTGTACTGGACATCTTTCCACATATTGTCTAAACCTACGTCCTGCCAGTCTTACAGTTTCTTGAGGGGTCTGTTTGAAGCTATGAATCAACGAAGACGTGTCATGTCTAATCCCACTTTTAGAGAATTCAGTGATGAATGCCTCTAAAAAGTGATGGATGTCCCTAAATTGCCTCTGTTGCAAAGGTTAGAACCAAGTTAAAGCGGTATTCTTTAACGTTAGTCCAAATGCATTATATTGTGTGAACATGTCTTCAACTTGCTCTGCTCTTAGTACTTGTTTAAATTCTGCTACATGGTCATAGGGGTCTCCTGTCCCATCGAAATAGTTTTTCATGGACTTAACTAACTGAGTGGGTCTTAATGTTCTTGCGTGGTCACGTGGTCTAGGTAGAGGAAAATCATCTCTACCACCGGGCATTCCTTGTCTATCCACTCTATTAGTGTCCGTGGTTGTTCTATCTCTCCCTATGGGGTGATTGAAGCTTACTTCAGGTTTTTCTTTATTTTTCTCTCTTTGATTAGCATGAGCTGAGGATGTTCCTGCCCCTTGTTGGCTTGTGTTTATATTTGTTCTTGATGGAGGGAATACCAATTCACCTCTCCATGTGTATAGGTTTCTCATGTGGTCAGACACCATATATTTCTTTCTGAAGTCTCATCCAGGTATACAACCTTTCCAGGTGTATCCGGGTCCTTGAACTCGTAGACTATGATGGAGCCCATCTCACTAGGTTGTTTAGTTCTGTATCTCCAAAAGGCTTCATCAGTTTCTTTATTTACAAAGAGCTCTATGTTCCTATTATCCTGAGGGGTCCTTTCTGGAACTAGTACTCGGGTCAGTACAGATTTTCCTCTAGGTGTTCTAGGTTCCCCTAATGGTTCTTTTCCTTGAGATTTTGCTTCCGTCTCTAACTGAATTACGCCAAACTCGTCGGTATTGTTTGCCTGCGTACTCAAGATGTACATAGTTCCTTCCTTATCTATGTACGCGTCTCTCTCGAATTTGACCACTGGATGTTCCAATCCAATGGGTTGATCGGGGTTGTGCACTTGCACCACTTGTCTTCTCAAACCATCCTCATAGATGCGAGCACCTAAGCGGTTGGTTCGGAGAAATTCTAATTGCGTCCTATAGGGTCCTTCAGGTCTTTCTAAGTATGCTACATTTGACCCTCCTTCTGGTCTTTCCGTGCTAAATGCCATTTCTGATTCACTTGATTCCGAGCTCAACTCGTAGGAATAATTGCTATTCAATTGTTGAGCCCACGATCGTGCAGTAGTCCTTACACTTGCTTCCGAAGATCTAAGGCTTCGTCGGTCTGACTTACCTATGTGTTTGCCCGATCTAAGGTTCATTAATTTGCTTTGCTACCCTTCAGATCGTCAATGATTCTTTGATCTTTACTTGAATCCTTTTAATTCCCTTTAAATTCTTGTCTTATCTCAATGAATGCGTCAGGAATCGACTTTTCGTTGTATTTTGAGTTCTCGTTCCGTCATACTTAAATTCTTTCCCTTTTAGGTTTTTGTGACTCACACCTTAATCTTTAGTCTTGAACTTGATAAAGTTAGTTCTCTTGAACTTGAGGCGTTCCTATCGTCGTTAATCCACAACTACCGTTTAGCCTAAGCTAAGAATTGACTGAGGGGGTTTAGTAATCTTCCAACCTCGAGCCAGTTGTCTTGGTTGCTCTGATGCCCAAGAAGCCGCGCTTCCCAAGCTTGATGCCCTTCACTGCCTTGCCTTGCTTTGCTTTGGTTGCCTTTGCTAGACCTGGAAAAATCCGATATTAGACCAATTCACAATGGATGATCAAGCACTTGAGTTTATACACTTTTAAAAGTCCCTTAACCTTTGGCAACTTTTCTTCCAGAGCTCCCATTCTTTCCTAGTCCCAACTAAGTGAACCTCAAATTAGCTTATCTAAAAATAGACGTAATGTGTATGCATGTTTTTATATGTGTATATATGTGTATGTATGTTTGTGTATGCATGTGTGTGTATGTACGTATGTATGAATGTATCTATCCATGTGTGTCTATGTGTGCATGTGAGTGTATGTGTGTTTCTATGTGTGTGTATGTATGTGTATGTGTGTATATGTATATGTGTATGTATGTGTATGTGTGCGTATATGTGTACGTGTGTATGTTCATGTGTGTATGCATGCGTGTATGTATGTATGTATGCATATGCATGTGAATGCATGTGTGTGTATGTATGCATGTGAGTCTATGTGTGTGTGTATGTGTATGTATGTGTGTGCATGTATATGTGCATGTACGTGTATGTGTGCATGCGTGTGTACGTGTATGTATGTGTGTGCATGTACATGTGCATGTACATGTATGTGTGTGTATGCATGTGTGATATATAAGTGCAGTGCATGTCAATTTGGGAAGTCTCATAGACAACCCTCTATGAACCTTCAATCTTAGGGTCCAGATATTATGTACCATTCATGGATGATTGTAGTGTTGGAGGAGATGGTGGATAATCACAAGAGATGCGCTGGTGTAACTAAAACCTTCTTCACACCTACTATAAATGATGGCTATGTTGCGGGCCTCTTTAGCTAGCTAATAAGCATAAGTGATCACATATGTTTCTTGGAAGATGATGTACTGTGTACCTAAGTATCAACTTAGGGACTTGAGGAGAAAGAGACTATACCTCAATCCCTACAAGTGCATATAGTGGGGATTCACACTCTAATGATCAATCCAAGAAGTGTCATAACCTAGCCAAGTGTATGAGGACATGCATTCAAATGACGGTCAATGAAAATGTAAACTAACAAAGGTGCAAACAAGTGTAAACTATCACATTCTAAGCTTTCATGGTCGGCTATGGTGTCGCGATACCTAGAGCAGCAGCCAATAGTAAATCGAGCTTTTCTCTCAGCTCCGAACTTGGATAGCAAATAGGGGGTTTCTTTCAAAGTTCGTGAGAAGACGCATCTAACGGTGGTATTTTCACTCGATTCTGACACTTCTACTTCAAGTGATGAGGAATATACTGAGCCGTGAGAATGACCTACCTATGCTTAAGCACTCCTCACACTTCACACACACATTACCAACAACAAACAAGCACTACCATGGATGGACAACACTTCAAAGCACTCTTTCCAAGCCACATACATACATGCAAGCTCACAAGGAAGAAGATACAGAAAGGAGAAGACACAAATTCAAAATTCTGTGCTTTTGATTCTCACAATGGCCAAAAGTCCTTACAATGAGTCACAATGACTTATGTACATGTGCCCTAAAAATGGTCCTTTCACACAAGAGACTGGAACTTTATTGACTAAGAGATTAATTCCCTATGAATTTACAAGGGTAATGATATAGATATCTATGGATATGCATCTATAGAACTCCTCTAGTGCATTAACATCTGACAATATATTACAAAGCCAATATGTTACAAAAATAAAGTGTCCAAATCGGAAACATTTTGGGGCCCTTCTTTTTCTCTGCATCTCTGCTGTTCTTTACTCTGCAACACTCTCCCCCTCTTTGTCTCTATCGTCCCTTGATAGGCTTTGCTTTTTGTCTGTAGCTTCTTTATAGCTCCTTAGTACACATAGCTAGTGGTCAAAGAAGCGATAAGGATTGCTAGACAATTTGGTACTTTATCCGAACTAAGTCTTTTGCTTCTATAATCCCCTTGGTATTCCGTACATTAATAAATCCGGGTTGGTGTGTTAAGTCGGGCTGCCATGCATGCAACCAGTGGAGATGGACTACAATAGATTTGTAATTTAGCTCTCCAATAACCTCTTTGTATTTGCACCGCAAGCACCATATGGAAGGTATGAAGGTTTAGATTTCCAGCCTTCGCTCTCAATCTCCCAAAGATCAAGAGATTGAAGCACCTTTCAGGGCTCAGGATCTATCGGATATCTTCTTGCCTTTCTTCATGGCTAGTTGTTGGGCTTGATCCATCATTGCCTGTTGTGTACTTTCCACTCTTGTGTGCCCCTGTGGGGCTTCGTGCAAAGATGAATGTTGTATGCCCCTTGTGGGGCTTCCTACAGAGATATGTCTTCAAATATATTCTATTTAGTGAAGCTTTTGTCTTGATCTTCTTCATCTTTTCTTTCTGCTTGTGTCTTCTTCAATAACACCCCCTCTTGAACTCTGTCGTCCCTGATAGGCTTTGGATGTCGATGGGAGTAAGTCCTATATACCTTTTGCTCTATTTCATTAAACAGATTGGCTTCACATATCATGAATTGTTTCCATTGTTCTGCTTTTACACCATCATGTGGTGCCTCTCTATGGTCTACAAAGAAGCTTAATTCATACGCCACAAGTCTGACATTCAAATTAGTTGACATTCTCAAGAAAATTTCTGAGTCAATCTCAAAAAATCCTATTAAAAATGCTTCCTCAAAAGTTTGCATGTATAGGCTTGGCAAAAACATAAGTCTGGAGTAATATGCCATAATTGTAGGAAAACTAGGCATAGCAGATAGATAAAAAATGAGGATATTTGTGCCTTTCTTAATGCCGATGAAATTCAAAAATGTATATTCTGCATGCTTAAAAACTTTGAGTACTGTGAGTATCATACTGAGGATTTTATTGGTCATCTTTATTGTGAGATCGGGTACTGTCGCATAACGGTTTAGCCAAAACTTGATGGATCTCACCATATACTCTTGAGTCGATAAATGGTTGTGAGGCGAGCTTGGAAGTAAAGGTTAATTCAACCATTGCTTATTGAGCTTACCAACTCTTTGTAAATCCAAACATTCTATACATAACGTCGATGTGGTGTTAGGCAAAAAGAAGAATTCACCTGTAATAAATATGGTGCTGCTTGCTAGTGCACCCGCAATGTTGAATTCTTTTCCAAAACAGTAGCCACCTCTTTGGAATCCTCTTCCTCTCTTGTTCTTGAAGTTCCTATAGCACTCATCAGTTGTGTGATTAGACAGTCCACATATATTTCATGGGGAAGATTTGAAAGGTCTCCTCCTACCTTCCTTACCTCCTCTGCCCCTTCCTCTTGAATTCCTACCTCTCCCTGCATAGTTAGCTTGAGAAATATCACCTTCATCTTCGACTTTCTTGCTCTTTCCTTTATCCTTAGACGTTCCTTTATCTTTATAGAGGGCAGAAGAATTGTTATCTCTTGATGATTGAGCATTTTTGTTGAGCTTGGCCTCATGGGTGAAGAGTTGCCCCATGAGAGTGGTTAGATCAGGGATTTGCATATCCATATAAAGATCCATTGTAGTTGTGAAGGATTCCCACTTATCATCTGCCTTGATGCCATTGATTATTTATCTCACTATTTGCTCCTCCTCAATCTCCTCTCCTATGCTTGCCAAGTGATCATCTACATCCTTCACCTTAGTCACAAACTCTGAAAACATTCTACTTAGGTTGCTCCTTTTGAGTAGTAAACTCCATCCACAATTGATTTTTCTTGGCTCTTGTATTGGAAGAAAAGTATGAAGATGGAGTATCCCAATTCTCTTGGGACGTTTTGCAATTCCTAGTATGAGGAAGAAGGAAGTCAGAGATAGAGTTAAGTATATATGATCTGGCTAAAGCATCTTTGGCACACCATGAGTTGAGTATTTCTTGTTCCTCTCTTGTAGGTTGATCTTTGCTTCTAAATGTGGGCATCTCCTCATCTCTTGATATGTATCAATAGAGACTTCTTCCTTTTAGATAGGACTTCATCCTCAAAGACCATGCTGGATAATTATTCCTATCCAATTTATCAATGAAATAAGGGAAACCATCTCCCATTTTACCTCAACTTGCTCTGATACCATTGTTGGGAGAGATGGATGGATACCTCAAGTAAGTGAGGTGTGGTACTGCTAAAACCTGCTTTGTACCAGCTCTGATACACTTTAGAGTTATAAAGTAGGCCCTTTTAGCTTGCAAATGATACCAAGAAAGTACCTATGTAATTTGGAGTTGATGCTTGAAGCAATTACTCCAAAACAGACTAGTTCAAGAATACCTAGTGTTGAAAAACTTGCTATTTTAGTCCATACACCTGTTGGCTTTTTTACTCAGAGCTCACAGTACAGTAAAAATTGACAATTTTTTTTTGAAGGAATTCTTTTGGCTTAGATAGCAAATGATTGCAAGTGGAATCATTTAAAATGATCAACTATGCTCAGAGAAATAAGTTTAGCAAATCAAATCTTACCCCCAACTTTTTAGGGAGCAACTAGTAGATGACTAGTGAGCACTTATTTCTCCCAGATGCCTAAACCAAATGGCGTTAAATTTTGATAGCACAAAATAGACTTTAAGCTCGTTCCAACAAGCCAAAGATTATGAAAAATAGTTGAGTATTCACTAAGATATGACCAAATAAAATTGATTGTTATGAGTAGTCATAGAAGAAAAGTAGATAGAGATGTTCAATGAGCCATATGTATTATAACACATGATTGTATAGAGTCATTGGAACTATAATGATTCTCAATGATGATGAAATGAGTGAGCTATGGTGTGAGCTACTCAAATTCTACAAATGATAAAAAAGAGATCTCTAAATGAGGCACATAGCTATGAGACTTTTCAAAGCCTTTTATAAGTATTCCTTCTAAGTTTGAATTTTGAATTCAAACTTGGCTCCAATTAAAAGTGATTCCTCAGATTTAGGATTTATTCCTTCAACCTTAAACCGTAGCTAATATTCTTCCTAACTCCATGAGATATAAGAATTTAAAAGATTCTCCTAGGATTTAATGATTTACAATGGTAAATGTTCAAGTAGTTACAAGCTAAGGTTCACATGTATCATGAAGTGCTAGCTCCACAAAAGTCTTCCATGCTAAGCCAAATGTGTAGGCTTGTACATTTTGCACCAACAATATGTCCCTATACCTTTTCGGTAGAGAAATCAAAATTGCTTCCTCCTTGTCAATTAAATCATGTCCTATGTACGTGCAGCATTCTTCTCCACCCTCGATTGCTACTACAAATTTCTTTGTGGTTTCCTTATTATCATAAGATTCTCTCGAATTTTTATCTCTTTGGCATTCTTATCATGATTTCTCGTTCTTCCAATGCATATTTTTTAAAATTTTATGGCACTTCCATCAATGGTTCTTCTTCTTCCTTGGGTTTCACGTTCTTTTCCTTCCTCGCCTTTTGATTTTGTTGACTAGGAATTGAATTATCCTTTTCCTTCATAGGGATGGTGAGGTTTAGGGACATGGCTTCTGCCCACCCTAAAAATTCCTCTTCCCATGAACATTCAGGTCTATCCAAGTGTACTTCCCATTCTTCCTCATTCAATTGCTTACTTCTTTCTGAGATCTCGCCTTCAAGTTTATTCTCTTCTGTTTCTTCCCTTACAAGGTTTATAGTGAAGATGGATATATCATAGCCATCTTCAACACAATGGGGGGTCCATTGTTCTTCATCAATTGCTATATCCATAGTCGCAAGAATCTTGCCTAGCCATAGGGTTCGAATTCCTCATCTGGAAACACTACTAGATCATATGTTGGTCCTCAATGGGTCTAGAGATGTGTCCTATTCTTGAGGTTCTTGTTGTCGCTCGCTCCTCTTCCTTTGCTACAATTTTACACATCCAAAGGTGAGTATCCTCATGCATCCATGATGGATCTGATGTTAAGGAATGTACCGATTCCTTCTCATCTTCGTTCTTATGTACATTATTCCATTGCAAAGGTGGTACATCCCTATGAGAATAGTCTGTGAGATTCCCTTTCGTGGTCACTCCTAGGTGCTGTAGTATAGAGAATTCGTTCTCGAATCTTGTACTACTTGTAATTGTCGCATGAAAGGTCTACCTAGAAGCATCTCATATGCTTGATTCTTCCAAGAATCACATATTGCAAAGGTGTGATCAAATTATACTATGCAAGTGGACAAGGTAATGCTTTCCAATAGTCCTAAGGGCCTTTCTATATGTCTGTGTGCCATCTGTAGCTTCATCCTGGTAGGTCTAAGGGCTGGTTTCCCCCAACGCTTCCACAAAGAAGTGGTTGCGATAGCTATTCCTGCACCCTTGTCTAGGATGGCTTTGTTAGTATAACCTTTGTAGGTAATAGGCAAATAAGTGTTACCTTCCTCTCCTTCACTCACATCTCCCTTTGTCTAGGTGCATTTTAGGTACCTTTCCTCGCACACTTGGTCCAGAGAAGTTGTTGCTATCTCTCGAAATTGATTTAATACATGTTTCCATAGTTCTGATTTGATCTTCAATAGCTCGTTCATAGTCAAATGGCATAGAACTTTGGTGTTCCTAATGGCCTCTATGTTCCTAGGAAGAATTGAGCTCTCTCCCCTTACTAGAATAGTGGGGGCTTTCACTTGAATTGATTGGTCTTCCCAAGGTCTTGTAAAGTGAGGTAATTCTTGCAAAGAGTTGGATTTGAAACTAGTGTGATCACTAAGCCAATCATCCACTTGATCTCCATAAATAGATGGGATGTTTGTAGGGAACTGTTCTCCTGAGTCATCAATCTCCAAATATAGGTGGTCATGATTCTTGTTCTTGCCTCCATCTTTCTTTTTGAATCTCTCTTAAGATGGCATGTGAATCCATATAGCCCATTTCATGATTCTCTAATTCTGACCTATCCATTTCTAATGGATTGGACTTCAGGGGTTCCTCCATGCTGATTTGTGTGCTAGAGCTGACTTTTGTTGTGTTAGATGCTATTTGGCCTAGTCTTTCTAGTAATCTCTAAAAGTGTAGCTCTCTCCTGGCCATAACTTCCCAATTGAGGTATTGTGAAGCCTCAAACATTGCCTAGGCTAACTCTACCATTTTCATGCACAGTTTGGTTCTCTTGATTTCTAAGTCGGCTCTTGGTCAGTTCTTGCTGGATTCTCCTACCTGTGGTCCTTCTTGTATCCTAGCTTGATAAGATTTGAACATCATGTCAAGGTTTTTGGGGGTGGGGTCTACTAGTACTGGTCCTAGTTTCGAGGTCACCACCTATGGTTGAGCCTCTTCTGATGCCATTTCTAGGATTTTGGCTCTAGTTTCCCTTAGGCTCTAGCATAATCCTGTTCCCAATTTTGCTCATACACATGATTCTCATAGTAAGGGTCTAAGTTTTTTGGTGACTTTGTGTAGTAGGCTAGTGGGCTATCTACATGGGTGGAGTCAAAACTGTTTGCATTAGGATCATTGTCTGTGATCAAAGGGGTTGTGGATACTAATGCCATATTTGAATTCTCCACTTGTGCGGCAAACTGTTGTTAGTAGCCAAAGGCACAGACAACAAGCAAGTATGTGAAGGCGGATTAGAACAAAGTAGTGGGGAGCCAGGCGGATTATTTTTTCAAAGAAATATGTTTTATAATACTTTTCAAAACTCTCAATAGTGATTTTCATCACTCTTGTATCATATGTAACATAGAACAACCACTTTTGTAATTAATAGCTCCATTTTCTGCAAGCTGAGGAGTCCTCAAACTTGAGGAGCTTAGGTAGAATGAGCGTACCAATTTTGGCTATTTTTAGACCCGGTTTACCCTTTCAAATAGTACCTAGAACCTATTTTTTCAACTATGTTGGACACTAGATGTGAAACTAGTCAAAACTAGTCTAAAAACTATAAATAGAGCTAGAGAGCTCATTTATTGGGTTAGCTTGTATGCGTAGAGAAGAGCTTAGAGCTATTTTGAGCTTGTAATAGTGATTTTGAGTAATAGAATCTATTTCCTATCTTCCATTGTGTCTTGCTTGTCTCTTCATTGTGTGTGTGTATGTGTGTGTGCATCTCTATGCTTCTCACCTTCACTCTCACTACATCTCGCATTCACAATCTTCATATTACTCCTATCTCTTCTGCGGATTGAAATTAAGGAGGTGTATCTTCTTAACATCGTGCTTACCATTGTACTAGAGCAACACCAAATTTGGCATTGTTGCCAGGGATTGAGTCTATGACGAATGTGTGATGGTAAGAGTATAGCAAGAAGTGGTGTTGGAAGGTAAAAATTTCAGTTTTTGTTGTTGTTTTCAAGTAGTTTTTGGTGTTTTTCATATCCTCTACACTCCTTCTTTACCATCGCATCATCTTCTTCCACTCCAAAAGAAAATCTAAAAATTCACCATATCCACCTATTCTCCTCATTTCCCCTCATTTGCACATGCGAGAGAGAGAGAATGAGAGGGATTTTTTGCTTATATGTGCATGTGTGTTTTTTATTTTTCTTGCAGGTACAGTGCTCCAAAGCAGCTCCAAAGCTTCCAAAAGGTGAGAAATCCACTTTCTTTTAGAATCTATCGTGTGTGTCAGACCATCACAATGGCGTGCCAAACTCGAAATTTTTGGTACCACATCATGGTGTAGGTGATCCTTGTGCACATGTGAATCCACAGTTTCATTTTGAAAATCATTACTTTGGTGGACCATCATGAGAGGCTCATGCCATCATGATTGTGTCACACCATCGCGATTGGCTCAAGCCATCGCGACGTCTCCGCCAGACCATCGCGATGGTCTTACACCATCGTGATGGTTCACTTGAACCATCGTGATGGTCACTCACCATCGTGACGATCTTGTTGTCCCCACGCCATCGCGATTGGCCCATGCCATTGTGATGATTCCCTACCACATGGCAAGCTAGACAATCGCGATCACGACGCCTCAAATCCAAACCATTGCGATTGGCTCAAGCCATTGCGCCTCGTGACCATCGTGATGGGCTCATGCCATCACGACGATTGTGTTGACTGTTGACCATCGCGATGGGCTCACGCCATCCTGATTGCTCACTAGACAGACCATGGGGACGCTTCACCTTAGACCATCACAACACCTCGCACCATCGGACCATCGCGATTGTAGCACACCATCATGACGGTTCACCTGAGCCATCGTGACGGTCCCAGACCATTGCGATTGTCTCAGAACATCGTGATTTTCGAGTAAAAATGCCAAATTTAGGGTTTGAATTTTTGTGCAATTTTGAGGCTATTTTAAGTAAAATTTTGGGTGACTAAGTTCATTGGAGACTCTTTAGCTCGTAATTGAAGCAAAACATGTTTGTCAGTTTTTACCCCCGAGGGCCTCAACATTCATATCTTTTTCATTTGAAGACCGTTTTTTGAGTTTTATAGATAAGATAATTTGAGGTTGACCATTTGTGGGACTAGAAAAGAAAGGGGGCTTTGGAAAAATTTGGCCAAAAAAAAGGGACCTAAAAGGTGTATATATCAAAGTGCTTGATCATTAATTTAAGAAGTGGTCTAAACATTGGATTTTGACAGGTCTAGCAAGAGCTATCCAAGGCAATCAAAGCAACACAGTGAAGAACGCAAGGCTTGGGAAGTGCTACTTCTTGGGCATTAGAGCAATCAAAGAAGCTAACTAGATGTTGGAAGAATTGTTGGAGAAACAATCACTAATTGGACATATGTTTGAAGGTCAAATCTTAGGAAGAAAATCCCATGCCTATGTGAAGGGATAAATTCACGCGTATTATATTTTGTAAAGTTAGTTCACTTTAGTTCTAGAAGTTTTTTTTTTTAAGTCACGAGATTGAGAAAAACTATATAAGTTAGTTTGTATCAACTGACGCGAAGTGGGAGAGAGAGAGAAGAGAGTGATAGAATGTGAGAAGGAGTTCATTTTATACGACTGAGTATAGTCGGGCTTCTCTGAGTGAGAAAGCATTTTGTAAAAACTTCTGAGTTTTTTATAGTTATGAAAAGAACTGAGTAAAGTTCTGTGTATGATTCTCTCTCCATCATCTCCATGCTTGCCTACTGTGTGATGAATTCAAAAGTTCAAGTTTTCTGAGCAATTCGATGCCTGGCATCGAATCTTGGCTGATAAGTCATTGTTTTCATTCTCTGTGTGTTACCTGTTGTCGAATCTTCTAAAAACATGAAGTTTGTGGAGCAACTCGATGCCTGGCATCAAGTTTCAGCATAAAGTCGATTCCTGGCATCGACTTCTAGCATACAAGTGGTCTTCTTCATGTGTGTGTAAAATAGAGTATTTTTTGTTGGTGCAGACCAATCACCAATTGAAGTTTTGAAAGACAAAGGATGGAGATAAGATCAAGTCTTGGAGCCTAGAAGATGGTTACATTCACAGGTTGAAAGAAATATACACATATGTACATTAGTTAAGACATAGGTCACATATACTTTTGATTAGTCATAAGTCTGTACATTTTTGCCTATAAATACTATGGAAAAATGTCGGGATAAGAGAGAAGAGACGAGGAGAGACTATGTGAGATATAGGAATAGAGAAATGAGAAGTTGTAAGTGTCATTAGACACATGAAAAGTTAGTTGGAGTCTCTCTCTCATTCAGTTGTAATCTTCTTCAGAAATGATAGAATTTTTGTGCCCGCATTTTCTGTGTTTTCTCCTTCTGTGATTGATCTATTGTGAATTCCTTTTGGAGATGTCTAAGTCCATAGTTAATCAATCTATGGCTAGAATTTGAGAGTCTAATTGTGAGCAGGTTGAGAGAATTTTGAATAGGAACATTCATATGTCTAAAGGTCTGAGTGACTTCTGAAACAGGCGCAGATTTCAAGTTCAGAGAAATGGACAGTGCTCAGTGCACAATGTAAAGTTTTACACAAATGATAGCTCAAAATCTAAGTTTAGGGATAAGCTATCTACAGCTAAAAGCATTTGACCAAACGGGTTCAACATTGGGAGAACTATAGCTAAGAAGTTATAGGTGTCAAAGTCGCTACTGCAGAGAAGCAGTTTCACACATAGGTAAAGTGTTTGAGTCATTTCTCAAAGTATACTCAATCATTTGAGGAGATTTAAGTTGGAGAGATGCGCAACCTTAGGGCGAAACAACTTACAAAGTTCTATAAAAAACTTTACATGAATTGTTAGTCAATCAGAGATTAATCTACAGCAGACTTTTCTGCGAATTTGGTTTCTTCCAGAATAGTCAATTTCTTGATAAGTTGGTAATTGTTCTCCAAAATTAGGTGGAGTTTGAAGTTATTCTTGATCTAGAGGTGGTCTAATATCAAGGATAGCTTGTTCTTTAGGAGATTTACACTCTCCTTCAGTGGTATCAGAGCAGGTTGTGTTGATTTTGAGGAAAGGAAGACTCCGACTGCTACAGAAGTAAAGATTTTACATCTCAAAGGTTCAGAAGGTTAAAGTGTGAAGAAAGATTGAAGGAAGATGCACAAAGATTATCAAAAGGATCAGAAGGAGCAACATTCGAAGTAAAGGTACATTCATTTCCTGTAAAGGTTAAAGATTTGAGACTACATGTGAAGTAAAGATGGGAGATAGTCTCCAAATTGAAATATTGGATAGAGAAAACTATCCTGCATGGTCTATAAGAATGGAAGCTCATCTACTGAGCAAAGATTTGATAGCATACATTACAGGTGAAGAAGAGAAGCCTCAGTTCATAGATCCTAGTGTTCCAACTAGGGAAGAATTGTCAGATTTGAAGACATGGATGGAGAAGGATGCTCAAGCAAGGAGCATTATCTATATGGCAGTCAATGACTACTTGCTACCTCACATTAGAGGTCTTGAGAGTGCAAGTGACATTTGGAATGCTTTGGAAGAGCATTTCCAGAATACTACCAAATCGAGGAAAGCTTCATTATGGGCAGAGTTCACTACTTTCAAGAAGAAGGCTTCACAATCAATATCTGATTATGTGACAAAGATGAAGGACATTGCAGACTCTTTAGGTGCAGTGGATGAAGATATTGAAGAAGACAAATTGGTAAGACAAATTCTCACAGGGCTTAGAGGAGATGAGAAGTGGAAGCCTTTTATTTTGTCTACAGAACTTTCATTAGACCATTTCACTCCTGATTTGAATCAATTGTTAGGACATATGCTAACTTTTGAGAATGATATCAAAGGAGATGTTGACAAGAGTGCAGGTCATGCAATGTACTCTAAAGACAAGAAGAAAGCTAACAAAGGAAAGCAACAATCAGGTGAAGAAGAAGGTACTTCAAGCCAAGCAAACTTCCTAAGAGGAAGAGGAAATGGCGGAAGTAGAGGAAGAGGCAGAAATAATAAAGACAATGTCAGATCTTGTTGGATATGTGGTAAGACCAATCATCTATCTCATGATTGTTGGCATAATAATCAAAGCAATGGTAATTTTAATCAGAACTTTAATCGAAGAGCAAGAGGTGGTAGATTTCAGAGAGGAAACTTCAGAGGTAGAGGTGGCAGGAATTATTTTGGAAGAGGAGGAGGTAGAAACTTTCAAAATCAGTCCTATAATAATACCTACTACAACTATGCATCAGATAAGAAAGAGGATTCAACTCTCATTATGAATGCAACATGTGAAGCCTCACATGAGGACATGAGAGTGTTCTACATAGACTCAGGATGTAGCAATCATCTGAGTGGAAATATTGCTTTGATGACTGATCTAGATCATAAGGTAATTAATCACACAGTACAAATAGGTGATAACACAAAGCATAAGGTAAAGTCAATTGGTTCAGTCAAAGCCAGAGATGGAAGCACTCTTTTGAGTAAAGTTCTTTATGTTCCTACAATTCCAAAGAATTTGATCAGTGTAGATCAAATTGTAGAAAAAGGATATGAGGTAAGGTTCACTAATGATGGAGTTTATGTTGAGGACCCTAGTCAAGGGTATAAACAGGTTGTTTCAGGAAAGAAAGAAGGAAGGCTCTTCACATTGAAGGTACAAGGAAATGTTGGACATGCTATGTTTGCATATGGGGAGCAAAAGGTGTCAGAATTGGATCTTTGGCACAAAAGACTTGGACAACCTTCAATGAAAGAGGTATCAAAGACATGATTAACAATGGCTCAGTGCTTGGATTGCCTAACATTGCAGGTCAACACATGACATACAGATGTGAAGCATGTCAGTTAGGCAAGGCTCATAAGCAATCATACAATAAGCATGGTTTTATGTATTTAGAAAGACTTGAATTGATACATACAGATGTGTGGGGTCCTTCAAAGGACTTTAGTATAAATGGTTCAAGATATTATGTCATATATGTTGATGATGCTACCAGGTGGATCACAATTTATGTGATTAAAGACAAATTAGAAGTGTTTAATACATTTAAACACTTTCATGCATATGCAGAAAGAATTACAGGACAAAAATTAAAGAGACTAAGGTCAGATGGAGGGGGAGAGTATTTCTCAAATGAGTTCAATGATTATTTATGGAATGCAGGTATAAAGAGAGAAGTTACTTGCAGGTACTCTCCTCAACAAAATGGAGTAGCGAAAAGGAGGAATAGGACACTTGTTGAATTTGCAAGGTCCATGATGAAAGAGAAGAATTGCCCAAATTATTTGTGGGCTGAGGCTGTAAACACAGCCACATATTTGGTTAATAGGTTACCTTGTAAAGCTTTGCAGGGTATGACACCATATGAAGCTTGGTGGGGTAAGAGACCTACCTTAGATCATTGCAGAATATTTGGATGCTTAGCATATGCATATGTGCCTTCTCAATTGAGGCATAAATTGGAGCCTAAAGCAGAGAAATATGTTTTCATTGGTTATGATGATAAGAAGATGGGTTATAGATTGTGGAGTCCATCCACAAAGCAATTCCTTGTGTCCAAGGATGTTACATTTGATGAGCAAGGCTCTTGGTATGCAGGTACATCTAATGTGTATGCAGAAGTTGAAGAAATTATGAATCAGAAGAAAGGTAAATCAAAGATTCAAATTTTTGATGAAGATGAGAATAGTGAAGTACAGGTTGAAGTTGAAGAGAGGCCAAGGTTTGATCCAGAATGTGATGAACCAGAAACTTCAAGAAGTGGAGAAGTCAGAAGATCATCTAGGCATAAGTGGCAACCTACAAGGTATAGTTATGACACTTCATTTCTGACTACTAAGGATTATGCTTATATGGTAAAAGCAGATGAAGACCCTTCTACATATGAAGAGGCCAAAGGGAAGAAGAATTGGGAAGAAGCTATGCAGGAGGAGTACGATGCATTGATAGAGAATCAAACATGGGATTCGGTTCCTAAACCAAATAGTCAGAAAATCATTGGTTGTAAGTGGGTTTACAAAACCAAAAGATTTGCAGATGGAAGTGTGTCTAGATACAAAGCTAGACTTGTTGTGAAAGGATATGCACAGACATATGGAGTGGACTATGATGAGACTTATAGTCCTGTGGCAAAGATGACAACCATCAGGACACTCATAGCAATTGTTGCTTGCAAAGGTTGGAAATTATGTCAATTAGATGTTAAAAATGCTTTTTTGAATGGTTACATTTCAGATGAAGTCTACATGGAGCAACCAGATGGTTTCAAAGATCAAATGTATCCAAATTATGTGTGTAAGCTCAAGAGAGCCTTGTATGGATTAAAGCGGGCCCCAAGGGCATGGAATTATAGGCTTGTAAAGTTCTTGAAGGAACTTGGATTTCAAGCATCAAAGGCAGATAGTAGCTTGCTAGTCAAAGCAAGTGAGGATGGTTTTATTTATGTTTGTATTTATGTTGATGACATAATACTTACAGGAACAGATGAAAAAGGCATACACATGATCAAGAAACAGATGGAGAAAGAGTTCAAAATCAGTGACTTGGGAAATTTGTCATTCTTTTTGGGAATGGAGATTTCATATACTCAATATGGGGTATATGTAACCCAAGAAAGGTATCTTAAAAATTTGCTAACCAAATTCAAAATGGAAGATTGCAGGATAGCACCAACTCCAATGGAAGTCCATCACAGATTGACTAGATATGGAGGAGAAGAGTTCAAAGATATGAAGCTCTATCAGAGTTTGGTGGGTAGCTTGATTTATGCTACATTAACAAGGCCTGATTTGTCATATGCAGTTGGAGTTCTATCTCAATTCATGCATTGTCCTAGAAAGGAACATTGGATTGCAGGACAAAGAGTACTCAGGTACATTAAGGGTACACTCAAGGAGGGGTTGTACTATGGGTTTACCTCAGATACAAGAACTAAGAGATACAGTGATGCAGATTGGGCAGGTAATATGGATGATAGAAGATCAACACATGGATATTTTTGTTATGTGGGAGACAAACTAATATCATGGTGTTCTAAGAAGCAACATACAGTTGCTTTATCATCTACAGAAGCAGAATACAAAGGCATGGTGGAAGCTGCAAAGGAAGTAATTTGGCTAAAGACACTTATGAAGAGTTTTGATGTGATTCAGGGTACTCCTATCATTTGTGGAGATAATATGAGCTCTTTATATTTGGCAGCAAATCCTGTGTTTCATGCTAGAACTAAACATATTGAAATCCAGTATCATTTTTTGAGAGAGAAGGTCATTGATAAAGAAATTGAAGTAATGCATACCCCCACAAAAGACCAACTTGCAGATATGATGACAAAAAGTTTGGATGGACCTAAGTTGCAGAGGTTTAAAGATATGGCAGGAATAAAAAAGATGCAGGTAGTCACAATTGATGATTGAGGGGGAGCTGTTGGTGCAGACCAATCACCAATTGAAGTTTTGAAAGACAAAGGATGGAGATAAGATCAAGTCTTGGAGCCTAGAAGATGGTTACATTCACAGGTTGATAGAAATATACAAATATGTACATTAGTTAAGACATAGTTCACATATACTTTTGATTAGTCATAAGTCTGTACATTTTTGCCTATAAATACTATGGAAAAATCTCGGGAGAAGAGAGAAGAGACGAGGAGAGACTATGTGAGATATAGTAATAGAGAAATGAGAAGTTGTAAGTGTCACTAGACACATGAAAATTTAGTTGGAGTCTCTCTCTCATTCAGTTGTAATCTTCTTCACAAATGACATAAATTTTTGCGCCCGAATTTTCTGTGTTTTCTCCTTCTGTGATTGATCTTTTGTGAATTCCTTTTGGAGATGTCTAAGTCCATAGTTAATCAATCTATGGCTAGAATTTGAGAGTCTAATTGCGAGCAGGTTGAGAGAATTTCGAATAGGAACATTCATATGTCAAAAGGTCTGAGTGACTTCTGAAACAGGTGCAGATTTCGAGTTCAGAGAAATGGATAGTGCTCAGTGCACAGTGTAAAGTTTTACACAAATCATAGCTCAAAATCTAAGTTGAGGGATAAGCTATCTATAGCTAAAAGCATTTGACCGAACGGGTTCAACATTGGGAGAACTATAGCTAAGAAGTTACAGGTGTCAAAGTCGCTACTGCAGAGAAGCAGTTTCACACATAGGTAAAGTGTTTGAGTCATTTCTCAAAGTATACTCAATCATTTGAGGAGATTTAAGTTGGAGAAGATGTGCAACCTTAGGGCGAAACAACCTACAAAGTTTTATCAAAAACTTTACATCAATTGTTAGTCAATCAGAGATTAATCTGCAGCAGACTTTTCTAAGAATTTGGTTTCTTCTAGAATAGTCAATTTCTTGATAAGTTGGTAATTGTTCTCCAAAATTAGGTGGAGTTTGAAGTTATTCTTGATCTAGAGGTGGTCTAATATCAAGGATAGCTTGTTCTTTAGGAGATTTACACTCTCCTTCATTTTTGGTGCAGAAAAAGAGCCTAAAAAAGCTCAAAGTCGATGCCCGGCATCGACCTTGACTGAAATTTGATGCCAGGCATCGAATTTTTTATTTTTGGAAACCGAAATTACTAAAGAAGGCAAGATTTCCAGTTTTGGAAGGTCATACAGGGTCATCTTGTGAGGGCCATAACGTGAGTTCTAGAGATCCGTTTGATGCATATGACAGCTTGTTGGAAAGCTCTACTCTTCTAGTTTGAGCCTGTAAATTTGCATGGAGAAATAATATGTGAACTAGGAGAAATTAGCAAAATACTGAAGGTATGTCATTTCGGTGACTAGGAATTTCTGTAGAAGCAAAGTTCTCATTTTAGGCTATCATTTCTCAAAGTTTGGAGTGGCAATGAGTTAATGGTGACCATAGAGGTGTTCTAGTGTCACATTAATTCATTTCTTGTGGTGTTTTATACATCAACAAGTGGTATCAGAGCAGAAAGGTCCTAAAGAGCAGAAGGTGGCAAAGGTACGATAAGTTTTGTAAAGTTTTCCATTAAAGTTTCAAAGGTGAAGCATTTGAAGACACAAGGCATCAAAAGATTACTTTCGAAGTGTCCTCATACACAAAGAACTTCAAAAGGTATTATTCTTTATCCTTTAAGCTCACAGGTTGCAGCAGAAGGGAAGGAGTATGGCAGATCATATCTCCATTGACAACTAGATAGAGATAATTACCCCGCATGGGTAATGAGAATGGAAGCCTTACTTATGAGTAAGGATCTCATGATATATGTTACAGGTGAAGAAGAGAAGCCAGTATTTGAAGATGAAAGCCGACCAAAGAAAGAAGAACTTGATGCTTTAAAGCATTGGCAGAAAAAGGATGCAAGTGCAAAAGCCTACATCTACAATACAATCTCTGATCATTTGCTACCACACATCAGAGGATTGGAATCATCTGAAGATATATGGAATGCATTGGAGTATCATTTCCAAAGCACTACTAAAGCACGGAAAGCAAGTCTATGGTCAGAGTTTACAACATTCAAAAAGAAGCCAAGTCAAAGTATTAGTGATTATGTCACTAAGATGAAGGATCTTGCAGATAGTCTTGGATCCATAGATGAAGATGTTGAAGATCACAGATTGATTGCTCAACTACTTGCAGGTTTGAGAGGGGCTGAAAGGTGGAAACCTTTTGTCTTATCAATAGAACTTTCATTAAATCATTATGTTCCAGATTTGAACCAGTTGCTTGGTTTGATGCTCACATATGAGCAAGACTTGAAGGGAGATGGAGATAAAGGACAAAGTTCTGCAATGTACATGAAGAATAAGAAGAAAGGAGATAAAGGTAAAGCAAAGGATGAAGAAGAGTCAACTTCTCAAGTTTATTATGCAAGAGGTAAAGGCAATGGCAGAGGAAGACCAAGAGGTTTTGGAAGAGGAAGAGGAAATCAGAATAACAACAAGAAGGCTTGCTGGATCTGTGGATTGAGTAATCATTTGGCTCATGACTGTTGGCAGAATCAACAAGGATCAAACCAGAATCAAAACAACAATAGCAGAGGTCGAGGTGGAAGATATCAAAGTAATTTTCAAAGAGGTAGACAAAATCAAAGAGGAGGCTATGGTAGAGGTGGAGGAAGAAGTTGGGGACAGAATCAATCCTACAACACCACCTACTACAACTATGCAAATGACACACAGAATGAAAGTCATACATCATTGATGATGAATTCAATCAGCACATCCGATAAAGAAGATCTAAAGGTATTTTACATTGACTCTGGATGTTCTAATCATTTGTCAAGAAACATAGAATTGATGTCAGAATTGGAAAAATGAATTTCTAGTCATACAGTTCAAACAGGTGATAATACCAGACATAGTGTACATTCAATTGGAAAAGTGAAATGCAAGAATGGAGCAAATTTGCTAACCAATGTTTTGTATGTTCCTACAATACCTAAAAACTTGATTAGTGTGGGACAGATAGTTGAAAAAGGTTTTCAAGTCAGGTTTACAAATGAAGGAGTATTTGTGGAAGATCCAAAGAATGGATATAATCAGATTGTCTCTGGTAAGAAAGAAGGTAGACTCTTTACTTTAAGAGTACAAGGTAACATTGGTCAAGCTTTGCTTACACATGGTGAAGGAGTGATTACAGAACTTGATCTCTGGCATAAGAGATTAGGTCACTTCAATGAAAGAGGAATTAAAGCTATGGTTGCTAATCAGTCTGTACTAGGATTACCAAATGTGCAAAGTCAACATATGGTTTATAAATGTGAAGCATGTCAAATGGGAAAAGCACACAGGCTACCATTTCAGAAGAAAGGATTCAAACATGATGGATTACTAGAGCTCATCCATACAGATGTATGGGGACCAACAAAAGAAGGATCTATTAGTGGCTCAAGGTATTATGTTCTTTTCATTGATGATGCTACAAGATGGATAACATTATATGTTTTGAAGGAAAGATGAGAAGTGTTTGGAGCCTTCAAGCATTTTCATGCATATGCAGAGAGAGTCACAGGTCAAAAGCTTAAGAGACTGAGGTCTGATGGAGGGGGAGAATACTTCTCCCAAGAGTTCAATGATTATCTTTGGAATGCAGGTATTAAGAGAGAAATAACTTGCAGGTATACACCACAACAAAATGGTGTAGCAGAAAGAAGGAACAGGACTTTGGTTGAGTTTGCTAGAGCTATGCTAAAGGAGAAGAATTGTCCAAATTATCTTTGGGTTGAGGCTGTAAATACAGCTACATATCTTGTGAATAGATTACCATGTGCAGCTCTGAATGGAATGACTCCATATGAAGCTTGGTGGGGTAAGAAACCAACACTAGATCATTGTAGAGTGTTTGGATCAATTGCATATGCTTATGTGCCATCACAACTTAGGCATAAACTTGAACCAAAGGCAGAAAAATATGTGTTCATTGGTTATGATGAAAAGCAGATGGGTTACAGGTTGTGGAATCCTCTAACCAAACAATTTCTTGTTTCTAGAGATGTTACATTTGATGAACAGAAAAGTTGGTATGCAGATCAAAGTCATACAGCTGAAGAATTTGAAGAAGAGGTAAGAAGACGTGACAAAGGAAAATCAATTGTGCAGGTAAATAGAGATGAAGACTATATGCAAGCAAGTACATCCAGAAGTGGATTAACAAGAAGGAATGAAGAAGCTCCTATATTTGATGAAGAGGTGTATCGAGAAACTTATGAAGAATGTGAACCAAGAAGGTCAAGCAGGACTAGAAGACAACCAGAAAGGTATTCTTATGATACTTCTTACATAACTCAGAAGAACTATGCATATATGGTCAAAGATGATGAAGAACCCCAGAACTATGATGAAGCTAAAGGTAAGAAGCAATGAAGGAAGAGTTCAATGCACTGGAGGAGAACAAGACATGGGAACTTGTTCCTAAACCAAATGGTAAGAAAGTAATTGGAAATAAACGGGTTTATAAAGTGAAGAAGCTTGCAGATGGAAGTATAGCCAGATACAAAGCTAGACTGGTGGTGAAAGGCTATGCCCAAACCTATGGCATAGATTATGATGAGACATTCAGTCCTGTAGCATAAGATGTCAACTATAAGGACAATCATTGCTATTGCAGCTTCAAAAGGATGGACCCTAAGTCAATTGGATATAAAGAATGCATTCTTAAATGGATACATATCAGATGAGGTATACATGGAACAACCTCAAGGATTTATAAATTCCAAGTATCCAAATTTTGTTTGCAGGTTGAGAAGAGCACTCTATGGATTGAAACAAGCTCCAAGAGCATGGAACTATAGACTGGTGAAGTATCTCAATGATCTTGGATATCAAAGTTCAAAAGCAGATCCAAGTCTACTTATCAAAAGAACAGAGGAAGGTACAATCTACATTTGTATTTATGTAGATGACATTATAATCACAGGTACTTCAGATGAAGGAATCAAGGAGGTAAAGAGATTACTTGAAAAAGAGTTCAAGATCAGTGATCTAGGAAAGTTATCATACTTTCTTGGAATGGAAGTCACTTATACAGATCATGGAATATATGTATCACAAGAAAGGTATCTTCTGAATCTATTGAAGAAGTTTGATATGGAAAATCGCAGAGAAGCTTCAACTCCACTTGAAGTTAATCACAAGCTCAGTAAATATGATGGTGCAGAATACAAAGATATGAGGAAGTATCAATCTCTTGTGGGTAGTTTGATTTATGCTACACTAACAAGACCTGATCTTAGTTATGCAGTGGGAGTTTTGTCACAATTCATGCATTGTCCAAAGGACCCACATTGGATTGCACGTCAAAGAGTTCTCAGATATATCAAAGGAACCATAAAGGAAGGATTATATTATCCTTTTACATCAGATTTGAAGTTGAGAGCCTACAGTGACTCAGACTGGGCAGGTAACCAGGATGACAGAAGATCAACTCATGGCTACATGATATACATTGGTGATAAGCTTGTAAGTTGGTGTTCAAAGAAACAACATACAGTAGCATTATCATCAACTGAAGTAGAGTACAAAGGACTTATGGAAGCAGCTAAGGAAGTCATATGGATGCAGACATTGTTCAAAAGCTTGGGCATTGATCAAGGTACACCTACAATACATGGAGATAATATGAGTTCACTTTATCTTGCAGCAAATCCAGTTTTTCATGCAAGGACAAAGCACATAGAGATACAGTATCATTTTCTCAGAGAAAAGGTAATGGAGAAGGAGATTGAAGTAGAGTACATTTCTACTAAAGACCAGTTAGCAGACATAATGACAAAGAGCTTGGATGGTGTGAAGACCAGCAGATTCAAAAGCATGGCAGGAGTAAAAGAAAAGAAGAAGATATGAAGAAATAGAGAATGTCAAATAGTGATTGAGGGGGAGCTGTTGGAGAAACAATCACTAATTGGACATATGTTTGAAGGTCAAATCTTAGGAAGAAAACCCCATGCCTATGTGAAGGGATAAATTCACAAGTGTATTATATTTTGTAAAGTTAGTTCACTTTAGTTCTAGAAGTTTTTTTTCTAAAAGTCACAAGATTGAGAAAAACTATATAAGATAGGTTGTATCAACTGACGCGAAGTGGGAGAGAGAGAAGAGAGTGATAGAATGTGAGAAGGAGTTCATTTTATACGATTGATTATAGTCGGGCTTCTCTGAGTGAGAAAGCATTTTGTAAAAACTTCTGAGTTTTTTATAGTTATGAAAAGAACTGAGTAAAGTTTTGTGTATGAGTCTCTCTCCATCATCTCCATGCTTGCCTACTGTGTGATGAATTCAAAAGTTCAAGTTTTCTGAGCAATTCGATGCCTGGCATCGAATCTTGGCTGATAAGTCATTGTCTTCATTCTCTGTGTGTTACCTGTTGTTGAATCTTCTAAAAACATGAAGTTTGTGGAGCAACTCGATGCCTGGCATCGAGTTTCAGCATAAGGTCGATGCCTGGCATCGACTTCTAGCATACAAGTGGTCTTCTTCATGTGTGTGTAAAATAGAGTATTTCTGGTGCAGAAAAAGAGCCTAAAAAAGCTCAAAGTCGATGCCTGGCATCGACCTTGACTGAAATTCGATGCCAGGCATCGAATTTTTTATTTTTGGACACCGAAATTACT
Source organism: Ceratopteris richardii (assembly GCA_020310875.1). Taxonomy (NCBI): domain Eukaryota; kingdom Viridiplantae; phylum Streptophyta; class Polypodiopsida; order Polypodiales; family Pteridaceae; genus Ceratopteris; species Ceratopteris richardii. Next base: position 103,212,075 of record CM035427.1, read on the forward strand.
AAAGAAGGCGAGATTTCCAATTTTGGAAGGTCATATAGGGTCATCTTGTGAGGGCCATAACTGGAGTTCTAGAGATCCGTTGGATGCATATCATAGCTTGTTGGAAAGCTCTACTCTTTTAGTTTGAGCTTGTAAATTTGCATGGAGAAATAATATGTGAACTAGGAGAAATTAGCAAAATACTGAAGGTATGTCATTTCGGTGACTAAGAATTTCTGTAGAAGCAAAGTTCTCACTTTAGGCTATCATTTCTCAAAGTTTGGAGTGGCAATGAGTTAATGGTGACCATAGAGGTGTTCTAGTGTCACATTAATTCATTTCTTGTGGTGTTTTATACATCAACAAGAATACTCAACCCCCTTAGTCAATTAATAGCTTAGGCTAAATGTCTAGCATTGTGGATTAAATTAGAACGACGATAGGAACACATCAAGTCCAAGAAACTTAATTTTTCAAGTCCAATACTAAAATCAAAGTGTGCGATATGAAAACCTAAAGGAAAAAAAATTAAGTTGTAGCTCAGTGATGAGTAGCACCTCCTTTAATGTCAATCCGGGAAGACGTGAGGATGGTATGATGACCTCGAGCAAGTGAAGGCACAAGTGCGTGAGTGCGAAGCACACTAACATGCACACACATACACACACACGCACACACAAGGCAAGACAAAGAGTGAGAAGCAATGGAGTCCTTTAGATTCCTTTCAAAAAGCTCTTACAAGTTCAAATCAATTCCAAGCTAGCTCAAAAATGAGCTCTCTAGCTCTATTTATAGTTTTTGACTAGGTTTTGGCCCTGTCCAGACCTAGTGTGCGGCCTAGTTAAAAATTAGGTTTGAGGGCCTATTTGAGGGCTTAAACGGAGTCTAAAAAATACGAAAATTGATATGTAGGTACTTCTAAAGCTCCTCAAGCTCAAGGACTCCTTGGCTTGCACAAAATGGAGCTACAAAAATATGAGATGGTATTTAAAGTGGCTTTTAATGATGAAAATCACTATTTTTGTAGGCATTTCTTCTAACCGTTTGGCATACACTTCTTCGAGCTCCCTACTTGCTCCTTCTCTTTATGTGTCCACATCTTCGATATGCTTTAGTGTCTTGAAAAATTATTGGCCTACTTGCTAGATCGTCGTTGACTCCCTTGTCTGCTTGTACCTTCTCTTCTCTCTGACTCCCTGCGTGAGCTTCCTTGCCTTGTGAGTCCTTCAGTTGCAACACCCCCCCCCCTCTCTCGCGTCTATTGTCCCTGACAGACCCTTGTTGGGTGGGTCGTTGGATGTAGTACTCTACAAAATCTTGTGCTAAGTGATGTTCTGCAATCCTCAACCCTTTGGCCAAGTCCGTGAGTAGAGCATCCCAATCTACCGGCCCGGGAACCTCTGGATGTGGTATACATAGCTTTTCTGAATGGAGAGCTTGTTCCACGGCAAATAACTGTAGTAAATGACATGGTCTGGGAATGAATATCTCTGAATGATATTCCCAGAACCCCGTGATAAACATTTCTTCAAACGTTTGTTTGAAGCATGTAGGGAGATACTTTATACGGGCATGCCAGGCATAGACGACGTTAATGGAGAGCGTGGTGCTCATGTCATAGACAAGGTCCTGATTACCTTCATTAAATCCCAGATCCAACAGATGAGGTTCCTTGACATTCTTGAAGGTCCTGAATGTAATCAGCATGAGCTCAAAAATCTTTAGGCACATCTGGGCCATGATATCTGGGACATTCTTGAACCGGACTGCCCAGTGTCGGATGGTTGAAATCATGTAATTGACTGTGGGCTGGCCATTAGGAGGTGCTAGATACACATAACTCAACCACTTTTCACATCCTTTAACCGTCAAAACTGTTTTTGTGTACTCCGGCCAAGATCTTCTTTGGAAAACAGGACAATAGCAGGGATTATACTTGATATACAGGGGCATGTTATTCCACGTGCGATTCATCTTAGGGTAGGTTTCAAGCAGCCGGATCCGCCAGGTGGGTTGATGAATATTCCCTTGCTTGGCACTTGCTGGGATATCGTCCGGTGCAAACTGTGTTGCTGAGGTTGGCTCTTTTGATGTGTGTTGCTTGATTTCCACATTGTAGTCTGCCATTAAAACATAGAATGGAACATACAAGTCGTCCGAAGTGCCAATCCACCGATGATGAGAGAGGTTCCTGAAGTAATCCGATTTAATTACAACTTCTTCCAAACAAGACATTGATGCAATCTGTACTGCAACTCTCTCATCATGGGTTGTGGCCACCTTTTCTAACCTCTGCATCCATTAAGGGGCCTCGATCTCGATGGTATCCATTCCTCCTTCTGTTTGCCTACCCCCGGGTGCTGGCATGGGAACATATGGATCTTCAAACGTTTCCTCTACCTGGATTGGCACTAAATCTTCAGGTTCGGGTTCTACCAGGGGAGAGGGTTGACGCTCATACTCAAGGACTTTCTTTTGTAATTCTGCCAGTTGTGCTTTGAGTGCTGCTACTTCTTCAGTTGTGTCGGTAGTGGTTGTGACCTCTTTTGGTGGTTCAGGCTTGAGTAGTTCATCTCTTTCTTTCTCTAATGCTGCATGGGCTTCCAGGAGATCAGCATGGGTTTCTAATACAATTTGCATATTAGCTGATGGGATGGCCTTGAACTTTTCCGGATCAATTTCCTGAGGTGAACCTTCCATCGCTGCTTCCAAGTTTTCTTCGTTTTGTCTTTGTAGTCGCTTATTTTCCTCTAGTGCTGTAGACATGTGTTTCTGTAACACGGCCAGGTTTCGTCGAAGCTTGAGGTTCTCCGTTATCTGTGAGTGTAGCAGCTCATCCATCTGTTGTTTCTCTTCCGCATCTGACTGGGGTGGGTTGGCCACTAACTGCTCATGTTGTTCCTGTAGAGTAGCATACTGTTGTTGTAGTAGCCGCTTTTCCCTCTCTAAGTCAATGTCGTACTTGAAGTTCTTCATGACTTCAGAAGAGTCGTGTATGTTGGTTATCTAGATGTCGGTAGTGTTGTTGGAGTTGCGACATACATTGATACATATTATTAAATACATTTTTAATGGGGGTGGATGCAGGAAGGGTGTTGAATGCAGAGGGGAAGGGAAAGGGAAAGGGGAGTGTGAATGCGGTGATGGAAAATGGTGAAGTGGGGGGTGGGGGAATGGGAGATGATGGGTGTATGGGGGGAGGGAGCGGTGCGGAGGAGGGTGATATGTCCATAAAATCAATAGTGGATGCAGTAGTGGGAGTGATTGTGAATAGTGGAATTGTGGGTGCGGTGATCGTGGTGAAAGTGTACAGTGGTGTGTGCAATTGTGAATACGAACTGCTCGGGAGTGTGAGGGGGGGAATGAGGGTTTCAGTGGCTGCAGTTAGAATTACTGTGTCAGTGGACGTATAGACAAGAGAGGTGGAGATAGGGTGTGTGGGTTGTGTGGGTTGATTGACAATCTGTGCGTCGGTATGGGCAGTGGACTCGGAGGCGGTGACAGTTGTGGTTACATTGGTAATGGGAGGTGAATGTGGCGGAGTGGGAGGCGGGGGTGGCAAAGGGGGTGACGGGGGTGCACTGGACACATGGGTTTCTTCACTATCGTGGACGGTGTGTGCAGTGCCCGTGGTTGTGGCTGTCCCTTGTGTTTCAGATACTAATACATTGATCTGTTTTCCTGATCGTGGGGGACGTCTTCCATATCTTCTCTCCGTTCTTTGTGATTGGGCAAGGGTGTTATGCACCGTCTCAGGTACTCCTAAAGCATCAGAGATCATATCAAGTGTGGCGCGGTATTGTTCGTCAACTCCTTCCTCCTCGAGGATTTGGTTCATTATAGCCTTTCCTGCTGCGAGGGACAATTTATGTTGTTCTTGGACCCTGTTAATGGTATCATAGAGCTTTTTCAATTCCTTCATATAAGCTGGGGCACCTTCAAGTACTTGCAGAGCTTCTTGATCATATTCATGCACTTCCTCGTCAGAAAATCCTTCCTGCTCATCCTCTTGTTCTTCTTCTTCTTCATCCTCCACTTCAACTACTTCTGGTCGTCTTGGCTGGGGTTGTTCTGTAGCAGTTTGTTGCCCACTCGTTTGCTCTGCCTCGACTTCCGCATTGACAGCCTCGATTATTTTGGCTATCTCCTCATCAGTGAGGTCTTCTAATGTAAAGCCGTGAGGGGACTCTAGGTCAGTTGGTACCAGTGGAAACACTAGATTCGGGCCGTCGGTGCTATGCCTAGGTAACCTGATAGTAAATGGTTGCACTCTTCTGGGAAGCCGTGGAGTTGTTTCTGGTGTCAGTGTTGCACCGCGGGTTTGTGCACATGGCATCTGAACTACACCTCTCATTTTCTTTGAGGGAGGCCCTGCGGTTGATAGCCTACGTTGAAATTCCTGTACCCTGGTCCAATTTAATGCCCTTTGAACTGGCACATCATAAGCTAAACATCTATACACAATCCTGGTGAGGGCACAACATCCATACAGTACAGACTTTTGCTTTTTATACCACCTTTGATGAGCCAAGTGGATTTGGTCGATAATCGAGAGGGGCATGTTGATTGTCAAATCAAAGGCATCGACCAAGTATAGGCTAAACCATATCTTTTTAGGCGGCATTGTGAACCGCTCTTGAGCTGGGAACGCGAAATGTTGCATGACCATTAGCAAGTGAATGGCGATTGTGGGTGTCATTGCCACCATGTCTTTGAGCTTAGTCAGGTTCCTGTTCTTCATATTAGCTGGAACCATAGTCTCTTTTTCGGTGGGGACATGCATACCTTTCATGTCGAGAGCTTCCCTTATCAAATTGATAGTCAGCCTGAAACACTTCAGCTCATTGCCCCTTGTGAGAGATGGGAGGACAAAGGTGCTGTAGCTCTTTTTGTCTTTGCTCAGAGTGAGGGTGCTAATCAAATAGGAGCACCGAAGAAAATCTGGCTTTGGCAACTGGGCCTCGAAGTAATCGTACAGTCCTGCTTTCTTCCATATAGGTTTCAGCCCTTCATTATTTTGCAATCTCTCAAACTCCCTGGTGAAGAAGTGATACCTGCTCCAGCGCCCGTTAAACTCTATCTCGGCCTCCCACATGTAGGTGCCTTCTCCCAGAGGTCCAGCCACATCACTGAACCAATGTGAATTTTTGATGACCGGCATAGTGTGCCCCTGTGGAGGATTCCGAATTGGTATGGCATGCAATGCCCTCAATGCTACTGGGCGCTCCTTCAATTCCTCTTCAATGGGGAGACTCTCAATGTCCACAATTTGGGGGCTGGTGCCTGCCTGGGAGCTAGTTCCTGCCGTATCTGCCATGTTACTTCTTGCTTCCTGGTTCTGTGAGAATATAGAAACATGTGTTAACATTATAAAGGACAAGATAGAACCCTTTTTGTCCCCATTACAACATTAACATGAGGTTCGGGAGAGATTAAGTGCTCGGTGCTTGTGTGTGTAGTTAGAGAATGGATAATCCTAAGAGCTAAATGGAAAAATGTGGTGTGTGAGTGATGTAGTTAGTAAGTGGGTATGAATTTACAAATGAGGGTCAGGGGGTTTATTACAAGTTTTGGGCTGCCAAACAAACAGAATGGTTGTTGGTCTTGATTTTGTGGAGACTCTGGAGGGCTTGGTGAGAGTACCAGCTTGGAAATGAGGCTTTTTAGGGACCCATTTACAAGTGATTCTACTCGTGCTCGTGGGTGAATATGTGTTCGCGCATGGTGTATAAGAATGGGTATTAGATGTTAGGGTGAGGGGATCATGTTGTACAGGGTGTGGCCTCGGTGTAGCTATTTGAGCCCGCAAGCAAGCCTTAGGCACCCAAATTTGTTGTAATTGTGGGCTAGCCCTCATCGACTTCTTGGGTACCCAAATAGATGTTCCTTTCGCAGAAGAATTTCTGAAAGACTTCTTATTAGAGTTGTGTTGTTGATTGCTAATAAGAAGTTTTCCCCATGTGGTTGGCTTGATCGCATTCAGGTGTTCGCCTTTCCGCACCCACACTTGTTTTAGTGGCTGAGACATCCTGCTTCTTATGTTCATTCGGCCTCCGGCATAGGTGGTCTGCTGTATTTGATTTGCTGTTGGTTGCTGCCTCCCTCTGGCTTTTGGAAAAGAAGGGAGTTCCGTTCAGTCCTTAACTTCTTCATTGAGATTATCATTCCTCTGCATCACATAGCTTTGGACAAGAACAGCATGGTCAACTTCATGTGTACCCCTGGAAGGACCAGGAGTCTGTGTCTTTCCTAGTTCCTTGAGTGCTCCATTTTCTAACTCAACTGTAATTCGACTCTGATTTACCCATACCTGAAGAAGTCCACTCCTTAGGTTTAGGTTGACTGCATGATCATAGATCCAGTCTTGACCCAAGACAAGAGGTTCCGTGAGATCCTCGTCTTGACACACTAGTACTTTAACTGTCATTAAAACGTCCTGAATGCAGAGGGGAAGCTCCACCTCGCCCATGCAAGGGGTTTCCACACCTCCCAATCCTATGAGATATGCTTCTATAGGATTGACATTTAAGTTTAATTCTCGACAGTAAGAAAGTTTGATAGCACTAGTGGCTGCACCTGAGCCAATCAAGGCCCTTACAATCCTTGCACTCGTGTCTTGTCCTATTTCTAAGGTTATAAAAGGGCGTCGATCAATTATTCTATTGGCACTAAGTCCGGAGACTTCACACATTGCCATATGATATCTTGGGTTCGCATATTCATCTACCCTAGGCTGATCTCTACCCTGCCTTCTCAACTTCATCCTTCTGATACGTTCTAAAGCTTCTGCTTGAGCTTCTTCTCGAATGCGCTTTTCTTCCTCCTTACGTTTCTTGGCAGTATTGAGTCGACTTAGCATTTCCTCTATGAGAGGTTCCTGATACAACTTGACTCTGCATCCGCTAATGTAGCTCGGGAGAAAAGCACCCTCTAGTGTGGCTAGTTGTACTGCTCCACTTGTGGAGATCCTATTTATGATCATAGGTCCATAGCCACGCTTCTCTAATTTCCTAGCATGTTGCTTCAGACTGTAGACTAAGAATAGATCTCCTGCCTTCAATCCCTTATCCTTCACATGGGCATCAAACTATGCCTTCTATCTCTTCTTAGCTGCATATATTCCCGCGGCAGCTCTCAGTCTTGTTTCTCCTAGTCGTTCTAAGTCGAAGATCCTGGAGGAGAGTTCATGATCTGTCCATTCATGCTCCTGTGCTACCTTCAATGTGGGTATTAAGAAGTCCAACGGTAGCACTGCATTTTGGCCAAATACCATCTGAAAGGGGGTGGCTTGGAGTACCGTTTTGTAGGCGACTCGGTATGCCCAAACAGCATGGTGTAGCTGTTTGTCCCAATCAGAGCGTTTATTATTGACTAGTTTGGTCAACACATTACAGAGAATCTTATTTGTGCTTTCGGCTTGCCCATTCGCTTGTGGGTGATAGGGGGCAGACTTCGTATGAACTACCAAGAATTCTTGGAGAAGATTTTCAATAACTTCATTCAAGAAGTGAGTCCCTCTATCACTAACTAGCTCTATAGGTAGCCCGTATCTAGTGAACACGTTTTCAAATAAGAACTTCGTAGTCGTCTGAGCATCGTTCTTCGTTGTGGCTTTTACCTCTACCCACTTGGTCAAATAGTCTGTGGCCACAATGATATATTCAGCATGTGAACCCTTAGCTGGGGGATTAATAGGACCTACGAAGTCTATTCCCCACTTAGAGAATGCACGTCCACCCATCATAGGTTTCAGCGGCATCTCGTCTTTACGTATATGATACTGAGTTCGTTGACAAGCATCACATCTCTTCACATAGGTATGTGCATCCATGTGAAGGGTATGCCACCAGAAGCCTGCAAATAGAATTACTTTGATCACCCGGTCTCGTCCAAAATGTCCTCCTACTACACCTTGGTGAGCAGTTTCCAAGATTTGAAGATACTCGCTCTCATGGACACATAGTCTCAGGTAACCATCTTTACCACGCTTGTATAGATTATCACCAATGAGTGAGTAATCTAGGGCTTCTTGTTCTAGACTTCTTTGTCTAGCTAGTGTCATATCTTGAGGGAATGTTCTTGTCCTTAGGAAAGCTACTAATGGTTCACTCCAATCTGGCACTATGGACACTTGATAAAGAGTAGCATGTTCCACAGGTGGTTTAGTGCAACAAATTGGGCATTCCTTGCACCACTTATGGACATCAGCTTCCATAGCCGGCCAATGTACTCCCGTTCTCTTTAGTGTCTGTAGGGTTCGTTGCTTTGAGTAATGTTGCTCTAATGCACCTACATGTGCTAATTGCAACCATTTAGCGTACTCCTCTTCTTCCACACAACGGGCTAATATCCCTTGATCCGTATGCTTGTACATGCTTCCAGCCATGATTTGGTATTTTTGGGCTTTTACTATCTCTCTATCCTTTGTGTTTATTACTGGGTGTTTAGGCCTGTATGTCAATACTGGCACTAATGTCTTAGCCCAATGTGGTACAACTTCCAAGTTAAACAGGTAGGCATCACGAAGATCATCTGATACTCCTTGTGGGGCTTCTCCAGATGTGAGCCTAGAGAGATGATCTGCTCTCAAGTGAGTTTTCCCTTTCCTTACCACAACCTCAAAATCGTATTCCATTAGTAAGAGAAACCATCTTACTAATCTGCCTGTGTTGCATGGTTTGTTTACCATATACAACAGTGCGTGATGGTCAGTAAAAGATTTAAACTTATTTGCAAGCAAATAGTGTCTAAACTTTTTAACTGCATATACCATGCCTAATCCTTCTCTCTCAGTGGCGGTGTAATTTCGTTCAGCTGCGTTCAATTGTCTACTGGCATATGCAATTGGGAGATCCATATTACCTTCACCAGTAGGTTGTGCGAGTACACATCGAATAGCATAATTGGATGCATCTACGTGAACATGAAAGGGCTTATTCCAATCTGGTGTAGTCAAGATTGGTCCTGAACATAATCATCGTTTAAGCTCATTGAAAGAATTCTCACACTCGTCAGTCCACTCAAAGTTAGTCAAAAGTCCATACAGAGGCTTTGCAATGATGGCATACATGTGTATAAACCGTCGGTAATAACCACAATGCCCCATGAAAGCTTTTACTTCCTTGACATTCTTTGGCCTAGGTAGCTCCGCTATGGCTCTCACCTTCTCTTCATCAGTGGATATGCCATTCTTTGACACTATGTGTCCTAGAATCTTGCCTTGCCTGACCATGAAAACACACTTTTCTGGGTTCAAGCAGACTTGATATTCTCTGCATTTGTCAAAGATTTGCCTCAGTTCTGGTATATGTGTCTGTCTAATGTTGGAATGAGCACAAAGGTCATCAACATAGACCTCTAAATTCTTCCTCAAGAACTCTTTAAATACATGACACATCAATCTCTTGAAGGTAGCGGGAGCATTGGTAAGCCCAAATGGCATTACCCTAAAGGCAAATATACCCCATTCAATGGCAAAAGCAGTCTTATGCTGGTCTTCTGGTGCTATGGTTACCTCGTTGTAGCCCGAAAATCCATCAAGGAAGCTGTACACTTCCTTGCCTGCTACTCTTTCTAAGAGATGTTCAGTAATAGGAAGTGGATAATTATCTCTAATGGTGGCTGCATTAACCTTTTTGAAGTTAATGCACACACGTAGCTTTCCATTCTTCTTGGGCACCACTACAATGGGGGATACCCACTCAGTGTGCTCAATTTCATAGATAAATCCAGCTTCCACGAGTCTATCTATCTCCTCTTTGATCTTAGCAGCATAGTTGTCATTGTATGTGTATGGCTTTTGCTTAGAAGGTTTAGCATCTGAGGTCATAAGGATTGTGTGTGAGCATATGTCCGGGTCCACACCTTTCAAATCCTTATAACTCCAAGCGAATACATCTCTGTATTCTCTTAGCAAGGCTATTAACTCATACTCCTCTTCTTCCGTTAGGTCATGGCCTATATATGTGCATCGTTCTTCTCCTTCTTCAACGGCTACTACTATTTTCTTGGTGGTTTCTTTGTTATCATAGGCCTCGCCTGATTGCGCCTCTCGCTTAGGCATTCTGATCATGACTCTCCTGTCGTCTATCTCATACTTCTTAAAATTTTCCGGGACCTCAAACAACGATTCTTCCTCCTCCAGGGAAGCTTCTTTCTTCTTCCTCTTCTTATTTTCACTCTTGGCAGTCACTTGTGTGGTTAACCTCACATCATTCATGATTTCTCTGTGTCTCTGAGGATAAGCTTCTACTTCATAGAAGTATTCTTCATCCGATGAAAAAGGTGGGTCCATAATGATTGACTCGAGATCGGAGTCACTTGCATCCTCAAATGCATCAGGGCTAGGTTCACACTCTTCTAACACTGCATCTCCCATGATTGGCTCTATGGAGAAGACTGAAATGCCATAGCCATCTTCATCACAGTGAGGTGTCCATTGCTCTTCATTGATGGCTACATCCATTGTTGCTAGGATTTCTGCCCAGCCGTGGGGCTCAAATTCTTCGTCAGGAAAGACTACAGGTGCATAGGCTGGGTCTTGAATTGATCTATGTGTTTCTTTCGCACCTACTTCTCTGGCTTTCTCTCTTTTCTCTTCTTCTACTACTACTTTGCACATCCATAAGTGGGTGTCTTCATGCATCCATGAGGATCCTGATCCTATGGAATGTAGAGACTCTGTATCGTCTTTGGCTCTATGGATGGGGTTCCATTGAATGGGAGGGACATCTCTATGAGAATAATCCTTGAGATTCACCTTGGTCGTAACACCTAAGTGTTGCAAGTTCAGGCAATTGGTTCCCCAATCCTGCACCACTTGCAACTGTTGCATAAATGGTCTTCCCAAAATCATTTCATAGGCATGATTTTTGCTAAAGTCACAGATAGCAAAAGTATGCTCAAACTCTACACCACAAGTAGTGAGAGTTATTCCTTCAAGTAAGCCTAAGGGTCTCTCTATGTGACCATCAGCCATTTGCAATTTCATCCTCATGGGCCTAAGTGCTGGCTTGCCCCAACGCTTCCATAGGGAAGTAGCAATTGCAACTCCTGCACCTGAGTCGAGAATTGCCTTGGTTTTGTATCCTTGATGGGTGATGGGGAGGTATGTGTTTCCTTCTTCTCCTTCACTCATGTCTCCTATCTTGTCTAGAGGAATTTCTGGCACTGTCTTATGGGATCCTACCTGGGAACGAGGTTTTGCTACTTCCGGCACTTGATTGGCTACATGTTTCCATAAGTCTGGCCTAACTTTGAGTAGCTCTTCTAAAGTGAGGTTGCACTGCACTTTAGTGTTCTTCACTACCTTAGTGTTCCTAGGTATGACAGAATCTTCGTTTCTTACCATGACTGTGGGGGCTCTCATACACGTGAACTTTGCTTCCAATGGGCCTGTGAAGTGAGGTAACTCCTGTATGGAATTAGACTCAAAGTCTAATCTCTCCTGGGACTGGGTACTCTCTTGCTCCTCGTAAATCGATGGGATGTCTTGTGGGAATTGGTCATGTGCATCATCCACAAGTTCAATGGGAGGAGGGACTTCACTCTCTTTAGCCCATTTGTCTTCTTGAATCTCTCGTAAGAATTCTGGTGTGAACCGATTCATAGAAGAAGTTGTGTCTGGCTCCGTAGAGTTAGGCACACAGGCTTCCTAGGCAGGAAGGCTTACTCTTTCACTTGCCTTGTCCTTGTGTTGTATGGCGGGTTCCTTTTCGGATTGTGCAATTAGCCTCTCTATTCTTTCTAACAGTCCTTCAAAGTGCAACTATGTCTTAGCTGAGCTAGAGATGTTAAAGAGGCGACTGGCCTCAAACATGGTTTGAGCCAATTCCACCATTTTGGCACAGATTTTAGTTCGTTCAAGCTCTAACTCGGCTCTAGGGTAACATTTTTCATGATCAGTTACGTTTGGCCCTTCTTGGATTCTGGCCTGATATGCCTTAAGCATCATGTTAAGGTCCTCGGGAGTGGGATCTGCTAGGACTGATCCTACTCTAGGGGGTGGTGGGGTCGTGTTAGGTGGGTTGGAAGGTAGCGGTCCGGATGGAGTTGGGAATGGTGGAGGAGGGGTAGTGTGAGAGTGGGGTTGAGAGGTGAGTTCAGTTATCCTGGATCTAGTTTCTCTTAGGCTGTCTTCGAGTTCACTCATCTTCTTTGCCCATTGTCTTTTCATTCTTTCACAACTATCTCTCCAGGCTCTAGTCCTTTTCTTGGTTATGCTCTCCGTTTCACTAACATCTGGGCTCTTTTCCTGGCCGACACTTTGGTTCTACTGCAGGGCTTGAGCTCTAGTGACTACCTGTACTGGTGCAGTGGAAGTTACGCTCCCTATGGAGTCTACTACTAACCCAATAACATTGATAGGAGTGATTTTTGGCATATTATTGGGGTTCTTTGGGAAATCTCGCAAGAGATGTTCCTTCCCACAATCTTGGCAAAAGCCTTGGATTGTCACTGACTAGGGTTGTGTAGGTGGAGGTAAGGGGCAATCACGAATGAGGTGATCTCCCTGACATCTATAGCATGGCCCTCTAGGAAAGGGGGGTCTTAACTGCCTAGGTTGGGGTCTAGGGTTGGGATTACTGTACATGACATTAGTGTAATCTGGCTCCCAACTCAGTTCACTGGGTTCTTCACTATAGTAAGACTCACCATGTTCAGGAGATTGCATGTAGTAAGCTTGGGGGCTATCAATGTTTGTAGAATCAAAACTGGTCACTAGGGTCAATTTCTGAGATTAATGGTGTTACCGGGACTATAGCTCTATTCAAATTCTCTTCTGTAGCTGCATACTTTACAGGAATAACATTAGCTAGGGTTGGAGGTTGTTGAGCTAACACAGGTTGAGGTCTTTGTTGGTTTTGGTACAGTTGTTGATAGGGTTGCTGCGGTCTACCATATTGCTGTGGAGGATACTGGTTCTGGTATCGGCCCTGTTGTGGATAGGGTTGAGGGTAGGTTTGCCTAACTGCTTGCTTATTGTATGGGCAATCTTGTGCAGTGTGATTAGTATATCTCCGTTCTATGGTGCAGTACTGGCTACTAGGATTTACTTGGGGTTGAGCCATAATGGGACATACATTCGCCATATGGTCACCGCCACAAGTATAACAGCTTTTCACAGGAGCAAACCTTGGGATCTGTTTGTTAGAGACACCTAATTTCTGAGCCACTTTCTCTGCTAATTCCTTGATAGATGTGGATTGGGTGGAAGAGAGGCTAGAAGCACTATCTAAATCTTTGTAGATTTTAGAGAGTTCTAACTCTTCCCCTAGGTTATCCTCTATGTCAATGCACATGCGTACACACTCTTCTATGGTCCTAGGGTCCTTCAAGTACACATATGATCTCAATTTTGTACTTGGCAATCCATCCAGGAATAGAGCCACTTGCTTGGCTGGAGTGGGTTACTCAGGGATAGGACATCTCTCAAGATATTGCCTAAATATTCTTCCTGCAAGCCTCACGGTCTCTTGCGGGGTCTGCTTGAAGCTATGTATCAATGAGGAAGTATTATGCCTTATGCCACTTTTAGAGAACTCAGTGATGAACGCCTCTAAAAGTTGGTCTATGTTCCTGAACTGTCTCTCATTCAATGGTTGGAACCATGTTAGGGCTGTATTCCTAAGGGTTAGACCAAAGGCATTGTATTGTGTGAACAGGTCCTCGACTTGTTCAGCTCTCAAAACTTGCCTAAACTCGGCTACATGATCGTAGGAGTCTCCAGTGCCATCAAAGTAGTTTTTCAGGACTTAACTAGCTGGGTCGGTCTCAGGGTCCTCGTGTGTTCTCGCGGTCTTGGCAAAGGAAATTCATCGGCATTTCTTCGGTTTCCTGGGGCTCTATGTCCCTCAAGTTCCACTCTATTTGTTTCTGTTCTTGTTCTTTCTCTTCCCAAAGAGTTGGCAAAGCTTACCTCGGGTTTATCTCTATGTCGGTCTCTTTGAGTTCCCTGAGCTTGGGATGTTCCAGCTCCTCGGTGACCAAAGGACACATTAGACCTTGGTTGGGGGAAAACAAATTCACCCTTCCAAGTGTAAGCATGCCTATCGTTTTATGTAACCACAAAAATCCTCTCTGAAGCGTGGTCTAAGTAGGTCACTCTGCCTGGGCTATCTGGATCTTTAAACTCATAGATCATGATTGATCCTATATCAATTGGCCGATCAGATTTATACCTCCAAAAGGTTTCGTTAGTCTCTCGGTTCAGAAGCAGATCTATGCTCTTGTTGTCCTGGGGAATCCACTCGGGATTGAGGATTCTTGTGAGAACTGACTTTCCACGAGGGGTTCTAGGCTCTCCTCCTAGATTCCCTTGCTCTAGATCTCCTATGTTTGCTTCTGGAATCACATTACCAAATTCATCTGTCCTATCTGGGTGGCTGGTGACTTCGTATATGGTTCCCTTCTTGTCTAGGTATGCTCCGTTTTCAAACTTGACAGCTGGGTGTTCTAGTCCAATGGATTGGTCAGGGTTTTTAATCTGGACCACGGATCTTCCTAGGCCATCCTCATAGATACTAGCACCTACCCAACTGCGTCTTGAAGGGCCTTCCACCCTGTGCAAGTATGGCACTCGTGAACTTCCCGTAGGTCTGTCCATGCCTTGAGACATCTCTGATTCACTAGTCTCAGAGCTAGGATAGTATGAGTGGTGGCTCAACTGCTTGGCCCAAGACCTAGCAGTGTGGTTCACACTAGCCTCTGAAGACCTAAGACTTTGTCTATCTCTCCCTAGATGTCATCCTGATCTAAGGTTCATATGCCTCTTTAAGTAGACCAATTTTTGCCCAAAGTACAACCTCGTTGCCGATCAATTGGTATCAATCACTTGATTCTTTTTTAGTGTATTATCGTGTTTATGATCTTGTCTAGAATCACGTCGTCAGGAATACTTGAGTATTTTTCATACTTTAAGTTGAACGTTCCACGTTAAATTCTTTTCCTTTAAAGTTATCGGTCACACACAAGTTGATTATTGTCTTGAACTTGATTTTTTAGATAGTCTTTGACTTGTCGCGTGCCTATCGTTGTCCTGACTTACTCCTAGGCCTACTCGAACTTAGCTTAAGCTAGGAATTGACCGAGGGAGTTGAGAATATTCCAACCTTACTTGCTGATCCCTTGCTTTTGTGGTGCTCAAGAATCTAGTTCTCAAGCTTGCAAAGAAATCCTCGCTTTGGATGCTCTCAATTGCTCTCAACAGACCTGTATCAGTCCTGAAGTTAACTCAAGACTTAAATTCTAATGAGAGACAGATCACTTTTATGCATGTAAATTGGATATCAATTATGGCCTATGTCTTTATTGCAAACAATTCTAGAGATTCCTTGGTTTGGTGCCCCCTGGGTTTAGGGTTTCCAACAAGATAAGAATCACAGCAAACGGATTTTGTATGAGAAAGTTATGCCAGTTCAGGGTGTTGGAGTTAAAACAGGGTTCGAACAGGCTGACAGTTCACAGGATTTTTCTCAAAACACAAGTGTAGGGACCTCACAAATTACTAATGACTCTCTAATTATGCCCAAAATTTCCCCAAGGACTTGGAAAAAATTTAACCCTAAAATTTTTGCCGAAAAGCCTGTCAATCGCGATCGATAGGTCTGTCAATCGCGATTGACAGAGGTGTCCGTCGGGCCTGTCCGTCGCGATCGACATGTCAATCGCGATCGATAGTGTCAATCGCGATCGACAGAGTCGGTCCTGAGTCCTAACAATCGCGATCGATACTTTTTCCAGGATTTTCGCCGTGATTTCAGTCGATCGGGGATGTGTCCATCGCGATAGACACGTGGCAATGCGCGAATTTTAGTCAATCGTGAAAATTGAGTCGATCGCGATCGACGGTGTCGATCGCGACTGACAGAGGTATCAATCGTGGCTGTCGATAACGATCGACAGTGTCCATCGCGATTGACAGGGTCCTACGTGGCAGTCAGTCGGTTGTGGGGTCTGTCGGTCGCGATTGACAGGTCTGTCGATCGTGGCTGTCGATCATGATCGACGGTGTCAATCACGATTGACAGAGAAATACAGAATTTTTCAACTGTTTTTAGTGATTTCGAATGTGCTCATCATGTAGATTATGGTGGTGCACTCTGTTTTACCAAATGGGCGTTTTTTCTATCGATCGCGATCGACAGGGGTCGGCGACACACAGACAGTTTCTGAGTTTTTCGTACCTGCGTAGCGTGTTGGAGGGGATGATACGGCTGGATCCTGCAAGAAACTCAACAAACATGCAAAAACACTGCTCACAATATTGCTCTCTCGCCCTCTCTCACAAGTGGAATGAGGGAAATGAGGTGGAGAAGGTGATATGATCAAAAACTGAAAATTTTCGCGATGATGGAAATGGAGATCGGATATGGTGATGATGATGATGGTGATGATGGTGGTGAGGTAAGAAAGAGAAAAATAAGAAGAGTGAAGAAATTACCATCACACACTCGTCCTCAAAGCTCGATCCCTGGCAACGGCGCCAAAATTTGGTGTAGCTCAGTGATGAGTAGCACCTCCTTTAATGTCAATCCGGGAAGCCATGAGGATGGTATGATGACCTCGAGCAAGTGAAGGCACAAGTGCGTGAGTGCGAAGCACACTAACATGCACACACATACACACACACGTGCACACAAGGCAAGACAAAGAGTGAGAAGCAATGGAGTCCTTTAGATTCCTTTCAAAAAGCTCTTACAAGTTCAAATCAATTACAAGCTAGCTCAAAAATGAGCTCTCTAGCTCTATTTACAGTTTTTTACTAGGTTTTGGCCCTGTCCAGACCTAGTGTCCGGCCTAGTTAAAAATTAGGTTCCAGGGCCTATTTGAGGGCTTAAACGGAGTCTAAAAAATACGAAAATTGATATGTAGGTACTTCTAAAGCTCCTCAAGCTCAGGGACTCCTTGGCTTGCACAAAATGTGTTGGTGCAATTCAAGCCTTCACAATTTGGCTTGGATTACTTCATGAAGACATCACTTGAAGGAAGGACCATAGGAACTTATTCTTATAAGTTCTTACCATTTTACTATTTATAAACCTCTTGTGCGACATCAGCTTGAACTCCGTTTTGACAGATAGCTATAGCTTTTAATCACATGTCAATCTAATTCTGCCTCAGTACCAATCTATAACTTCTGATATCATGCGCAGTTAAATTACACACACTCAACTTGAGAAAATGTGGCCAACCAATGTCACTGTTAAGTCGAGGGAGAAAGAAATCTCATGCGGGCAAAAGCGAGATTAGACCATAGTTTCAGGAAAAAATGTCTTTTCTTAAGATGATCAATATGGATGAGACTTGAACTGTAAGATCAGAATTGGGAATACCTCCATTGAGCTACGGTTGCAAGTAATGAAAAGTGCACGTAGTCATCCTTCATGATTCATTTCTCAGCAGTCCACCATCTTCTACTCAGCTTTGTTTGTTCTTCTTGGCAGCCATCAGTCGTTCGAGGTTCTTTTCAACAGAGTTGCCATATGCCCCATCACTCTACTTTTCCCTGTGATTCTTGAAATCCTCCTCCAAAACGTTTCTTTCCTCTCTTGTATGTCCACGCATCCAATGAGAGGAATAAACAAGACACATGCTGTGACTCCCCCCCCCCCTTTTTTTACCTCCACATAGGACAAAATACAAAGAAGCCCCCAACAGATGCACCTTTGCCCGTCCGCAACTCTAGCACACGGAAGAAAGAAGCCTCCTCACTCCCTCCTTGTTCTTCGTCAATACCTGCACACAGTCCCCCCACTGATGCCCGCAGAAACTTCAGCAACCCCCTTTGCAGAAAACGAAGAGAGCAAAATGAGAAAGAGCCAGAGAACCCCCCGCTGCTCCTTTTAGAACCAAAAATGCGACCTGCCTCCCCCGTGTGGGCATTCACAACCCATAGCCTCTCCTAGCAGTGGACAGCCCTCGAGAAAGAACACCCCCTCGAGAGAATGGCCCCTTTTTTTCTTTCTGCCGTCAAATCCCCCCCTTCTGTACCTGCATATCTTCACGAAACAACAAGAGAATTCACCCCCCCTTGTTGTCAGAGGGCATTTAAGGTCGCCTTCCCCCTTCTGCTGCCTGAAGCGTGTGTGTATCAATGGGTGTAGCCCTCTACCAACGTATGGAGTAGAAAGCAGAAAAATAATTGCCTGCCATTAATTTCAGAAAATGCCCCAATGGATTCTTTTTAAGATCACCAAGAAATGCTCTCGAGTTTCTTTGTTAGTCAATTAGGCCATGTCATGCTTTGCGACTAGACTCAAAGACCATTCAGGATTGACTAATCACTTTTCCAATATTCTTGGACAACATTTAGTCCCTCTATCTCTTCTCCATAGTCCTTCACAACCACACATGAACATCCAATAATTTTCCTGGCCTTTCCTTCATAATCAATCTTGCGGAGCCCGAACCCTTCACCTAGCTTCTTGGCACTAGGGACAAAAATTAAGTTTACACTATTCTCAAATCATAGGGCTTGAACTAGTTTAACATAATCTCGTTGATTGCAATCTTCTGCGAGGACACATAGCTGTCTAGGAATCATTGCATCCCGAGAAGCAGCATCATAGCAAGGTATGTCACAAAATGCTTCCTATCTCTAGGCACATGCTCTTGTTTTTGCTTCTGCTGAATGAATATAGAAGCATCACCATCATAACCATCTTCCTATGCGAAATGCCTGCAATCAACCACCTATTCTACCCAACGAAGACATGTTAGTGTAAAAAGATCAATAGAAATTCTAGTCAACATACTCCCCTCTTCTACTTGCAAAGTCGTCCTTGACCAGCCAATTTGGTTCCTGCACTCAAACCATTCAAGTCATTGACAATACATCCATGCACATTCACATACCTCATAGTTATTCAATCTCTTTCCACTGGAGTACCTACAACCACACTAAATCAACATCCATTAGTCATAAAAATCAGTCCCTTCACTTACCAACTTTGTATGTCATTTCGCATCTTCACCTATCATGTCCACCTGTCTACAAACTCACAAAAACATTAGACCATTTTTCATCAAATTACAATATCTACAACTAAAATGAAAAGACAACCATATCAATCATCCACATCACACATATATACTCAGCACACACATCATGATCCCGTATCACACATGCATTCTCGTCGTACACAACATACCCATGCCAATAGAAAGCAGAACCACATTTCCTTCCCGACACTCTTCTTGGCTATCCAATCAATACTTCATGAATCTCCTCTTCCACATGCATACTCAACCCACTTTCTACACGTGCCATCAAAAACCATTCCCCACTTCGGTTTTTGATACTCTTCCTAGCTTGAAACTCTTCCTAGCCACACGATCGTTTTGTTGATTCATTTTTCTCATTTTTAATTGAGTTCTCTCACCAATTTTTCATTCCACTTCTAGCTAGGGTTCCCTATTCCCACTTGCCTTCTTGTCTATTTCTTGTTTTTCCTTGCTTGTCGACTAGATCCTATGCTAGGTCACCACCACACCTCTCCAATTGATGGACATGCGGAAAAGACCACTCAAGCCTAATACGAGCTCACTCGAACAAGACCACTCGTCGTCAACGCGATTCCGAACTTCACAAGTCGCTGCACCACCTAAGAGCCAAACTAACCACTTCCCAAAGGTTTGCAGACAAATAAGGTACCTACCACGATTGGATCCCTCAAGTCCAAGTCTTCCACAGACATGTCGCAGCCAAAACCCTAGCCGAGCTTAAGCTTGGGTTCGACATGCATCATCAGGGGTCCACACATTCCCAGATCCCCACAACACATACACACATTCCCATCCGAGCATCATGCTCTCTTGCCTCTCTTCTGTCCCCCCTCGAGTGAGGAGTTCTCTTTTTTTTCTTTTTTACTTATTTACTTACGCACGATGCACAACGCTAGCCCTATGCGAAACCAACATCGGTTTGTGGCTTTCACAACCCGGCCAAAGTGGGTCCACCCACTTATCTGCCCAAATAGGAACATAGCCACATATAGGTCGGGCCTGCAGCAAAACTAGCGTCAGCTCGTGGCCTCGATCACCCAATCAAGGTTGTTCCACCTACCTACTAGCCCACTATAGCGCATCGACAACACTTACACATATACACAATTATTTCTTTCTTTTCTCTTTTTTCAATTCCAAAGTCTCAAAAATTAGGAGACAAAAGAAAGGCCCTTTTCCCAACCCAAGCAATCACGACACACATACATATATCCCCCCATGGACATCCCGATGAGACACATCTCCTCTCTGCCGCTACTCAAGCCAAAATCCGACCACTAATGCCATGGTCAACTTTTTCTCTTGAAGCCCACACATGCTAACTACCTCGTTGACCTGAAACCTCAAAAAATTCCACCTCAATCCTAAGTGTACAACAGACTTGTTCGGCCCGTCCTCACATCTCTGATTCGCAATCTCACAAAGGAAACCCTAATAAGACCCAAGCCATCCTCACCGGCATCCATCACATCATCTATTTCTTTCTCATCTCCAACCTCTACCTCGCAGAGATTCCACCTAACTTGATAGATGACCTCGAAAGCTACTATTAGCCGATGTACCTCTTAGTGCCTCCGGCCTCGCCGCTAAGTCTCTTAATCCTTGCTTGTTATACTCAATATCGCTATGGTATTGGAACAAGTCACAATCGATGATTCGGACTCGATTCCGTATTTGCTCCATTTCTTCATCTAACTCTTTCATCCTTTTTTCATATCTGAGCGGGATATGCTCCCTCTTCTCAACTTGAACGATCAACTTCTCAACTTCCTCTCTAATCGATCTTTCCTCCCAGATCCTATTCATATTTTCTACATCTAGATCATCTATCTTCTTCGACAATTCATTCTTCATTCTTTCTAACTCCGTTCCAAACATATCCAACATGGATTTCAACTCTCCTACCATTTTTTCTACTTTCGGGTCCCCTTCTACACATCTCTGTCTCTCGTCGTCTCTCTGACTCATCCATTTACCTAGCTTGCCACTCAACCTCTCATTTTCCTTCTCTAATTGTCTCATTTTCTCATCACTCTCTGCTTGAGCACTCTTCATCCCTTCTAGTTCTAGCTGCAAGATCGTCACATTCACAATAATAGCAATGCCTAGCTCATTGTTGCACCCCTATAACAAAATACCAGATATCCCATCACTCCCTTTGTAGTATACATTAAACTAAAGCCCACCTTCTGTGATTTTCCATTCTATACACATCCTTTTATGTATCCAAGCAACAATACTACCTCTTGTCACTCACCAAAAGCGTGGGAAAAGAAAAAAAAATATGTCATGCATCTGAGTTAACACTTAAGAAAAACTTATGTTTATATGTGACTCAACATTTTGACATACTCACTACCTGGTCGTCATGCTACTCCAAGTGGTTAGACACACTTACATTAGACATATTTACAACGCAGAGGCTTTGGAACTAGATGTGGCCTCACACTTTTATAGAGCCAATCGCATTCCTCATCTAGGAGAAACAAAATCTTCAACAAAACACACACGGTTTCTCTCTCCACCATACAGAGATAAAATGTGTGCAGACTAGTACGAACTGTTACTAATGCACCTCCACAACAAGCAGTCTATCAATTGTTTTCCTAGTGTGGGATAAGGAAGTGTTCAATTTCCACTGTAACCATGATGTATTGAAGGTAATTAAGACCCATATGGAGTCGCCCATGAAAGAACCAAGAATGCTAAAGTTTTAACAGATCATACAAATTATTCTGATTGAAGTAATGCATTAAACCATTCACAAGGTTTCGGGAATTCCCTCCACTCCCCCTTTTTTTTGGAAGATCTGGAATCATTGGCATGCATAATTATAAAATGGTAAATCACTGTAACACCTACAACACAGGTCATGCCCTCTTGTGCGACATCAGCTTGAACTCCATTTTGACAGATAGCTACAACTTTTAATCACATGTCAATCTAATTCTACCTCATTACCAATCTATAATTTTTGATATCATGCGCAGTTAAATTACACACACTCAACATGAGAAAACGTGGCCCACCAATGTCACTGTTGAATCGAGGGAGAAAGAAATCTCGTGCCGGCAAAAGCGAGATTAGGCCATAGTTTTAGGAAAAATGTTTTTTCTTAAGATGATCAGTATGGACTAGACTTGACCTCTAAGATCAAAATTCGGAATACCTCCATTGAGCTACGGTTGCAAGTAATGAAAAGTGCATGCAGTCATCCTTCATGATTTATTTCTCAGCACTCCGCCATCTTCTACTCAGCTTCCTCTGTTCTTCTTGGCAGCCATCAATCGTTCGAGGTTCTTTTCAACAGAGTTGCCATCTGCCCCATCACTCTACTTTTCCCTGCGTTTTCTCAAAATCCTCCTCCAAAACGTTTCTTTCCTCTCTTGTATGTCCATGCAGCCAATGAGAGCAATAAACACACTCCCTCTTTGTTCTTCGTCGATACCTGCACACGGTCCCCCCCACTGATGCCTACAGAAACTTCAGCAACCCCCTCTGTAGAAAACGAAGAGAGCAAAATGAGAGAGAGCGAGAGAACCCCCCGCTACTCCTTTTAAAACCAAAAATGCGACCTTCCTCCCCCGTGTGGGCATTCAGAGCCCATAGCCTCTCCTACAGCAACCGACAGCCCTCGAGAAAGAACACCCCCCGAGAGAACGGCCCATTTTTTCTTTCTGTAGTCGAATGCTCCCCTTTTGTACCTTCATATCTGTTGCGAACATTTTTTTTATGTAGGGTATAAGTTTCAAATTATGTAAGTACCTTTGGGAAGTCTTCAAATACTTCAAGAATGCTCATATTATTCATAAAATATAGAAAAAATACCACGTGAGCTCTAGAACATGGTGAGTCAAATTAGTGAGTCACAAGGGAGCTGCACTGGTGTCCTAGTGGAAGGTTGATGTGGCTAGTTCTCAAAGTCCATCAATACTTTGCTTATTTGAGCACTTGAGTCATGTAATACCTCCACCCAAGTGTCTACCACGAATTTAGATGTATTAGGAAGGTTTTAGATTAGTTCCCTATGCTATAAAAAGACGAGAAAAGTCGTGATCTTGTGGGAAGTCCAAGAGAGTCATATGTGTATATCTACGTTGTTGTAGTTTTGTTTGCAGCGATTGCAGAGCTTGTATCTCCCTCATTATATATCCAAATTACATGTTTGATAACTCCTTTGAAAGCTCTTACTGTCTACGTGCTTACTATTAAGTTTCATAATCATTGGATTTCTGAGGTGAGAGTAGTACTCTCTACAAGTAGTGTGTGTTCTCGGGTTTCACCCCTGCTCAAGGTCTCCATTAAACCTCAAACTTGCAGAGGTCATATCTCCTTGTGTATTTATCTAAATTGATTCTTCTTTGGCGCATTGGAAAGCTCTTGGTCTCTAGTAGATGTGGTTAAAAGACTTTGAAAAAATGCTAAGCTAGTAGAGAATAGTAAGCTCTACAAGCATGACTAGTTTTCTGTGATGAAGTTTGTGAGAAGGTCAACTTGTTCCTATGGGGTTCCACCTACTTGCAGCTATATTTTGGAGGTCAATAAACTCCAAAATTGGTATCAGAGCTTGGAATTGAAGCTTGGAGAAGGTTATAACACCTTGATGAAGAATTTGAAGCTATTGGAGCAGAGGTTCATCATCAACACTACACAAAGGTAGAAGGAAGATTCAACTAAAAAATGAGTTGAATAACATAAAGAAAGATACAAGGACATCAGTCAATGATTACTTGTTGAAGGTTAAAGAGATTGCAGATCAACTAGGATCAATTCAAGCTCATGTGGAGGACGACAACTTGGTTGCACATACTCTCAACGGACTCAAGGATGATGAGAGATGGAAACCATTCATTACTTCAGTTTATGTTAGAGGAGAATTACCAGACTTTGATCAGCTTGTTGCGCTTATGGTCACCAAGGAGATGAATCTAAATGGCTCTACTTCAAATCAAAAAGGATCTCAAGGACAAGCTCTTTATGTAGGATCATCAAGGGTGGAAACAGAGGAAGAAGAGGTTCAAATAGAGGTCGAGGAAGAAGGAGCGATGATCAAGGGACTTCAAGTGGTTTCTTCAACACAAGAGGAAGAGGAAGATCAAACGCTAGAGGTACAAGAGGCAACTACAACTACAATCAAAGACAAAGTAGTGAAGATAACAACAATTGCTATATATGTGGAAGGTATGGACACTATGCCAATGATTTTTATCAAAATGAAAATTATCAAGGTGGTAATCGAAGAGGAGGCTATTCAAGAAGAGGTAAACAACAAGGAAATTATGCAGTTGAAGGTAAAAGTGATGACTATGATTCTCTTCTTATGATGAATGTAGAAACTAAGATGAATTGCAATAGTGATGTATGGTATGTAGATAGTGGTTGCTCTAACCATATGTCACATGATGCTTCATGGTTTTCTAATATGCATAATCCTTCATGTAAAGGTCATGTTGAAACAGGAGATGATACAACACATAAGATTATGCAGGTTGGAGATGTTGTTATGCAGGATAAGAGAAAGAGAAATTGCTTGAAGGATGTGCTTTATGTGCCAACGATTACTAAGAATTTGATGTGAGTTGGTCAAATGGTAGAAAAAGGTTTGCAAATAAGATTTAATCATGCAGGTTGCTTCATTGAGGATCCAAAGCAAAGGAGGTTAATTGCTAGAGGTCAAAAAGAAGGTAGATTATTTACATTCAAGGTAAACCCAAATCATATAAACTATTTCTCTTATGGTATGCATTGAATAACAAAGCTAGATCTATGGCACAAAAGGATTGGACACATGAATGTACACAGGTTAAAGGAGCTATCAAAGAAGAGGATTGCTGAAGGATTACCTGATCTTACTAAGCAACAAATGGTGCATCTTTGTGAAGCATGTCAAATGGGTAAGCAGAGTAGATAGCCTTTAAAGCATTCAAGCTATGTAAGCAGTGGATTGCTAGATCTTATACACACGGATGTATGGGGTCCTACTAAAGAAGCATCCGTGGATGGTAATAAGTACTATGTATCATTCATTGATGATCATAGTAGAATGACATTTGTGTACTTCATTAAACATAAGAGTGAAGTCTTTGATTGTTTCAAAAATTTTAAATCATTTGTCGAGAAGCAAACAGGAAGATATGTTAAGAAGCTAAGATCAGATGGAGGGGGAGAGTATTTCTCTCAAGCTTTTACTGATTTTTTGTATGATGAAGGTATCAAAAGAGAAGTTACATGCAGGTATACTCCACAACAAAATGGAGTCGCAGAGAGAAGAAACAGAATCATAGCAGAAGCATCTAGAAGCATGCTAAATGATATGTGTTTGCGTAATTCTTTTTGGGCTGAAGCTGTTAACACAAGTGTGTACATTATGAATAGAGTACCTACTGCTGGAGTTCATCATTTGACACCATATGAGGTATGGCATGGAAGGAAACCAAGTGTAAGTCATTTGAAAGTATTTGGTTGTGTATGTTATGTACATGTACCTAGTGAAGTGAGATCAAAACTTGATGTGAAATAAAAAAAGTGTATATTTTTTGGTTATGCAGATACTCAAAGAGGATATAGATGATATAATCCTCATACCAATAAGGTGGTTGTTTCAAGAGATGTAAATTTTGATGAATCACTTTCATGGTATGTAGATAAGAAAAGTTTGCAGGTCATAAATGGAGATGAAGAAGATACAGATGAAGGAGATGAGTGCTTACCTCAGCTCACAAGAAGTTTAAGTGATGAGAAAAGTGGTCTGGATGAAGAAAGAGACCTACCTTTCAATGGAAGATTAAGGCAAGAGTCACCTCCAAGTATTAAAAGTAAAGGTAAACTCAAACTTGTTGTAGTTAATGATGAGGGAGAGGAAATTAGTGATGTATGTGAGTACGGAGAATCATCAAAGGTTCCTAATAAGAAAGGAAGAGCATCTACATTGGAGGTAAGAAGAACTTCAAGAGTAAGTAAGCAACCTCAAAGGTATACTTATGAATCTTTCATGAATACTCATTATGCTTTTATGACAAAAGTTGAGCAGGAAAATGAACCCACATGTTATGATGAGGCAAAAGGAGATGAAAAGTGGGAGAAAACAATGAGAGAAGAAATGGAAGCACTACAGGATAACAAGACTTGGAATTTAGTTCCAAAGACACCAAAACAAAAGGTAATTGGTTGCAAGTGGGTTTTTAAAACTAAAAGAGATAGTGATGGTAGTGTGTCAAGATATAAGGCTAGACTTGTAGCAAAAGGATATAATCAAACTCAAGGATTGGACTATGAGGAAACACTTAGTCCAGTAGCAAACATGGCAACCGTGAGAACTTTGTTGGCTTTAGCTGCAAGTAAAGGGTGGAATATATATCAACTCGAAGAATGCCTTTCTTAATGGTGAGTTAAATGAAGAAGTGTATATGTCACAACCAGATGGTTATGTGGATGCAAAATGTCCTAATCATGTATGCATGTTAAAGAAGGCATTGTATGGTCTTAAACAGGCACCAAGGGCATGGAATGCAAGGTTGGTAAAGTATCTTATGCTGCAAGGATACACAGTGAGTCATGCTGATCCTTCACTTTATGTAAAACATGTAGATGACATGTGTGTTTATGTATGCATTTATGTGGATGACTTGTTGATTACAGGGAATGATGCGAAAGCAATTGAAGAGATAAGAGGTAATTTGGGAAAGGAATTTAAAATTTTAGATCTTGGTTTGCTTAGATACTTTCTTGGGATTGAAATTGTGTATCACGATGAGGGTATGTGGTTGATACAGAGAAAGTATATATGTGATATGCTGAAAAGGTTTGGTATGCAGGAATGTAAATTTGTTTTTACTCCAATGGAATGTAATGTAAAGTTGAGTGCAAAGGAAGGTGATGAGTTGCATGATATGAATGCATATAGATCCATGGTAGGATCTTTGATTTATGCAACAAAAACTAGACCTGATATATGCTATGCAGTGGGAGTATTGTCACAGTTTATGCATGAACCTAGAGTACCTCATACGCATGCAGCAAAAAGAGTGCGTATGTATTTGAAAGGTGCCATGAACGAAGGATTATTTTATAGTCATGATGGTGATGTAACTCTTAAAGTCTTTAGTGATGCTGATTGGGCTGGAAACAAAGACGATAGAAGATCCACAAGTGGATATGTGGTAATAGCAGGAAACAGGACATTAACATGGAGTTCAAAGAAACAGCCTACAGTTGCTTTATCTTCTACACAGGCTGAGTATAGAGGTTTAGCATTGGATACTACTAAGATTATGTGGTTTAAAAAGTTGTTTCATGAGTTGAATGTGCTTCGAAGATTTTCTGGAAGAGGCAGAAATCGAGTGGAACGATTTCTTCGAAACAGAGCTCTTTCCTTTGCGTTAGTTTCCTTGGCAAGTTCATACCTTTCTAACCACTTTTGCATAGGCTCAGAGTTAACTATGCAAAACTTCATTGCCTTCTCTCTGAAAGCTGCATCCATTTTTCTTTGCAATCCTTTACCTTGTGGTTCATCGCCTACGAGACGAACATCTTCATCATCGCTCCATAAGCGAGGCATTTCGGGATCCGATATACGTAGAAACTCAGTAATGAATACAAGAGATTCTTGTACAAGCCATCCCTCTGCCATGCTACCCTTTGGACGTGCTCTCTGTTGAACAAACCCTTTTAATGTCTTCATAAAGCACTCTAAGAAGAACATCCATCGACTATGGACAGTTCCTGCTATTGCAACTTCATCTACTACATGAACCAGTAAATGAAGTTGAATAGTGAGAATACTTGTAGGAAAGTATTTCTCTACCATGCAAATAGCCTCGATAGCATTGAGTTTCGCACTCTCTATGCTATCTCTATTTATCTCTTTGGAAGATATCCATCATACTAAAGAACTAATTTTATAAATGGTTTTTCGTACATCCTCTGAAAGACAATCTTTTATGGCTACAGGGAGCACAAACTATAAAAACTTGTGCCAATCATGAGATTTGAGTCCTGCAAGATCGTCGTTTCGTGTGAAAGCTGTCTTTAGACATCTCATGCATCCAGTAGGTGTACGAAACTTTGAAATTATTTTCTTCACTTATTGCTCTTCCATCCTCCGAAGCACCCAAGGAGCTCTTGGTAACGATACTATTCCGTTGGGCTTAGTAATTGCCCACAACTCTCGCATACGACCTCGCTCTTCTAGGTCGTCCCTTTGTGCTTTGCTTTCTTTCTTTCCAATTAGAGTTTTCCAAAGCATCTCTCCCACATTCTTGAAAATATGCATCGGGTCTACCAAATGATTGATCACCAATTCACTCCAATAAGGGAGTTCATGAAAAATGGACAACCGTTTCATGCCAGCAACTGGATTTTCTAAATCCCACAGTTGTTTCCAATCGCTAGCTTTCATTTGGTGTTGCGCTTGTCGACCAATTTGTCCTTCACGTAAAACATGCCCATCAGGCAAATATCTATGATGTCCTTCATAGACAGTTTTACGTAGTGCTTTGGAATAGTGTGCTTCGAGTCGTGGTCCGCATAAAGGACAAGCATGGTAACCCGAAATCGCTAAACCTGAACATTCACCATAACCAGGCCAATCATGCATTGTCCACATAAGTATGCCTCGCACTCACACGTCTCGTCTTCTTATAGGTTGAGACATGTCACGCACAGTGATCCCATCCCATAAAATGCACAGTTCTTCCACTAGTGGTGCAAGATATACATCCATATTTTTTACCTTATACTTACCTGGTGCAATAAGAGATAATAATAAATGACCTTTCTTTGTGGCCAACCATGGTGGGATATTATAATTGACCAAACATACAGGCCATGTGCTCCATGAAGAACTGCGTAATCCAAATGGATTCACTCCATCCATAGCTAGGCCTAGACGTATGGATCGAGGCTCACTAGCAAACTCTGGCCACTTACTATCTATGTGCTTCCAAGCATCAGAGTCAGCTGGCACTCGCATTACATTATCTGTAGACCTGCTCTTTGTATGCCATGACATTAACTCAGCTATAGATTTGCATCTAAACATGTTCTTAATTCGTGGAATGATAGGAAAGTGGCGAAGAACCTTTGCGGGGATTGCTTCGCCTACAACGTCTTCCCTAAATCTATTTGCTCCACACTTTGGACATACGTGGAGATGCTCATACTCATTCCGAAAGAGAATGCAATCATTCGGACAAGCATGAATTTTCGTATAATCCATTCCAATGGACTGTAAAAGTTTTTTCGCATCTCCACGTGTTGGAGGCATGTCATTGCCCTCAGGAAAAATTTGATCTTTAAGAAGCCTGCAATAAGCAATTAAAATGATATTAGTAAATGAAGTTATTGTGATACAACAATGAAAGCCAATTTGTTCTCCACTTACCTGAACAATTCAGTGACACTACTATCTGACCATCCATAAATGGATTGCAGATTGAGCATCGCGAGTGAAGCACGTAGTACAGATATCGATGCTCCATTGTAAAGTTGTAAACGAGCTAATCTTCGCATGCTTTCATATTCTTCATCAACTTCTGATCGTGGAATTTCTGTTGTGTCCATGAAACTCTCGTCGACACCTTCTTCACCATCATGATCTTCTGGAAGCTCATAAAATGCTTCAAGCATCTCTTCCATATGTTCTAAGTTCAAGCTTGCTTCTGCTTCTAAGTTCTTTTTTGTTCTCTTTTGTCCACGAGATGTTACCGGTGCAATGTCGTTTGGATCCATCTCCTCACCTGGGGGACCATGCGAATGATAGCGTAGGTTTTCCAATCGACTCCTATCAAAGGATCCATGCTCTCTAACATGTGCAGTACAAATCCGTCGTTTCCGATAAATTTGATACTTGCACTGTGTGCAAGGACATGCCATTCTCTCTTCAGGATCCAAAGAAGCCATCTGCTATAATATGGACATTTTAGAACATTTGTTTTTTTATTAAACCTAAAAATCTAACTCTTAAAGACTTAAATCAAAAATACTAAACCCAAATACTTAAATACCTAAGAAAACTTAAAACTCTAATTTTAAAACCCTAATCTATATATCATAATTTATATGTATATATTTATTTATTTATTCAGATTTTTTTCCTCTAAACCTAGATTATGTACATTTCTATACACATGTGTATATACATGTATATATGTATATACATTAGTTCTTATTTAATTATTTATCTTTAATTTTATATATTTAATTTTATATATTTAATATGCATATTTAATTAAATTATTTAAAACACTAGTTCTTTTTATATTTATTTATGTATATAATTATCTTATTTTATATATATATTTATTCATATATTCAGATTTTTTCCCTTGCGTATTCCTATTTTTATATATTTAATTTTATATATTTAATATAAATATTTAATTAAATTATTTAAAACACTAGTTCTTTTTATATTTATTTATGTATATAATTATCTTATTTTATATATATATTTATTCATATATTCAGATTTTTTCCCTTGCGTATTCCTATTTTTATATATTTAATTTTATATATTTAATATAAATATTTAATTAAATTATTTAAAACACTAGTTCTTTTTATATTTATTTATGTATATAATTATTTTTTTTTTATATATATTTATTCATATATTCAGATTTTATTCCTTACGTATTCCTATTTTTATATATTTAATTTTATATATTTAATCTCAAATATATAGACCTAATCTCAAATATGTAGACCTAAAATATGTATATTTTTGTATGCATGTGTATCTACATGTATGTATGTATTATATGTATATGTGTGCTTGTGTATATATGTTATCTACGTATTAAAATCCTAAAACCCTAATCAGAAAGACTTGGACTTAAATCTAAAATACTAAACCCTAAAACCCTAATCTTAAATATGTAGACCTAAAATATGTATATTTCTGTATACATGTGTATATACATGTATATATATTACATGTGCATGTGTATGTGTGCATATATCTTATGTAGGTGTTATAAAGCTAAAACCCTAATCTTAAAGATTTAAATCTAAAATATGTATATTTTTGTGTGCATGTGTATCTACATGTATGTATGTATTATATGTATATGTGTGCTTGTGTATATATGTTATCTACGTATTAAAATCCTAAAACCCTAATCAGAAAGACTTGGACTTAAATTTGAAATACTAAACCCTAAAACCCTAATCTTAAATATCTAGAGCTAAAATATGTATATTTCTGTATACATGTGTATATACATGTATATATGTATTATATGTGTATGCGTATGTGTGCATATATGTTATGTAGGTGTTATAACCCTAAAACCCTAATCTTAAAGATTTAAATCTAAAATATGTATATTTTTGTATGCATGTGTATCTAATTTTTTTTTATTCAGATTCAGATTTATTCATATTTTTATTCATATATTCAGATTTATTTCCTTACGTAATCCTATTTTTATATATTTAATTTTATATATTTAATTATAAATATTTAAGTAAATTATTTAAAACACTAGTTCTTTGTATATTTATTTATGTATATAATTATCTTATTTTTATATATATTTATTTATATATTCAGATTTTATTTCCTTATGTAATCCTATTTTTATATATTTAATTTTATATATTTAATTAAAACCCTAATCTTAAAATTCTAGATCTGAAATACTAAACCCTAAAACCCTAATCTTAAAAATTTAACCCTAAAACCCTAATCCTATTTAAAACCCTAAAACCCTAATCTTAAATATTTAACGCTAAAACCTTAATCCTATTTAAAACCCTAAAACCCTAATCTTAAATATTTATCCCTAAAACCCTAATTCTATTTAAAACCCTAAAACCCTAATCTTAAATATTTATCCCTAAAACCCTAATCCTATTTAAAACCCTTAAACCCTAAAACCCTAATCCTATTTAAAACCCTAAAACCCTAATCTTAAAAATTTAACCCTAAAACCCTAATCCTATTTAAAACCCTAAAACCCTAATCTTAAATATTTAACCCTAAAACCCTAATCCTATTTTTATATATTTGATGTAAAACAAAAACTTCAAAATACAAATAGGATTATATGTGTGTATGTATGCATGTGTGTATATATGTGTTTGTATGTATGCATGTGTACATGTGTGTGTGTATGTATACATATGTATACATGTGTGTGTATGTGTATGTGTGTGATTGTAGGCATGCATGTGTTTGCATGTGTGTGTACGTGTGTGTATGTATGCATGCTTGTATGTGTATGTGTGTGTATGTGTATGCATCATATAAATCTCTCTCTCTCTCTCTCTCTCCCCTTCACTCTCTATCAATATGTGTGTATATGTGTGTATGTATGCATGTGTGTATATATGTGTGTATGCATGCATGCCGGTATATGTGTGTGTATGTATGCATACATGTGTGTATATGTGTGTATATATGCGTGTGTGTATGTATGTGTGTGTGTATGTGTATGTATGCATATGTGTATATATGTGTGTGTATGTATGTGTGTATGCATGTGTGTGTATGTATGCATGTGTGTAAATTTATGTGTGTGTGTATGCATGCATATGTGTATATGTGTGTGTGTGTATGTAAGCATGCATGTGTGTATAGGTGTGTGTATGTAAGCATGCATGTGTGTACATGTATGTGTGTATGTATGCAGGTGTAAATTAATGTGTATCTTCCTTTCTCTCTTCTCTCTCTCTCTCTCTCTCTCTCTCTCTCTCTCTCTCTCTCTCTCTCTCTCTCTCTCTCTCTCTCTCTCTCCCTCTCTCTCTCTCTCTCTCTCCCCTTCTCTCTCTATCAATAGCGAATAAAAGAATCACTTACAAGTATGTCTCTCTAAAACCCTAATCCTATTTAAAACCCTAATTCTATTTAAAACCCTAATCCTATCTCTCTCTCTCTCTCTCTCTCTCTCTCTCTCTCTCTCTCTCCCCCTCTCTCCCCTTCTCTCTCTATCAATAGCGAATAAAAGAATCACTTACAAGTATGTCTCTCTTTGAATCGTTGTCGTCAAAGCGTAATGTAGCTCGTCTCTCGTCCAATTCCAAACAATCCACGCCAACGAACTTCTGCAAAATCAACGAAAAGAGAAATTAGAAACCCTAAAGCATAGAGAAACACAAATGCTAACAGTACGTGCATCACTTACCAAGATGCGAGAGCTAAGCCGAGAGAGAGAGAGTGTGTGTGTAGAGAGAGAGATCCGTGTGTGTGTGTGTGTACAAGACAATGCAGGTTTGCGCGCGCAAGTTCGACAGTAGAACGACAGTACTCAAACACGCGCAGAAATGTGAAGTTTTTCTCTCGGGTTCGTGGTATGTTTTAAAATTTCGCCGTCGGTATAACCGTCGGTAATTTCCAGTAGGTTAGCGACGCTTATACCGACGCTTATACCGACGCCTATACCGACACTTATATCGACGCTTCCCGGGGCCACACCGACGATCCGTTTAAAACGGTCATACCGACGGTCACTTGACCGTCGGTATCTCTTACTAAGGTTTTCCGAGGTCTATACCGACGCCGATTGGGACCGTCGGTATATGCAGCATCGGTATGCCCCTCATATGTTGTAGTATTACATTGTTCTCAAATCATAGGGCTTGAACTAGTTTACCATAATCTCGTTGATTGCAATCTTCTGCTAGGACACACAGCTGTCCAAAAATCATTGCATCCCGAGAAGCAGCATCATAGCAAGGTAGGGCACAAAATACTTCCTATCTCTAGGCACATGCTGTTGTTTTGCTTCTCCTGAATGAATAGAGAAGCATCACCATCATAACCATCTTCCTATGTGAAATGCCTGCAATCAACCACCTATTCTACCCAACGAAGACATGTTAGTGTAAAAAGATCAAAAGAAATTCTAGTCAACATACTCCCTTCTTCTACTTGAGAAGTTGTCCTTGACGAGCCAATTTGGTTCCTACACTCAAACCATTCAAGTCATTGACAATACATCCATGCTCATAGTTATTCAATCTCTTTCCACTGGAGTACCTGCAACCACACTAAATCAACATCCATTAGTCATAAAAATCAGTCCCTTCACTTACCAACTTTGTATGTCATTTCGCATCTTCACTTATCATGTCCACCTATCTACAAACTCACCAAAACATTAGACCATTTTTCATCAAATTACAATATCTACAACCAAAATGAAAAGACAACCATATCAATCATCCACATCACATAGATATGCTTAGCACACGCATCATGATCCCGTATCAAACATGCATTCTCGTCGTACTCCCGTATCAAACATGCATTCTCGTCGTACACAACATACCCATGCCAACCGAAAGCAGAACCACATTTCCTTCGTGACACTCTTCTCGGCTATCCAATTAATACCTCATGAATCTCCTATTCCACATGCATACTCAACCCACTTTCTACACGTGCCATCAAAAACCATTCCCCACTTTCGTTTTTGATACTCTTCCCAGCCACACGATCGTTTTGATGATTCGTTTTTCTCATTTCTAACCGAGTTCTCTCACCGATTTTTCATTCCCCTTCTACCTAGGGTTCCCTATTCCCACTTGCCTTCTTGTCTATTTCTTGTTTTTCCTTGCTCGTCGACTAGATCCTATGCTAGCTCACCACCACACCTCTCGAATTGATGGACATGCGGAAAAGACCACTCAAGCCTAATACGAGCTCACTCGAACAAGACCACTCATCGTCAATGCGATTCCAAACTTCACAAGTCGTTGCACCACCTAAGAGCCAAATTGAACACTTCCCGAAGGTTTGCAGACAAACAAGGTACCTAGCATGATTGGATCCCTCAAGTCCAAGTCTTCCACAGACATGTCGCAGCCAAAACCCTAGCCGAGCTTAAGCTTCGATTCGACATGCCTCATCAGGGGTCCAGACATTCTCAGATCTCCACAACACATACACACATTCCCATCCGAGCATCATGCTCTCTTGCCTCTCTTCTGTCCCCCCTTGAGTGAGGAGTTCTCTTTTTTTTCTTTTTTACTTATGTAATTACGCACGATGCACAACGTTAGCCCTATCTGAAACCAACGTCGGTTCGTGGCTTTGACCACCCGGCCAAAGTGGGTCCACCCACCTATCGGCCCACATAGGCACATAGCCACATATAGGTCGGGCCTACAGTGAAACTAGCGTCAGCTCATGGCCTCGATCACCCAATCAACGTTGTTGCACCCGCCTACTAGCCCACTACAACGCACCGACAACACTTACACATATACAAAATTATTTCTTTCTTTTCTCTTTTTTTCAATTCCAAAGTCTCGAAAATTAGGAGACAAAAGAAAGGCCCTTTTCCCAACCCAAGCAATCACAACACACATACATATATCCCCCCATGGACATCCCGATGAGATACATCTCCTCTCTGCCGCTACTCAAGCCAAAATCCGACCACTAATGCCATGGTCAACTTTTTCTCTTGAAGCCCACACATGCTAACTACCTCGTTGACCTAAAACCTCAAAAAAAGCCACTTCAGTCCTAAGCGTACAACGACTTGGTCCGTCCGTCCTCACATCTCTGATTCGCAATCCCACAAAGCAAACCCTAATCAGACCCAAGCCATCCTCACCGGCATCCATCACATCATCTACTTCTTTCTCATCTCCAACCTCTGCCTCGTAGAGATTCCACCTGACTTGATAGATGACGTTGAAAGCTACTATTAGCTGCTATACCTCTTAGTGCGTCCAGCCTCGCCGCTAAGTCTCTTAATCCTTAGTTGTTATACTCAATATTGCTATGGTATTGGAACAAGTCACAATCGATGCTTCAGAATCGATTCCATATTTGCTCCATTTCTTCATCTAACTCTTTCATGCTTTTTTCAGATCTGAGGGGGATATCCTCCCTCTTCTCAACTTGAAGGATCAACTTCTCAACTTCCTCTCTAATCGATCTTTCCTCCCAAATCCTATTCATATTCTCTACATCTAGATCATCTATCTTCTTCGACAATTCATTCTTCATTCTTTCTAACTCCGTTCCAAACATATCCAACCTATCCAACATGGATTTCAACTCTCCTTCCATTTTTTCTACTTTCCGGTCCCCTTCTACACATCTCTGTCTCTCGTCGTCTCTCTGACTCATCCATTTACCTAGCTTGCCACTCAATCTCTCATTTTCCTTCTCTAATTGTCTCATCTTCTCATCACTCTCTCCTTGAGCACTCTTCATCCCTTCTAGTTCTAGGTGGAACTATTCTGCTACCTTACCCGCTTGGTCATCATATCTACACGTCATCTCTTGCAATTTCTCGATTTCCTTTTCCATCTGGTCGACTCGATGTGCCAAGTCATCATCATATTTAGGGGAATCATCTTTGATCGCAACATTATGGCAATCGGCTATCATCAAGCCGGTTCTTAGGTCTAAGACCACGTTTTCATTATCAAAGCTCGCAAGGCCTTCTCTCAAGCTCTTGTTTGCTTTCAACTCCTTGTTTCTATTATCTACGTCTTGCAACTGTTCTACACACTTTGCAACAACCTCTCCTAATCTTGCTTGACTTTCCTCAAGCTTTTCTACCTTGGTCCTCTCGCTATCCCGCTCTACCCGAAGCTTTCCAAGCTCTTTACGAGTTCTACCAAGTCTCAGTCATGAGATCGAGTGTCCTTGCTTTCACTTGCTCTTGCGATCTCTGTCGACGAGGTTACTCCACTCATGTCAACTTCCACATACAAAGAGGGTAAACACCTATCCAATTCATTCATTGCAACCTTTACATTAGTCACCTCTTTTGGGCCACACACATGCTCGCATAACGTCTTTTTCCCGCATTCTACGCATCTAGGGACAAAGTCCAATGGACTGGACACACGAGGGCAAAACTTTGCAATGTGCCCAACTTTCTCGCAACACCAACACCTAATATAATTCGAGATTGGACCAACCTGGCGACATTCATATGCATGATTTCTCACTGAGCGTCCAAACCCACTTCGACTTCTAGTCCATTCGGAGTTCATCATCCTCGGGCCAACCTTTTGAAAGTCTCTAACTTGCATTCTTTGCAACATCACTTTACCAAGACCAAAGCAACCGATCCGGGGCTTGGCTGTGCCACACAATTGGGGCACCAAGCGAGCTCGTAGCAATCTTTATGAGATGTGCTAAGCCAATCCCCGACAAATGCAGCAAAATGTTGAGTCTATAAACCCAAGGGAAAGTGTATAGACCCAATGATATTTTTCCCAAACCTTCTGATACTAGTTCACTTTTGGTCCCCCTAAGTACACAATTTCACTCCAATGTATTGATGGAGGATACGAGAAAATACATGCACAAAGGGGAAACCAACTCTAGTGGTTACCTCTCGGGACCTCCCTCTCTCCTTGCTCACACCTTCCGAGTCCCCTTAGTTTCTCGATCTCTCTTTCACTTGCTCTTTCCCAATTCCTTTTGCTCTTACTTCTTTTTCCCACACACTTGACCTCTACACACTCTTGTCCTCCTACACTCAAGCTTACACACTAACATATGCACACTACCTTTCCCTTCCTCTCATGCACTCTTGCTCACTCCCCCACTCACCTTCTCTCACTTCCCCTTACACATAGATTCTTGCACACTCTTGCTTGTTCCCTTCCTCTTTTCTCTCTTTTCCCCTTTCCTATTGTTCCTTTCCTTTCTCCTTTTAAACGCATGCACACACCAACACACATACACCCTCTCTTCCACTCTCACACTCGGTTGCACACCCGTACCCCTTGTGCCTCCTTTCTCTCTATTTATCGCTCACCCTCTTAGAACCACTCTCTTACTTCAACTTGACTTCCTTCCCATATCCTTGATAAGCAACGAGGTAATTATAGCTGCAAGATCGTCACATTCACAATAATAGCAATGCCTAGCTCATTGTTGCACCCCTATAACAAAATACCAGATATCCCATCACTCCCTTTGTAGTATACATTAAACTAAAGCCCACCTTCTCTCATTTTCCATTCTATACACATCCTTTTACGTATCCAAGCAACAATACTACCTCTTGTCACTCACCAAAAGCGTGGGAAAAGAAAAAAACATATGTCATGCATCTGAGTTAACACTTAAGAAAAACTTCTGTTTATATGTGACTCAACATTTTGACATACTCACTACCTGGTCGTCATGCTACTCCAAGTGGTTAGACACGCTGACATTAGACATATTTGGAACGCAAAGGATTTGGAACTAGATATGGCCTCACACTTTTATAGAGCCAATCGCATTCCTCATCTTGGAGAAACAAAATCTTCAACAAAACACACACGGTTTCTCTCTCCACCATACAGAGATAAAATGCATGGAGACCAGTACGAACTGTTACTAATGAACCTCCACAACAAGTAGTCTATCCCCTTTTTTCCTAGCGTGGGATAAGGAAGTGTTCAATTTCCACTGTAACCATGATATATTGAACATAATTAAGACCCATATGTAGTCGCCCATGAAAGAACCAAGAATGCTAAAGTTTTAACAGATCATACAAATTATTCTGATTCAAGTAGTGCATTAAACCATTCACAAGGTTTCGGGAATTCCCTCCACTCCCCCTTTTTTTCTAGAAGATCTGGAATCATTGGCATGCATAATTATAAAATGGTAAAACACTGTAACACCTACAACACAGGTCATGCCCTCTTGTGCGACATCAGCTTGAACTCCGTTTTAACAGATAGCTACAACTTTTAACATGTCAATCTAATTCTGCCTCATTACCAATCTATAACTTCTGATATCATGTAGTTAAACTACACACACTCAACATGAGAAAATGTGGCCAACCAATGTCGCTGTTGAATCGAGGGAGAAAGAAATCTCGTGCGGGCAAAAGCGAGATTAGGCCATAGTTTCAGGAAAAAATGTCTTTTCTTAAGATGATCAATATGGACAAGAATTGACCTGTAAGATCAGAATTGGGAATACCTCCATTGAGCTACGGTTGCAAGTAATGAAAAGTGCATGCAGTCATCCTTCATGATTCATTTCTCAGCACTCCACCATCTTCTACTCAGCTTCGTTTGTTCTTCTTGGCAGCCATCAGTCGTTCGAGGTTCTTTTCAATAGAGTTGTCATCTGCCCCATCACTCTACTTTTCCCTGCGTTTTCTCAAAATCCTCCCAAAACGTTTCTTCCCTCTCTTGTTTGTCCACGCAGCCAATGAGAGCAATAAACAAGACACAGGTTGTGACCCCCCTCCTCCCTTTTTTTGCCTGCACACAGGACAAAATACAGAGAAGCCCCCAACAGATGCACCTTTGCCCGTCCGCAACTCCAGCACACGTAAGAAAGAAGCCTCCTCACTCTCTCCTTGTTCTTCATCGATACCTGTACACGGTCCCCCCCACTGATGCCCGCAGAAACTTCAGCAACCCCCTCTACAGAAAACGAAGAGAGCAAAAGGAGAGAGAGCTAGAGAACTCCCCGCTGCTCCTTTTAAAACCAAAAATGCGACCTACCTCCCCCGTGCGGGCATTCACAACCCATAGCCTCTCTTATAACAGCCGACAGCCCTCGAGAAAGAACACACCCCCCGAGAGAACGGCCCCTTTTTTTTCTTTCTGTCGTTGAATCCCCCCCTTCTGTACCTGCATATCTTCACAAAAAAACAAGAGAATTCACCCCCCCTTGTTGTCAGAGGGCATTTAGGGTCGCCTTCCCCCTTCTGCTGCCCGAAGCATGTGTGTATCAATGGGCATAGCCCTCTACCAGAGTATGGAGCAGAAAGCAGAAAAATAATTGCGTGCCATTAATTTCAGAAAATGCCCCAATGGATTCTTTTTAAGATCACCAAGAAATGCTCTCCAGTTTCTTTGTTAGTCAATTAGGCCATGTCATGCTTTGCGACTAGACTCAAAGACCATTCAGGATTGACTAATGACTTTTGCAATATTCTTGGACAACATTTAGTCCCTCTTTCTCTTTTCCATAGTCCTTCACAACCACACATGAACATCCAACAATTTTCCTGGCCTTTCCTTCAGAATCAATCTTGCGGAGCCCGAACCCTTCACCTAGCTTCTTGGCACTAGGGACACAAATTAAGTTTAGATTGTTCTCAAATCATAGGGCTCGAACTAGTTTACCACAATCTCATTGATTGCAATCTTCTGACAGGACACATAGGTGTCGAGAAATCATTGCATCCCGAGAAGGAGCATCATAGCAAGGTCGGGCACAAAATACTTCCTATCTCTAGGCACATGCTGTTGTTTTGCTTCTGCTAAATGAATAGAGAAGCCTCACCATCATAACCATCTTCCTATGCGAAATGCCTGCAATCAACCACCTATTCTACCCAACGAAGACATGTTAGTGTAAAAAGATCAACAGAAATTCTAGTCAATAGGTCACCACCAAGGTCAATCTGAAGCATTACACCTTCACAGATGTACCACCCCTACAGTGGAATCCTAGCCACAAAGCAAAAGAAGATTCTATCTCTGTGCATTCTGGAAGTTCGCTTGTTCCATCATTGCTGCATGAAGATACTCATTTGTGGATGTGCAAGGTTGCAGAGGAAGAGGAAAGATGCTTAAAAGTGAGAGAAGAAGGAACTTCTCTAGGAGATAGACCCATTAAAGACCCAACCTACACATCGATGATATTTCCAGACGAGGAATTCGAGGCTCATGGTTGGGCAGAAATCTTGGCCACCATGGACATTACTGTCAATGAAGAGCAATGGACACCTCATTGTGATGAGGAGCGTTATGATATTTCAGTGTTCATGTATCAACCCTTGCTAGAAGAATGCGACCCTAGTAATTGAGAGAACTTGGAAAAGCTTGTAGAAGGTAGAAAAGTGTGTTTTGAAGCGATGAAGTTTGGTCAAGCCAACCAGCACAAGACCAGCCCTTGAGCTTATGGAGACTCAAATAGACCTTATAAGGCCTATTCAGGAAAAATGGGAATTACACACAATTTTGAGATAGTGCTTTTTCTCCCAAACTTTTACTTTTTGAGTCATCCACACACTACAACATGCTATTATCTCTTGATTCGAGTATGCAAAATTGATAATTTATTAATAAAAATAATTTTATTATAAATGCAGTATCAAGGTTGGGCTAAAACTTAAGAAGTTAACATAGTAAGTACTATAAATGGGACTTGAATAATTCCAAAATTTCTTGAATATGCCTTTTATAGGCATGCAATAAGTGCAAAGAAACACACTATGTACTTTGGAGCATCAAGGAGAATGAGTCGTTACAAAACAGATAGGTTCGCAGGTCGACTAGCTCAAAAAACTTACTATCGATGGAAGAGACAATGAACTTCAAATGCGCATAGCGACCAGCGTGATTAAAATTAGAAAACATCCTTTTATGGGAGTGATAAACATAGGGTTCATTGTATGGAATTCACAAAACTATAAGGAATAAGCAAAAAATGCTATAGGAATGAATGCGACATTCACCGGTGGTACTTCCTATTTCTCAGGAATATGCGGAGATTGACCCCGAGACAGAAAAACTCAGATTTCTCCCTATATACTAAACCAAATGCTTTGAAAATTTATAGGCATAAACTCGACACTTATCCTTTCCAATGAGCCATCTTGCACTCAATTTGCAGCTCTGGAGAGAGAGCAGCAGCCTCTCCAAGATTACTATTGGCGAAGAAGATGATGCAGAGAATTGAAGGAGCAAGACAATGATGGTCACAAGTGTATGTATATTGCTTCCATGTAATGTAAAAGTGAATTCAAGTCTTTATATGGACTCCAAGAGTGTTCCACGAATTTTACAAGAGAAATTTGAATTCAAATGAAGGTGGGAATGGTTGTTGGAGGGAATCAATTCACTTTCCTACAATCTAGGAAAAGTGAAGATCTAGTTTGATCTACTTTTAGGTGATTGATTGCTTGATTGAATGCAACTTCAACCACCACAAACTCATGGGATTTTGGCTCTATATTTCTACCTTTACATGTGTAAAGCTCAAGGCTTTTACAATGGTAAATGAACCATCAAAAATTTCTCAAAAAATACAATAAATGAGCATAAGAAAAAGAACTCTCAAATGGATATTCTTTCGATGCGATAGCCTTTGATGTAGATCAAATCCACCTCAAGCATAGTGTAAGCTTGATGTTCCAACAGCTCCCCCTCAAGCTAAAGTATGCTTGAGTCTTCATTCTCTGATAGATTGAATACCTGCCATAGTTTTGAATCTACAAAGCTTTATTCCATCAAGTGCCTTTGTCATCATATCTGCTACTTGCTTTTCAGTCGGAACAAAAGAAATGTCAATCTCCTTTGCCATGAGCTTCTCCCTGATGAAGTGGTAATGGACCTCTATGTGCTTGGTTCTCGCATGGAAAATAGGATTTTCTGCTAGATGCATGGAACTTACATTATCTCCAAATATGTGAGGTTTGGAACTCACAAGTCCCAAATCTGTATACAATGCTTTTAACCATATTGCCTCTTGAGTTGCTATGGTCAAGCCTGTGTACTCTGCTTCAGTTGAGGATAAAGCAACTGTTGGTTGCTTCTTGGAACTCCATGACACTAGCTTTGAACCTGCAAATGCTAAGTAACCAGATGTACTTTTTCTATCATCCTTAGCTCCTGCCCAATCTACATCTCAATAGATTTTGATATCCAAATCTGAAGAGTAAGGATAGAATATGCCTTCGTTGATTGTACCTTTGAGATACTTAAGTACTCTCTTAACCGCATCCATGTGTGGTCTTGTCGGTGAGTGCATGAACTGACTAATCACTCCCACACTATATGAGATGTCTGCCCTTGTATGAGTAGCATATATCAAGCTACCTACCAAGCTTTGATATTCTTTAATGTCTTCAATTTTCTCACCTTCATAAACACTTAGTTTATGATTCATCTCCAAAGGTGTACGTGCAGGTTTAGTGTCCTCCATTTTGAACTTGAGAAGAAGATCCTGAATGTATCTTCTTTGAGTCAAATACATTCCTTTATCTGCGTATATCACCTGCATACCTAGGAAATATGTGAGCTCACCTAGGTCACTGATTTTGAACTCCTCTTGCATGTGTCTCTTGATCCTTTGAATGCCATTTAGATCATCACTTGTCACAATAATATCATCTATATATACACATAGATAGATAAACTCATTGTGATCCCTTTTGATGAATAGAGAAGGATCTGAGCTGCTAGCTTTGAACCCTTGATCTTGAAGATATGTAACGAACCTGTAATTCCAAGCTCTAATAGCTTGTTTCAATCCATACAATGCTTTCTTAAGTCTGCAAACATAAGATGGATGATTAGGGTTTTCAAAACCTGGTGGTTGTACCTCTTCACTTATCCAACCATTTAAGAATGCATTTTTCACATCAAGTTGGAGGAGTCTCCAATTCCTTGCAGCAGCTACACTTATCAATGTCCTGATTGTAGTCATCTTTGAAACTCGTGAGAATGTTTCCTCATAGTCTATACCATGAGTTTGTGAGCATCCTTTGGCAACTAATCTTGCCTTGTACCTGCGAACTAATCCATCTGAATTTCTTTTAACTTTATATACCCATCTGCAACCAATTACCTTTTGATTCGGTGACATTGGAACCAAATCCGAAGTGTCCATCTCCTTCAATGCATCTATCTCTTCGTTCATGGCCTTTTCCCAATTAGGATTTCCCTTTGCCTCTTCATAGGTTGAGGGTTCCCTTGAAATAGAGTCTTTTGCCAAGTATATTGAATGCTTCGTAACAAATGTGGAATCATATCCATACCTTTCTGGTTGTTTCTTCTCTCTTGCTGATCTTCTAGGTGCTTGTTTGGAGCATTCTCCAACCTCTTGCATTTTTGCTTTGCCTCTTGACTTCCATAGCTTGTAATCCTTTTCTCTTTCATCTTGGTCATCCTCTCTATCACTTCTTGGATCCTGGACCTGTGTATCAAGCTTGCTTCCTAATTGATAAGAGTCAGAATCAAGATCATATGGTACTGTTACCTTTTGTTTGTCTTCATCATACCAAGACCTTTGTTCTTCAAACACAACATCTCTACTTGTAGTGAATTGCTTGGTTGAAGGATTGAAGAACTTGTAACCCATCTCAGTTGAATCATATCCAATAAACACTGCCTTTGTTGCCCTTTCATCTAGCTTACCTCTTATTTGAGATGGTACATGAACATAAGCTAAACAACCAAAAACCTTGCAATGTCCAAGACTAGGTTTTCTTCCATGCCATGCTTCATAAGGAGTCATACCTTGAAGTGATTTGGATGGTAGTCTATTGACAAGGTACAATACAGTTGAAATAGCTTCTGCCCATAGATAATGTGGCAACTTCTTCTCTTCAAGCATTGTTCGGGCTGATCCAACCAATTTCTTGTTTCTCCTATCTGCAATTCCATTTAGTTGAGGAGAGTACCTGGTAGTCACTTCCCTTTTGATACCTTTGTCCTCCAAGAACTCATCAAACTCTTTGGAGAAGTGTTCTCCCCCTACATCAGATCTGAGCCTACCATGCTTCTCACCTCGGGCTATCTTTTTGAAGCCTTGACATGGATCTTCCACAAAAGCTCCATGTTGGGTGAACCTAACTTGCAAGCCTTTTTCAACTATTTGGCCTACACTTATTAGGTTTTTAGTGATAGTGGGTACATAGAGAACCTTATTTAGAATGTTTGTCTTGCCATTGGAAGCTTTGACATTACCAATCTTCTCCACATTGTGCTTTGTGTCATCCCCTGTTTTCACTTCATGTCTATGCTTTGGACTTTCCAAATCAAATAGAAGAGCAATGTTGCCTGCAACATGATTCGAACATCCTGAATCTATGTAGAACAAATGATCATCTTCTTTACCTTCTTTGTGGCTTAGATTCATAAGAAGCAATGAGTCTTCATGTGGTTGATCTTCTGAATAATTGTTGTAGTCCCTTCTATTATAGAT
Organism: Ceratopteris richardii; assembly: GCA_020310875.1. Taxonomy (NCBI): domain Eukaryota; kingdom Viridiplantae; phylum Streptophyta; class Polypodiopsida; order Polypodiales; family Pteridaceae; genus Ceratopteris; species Ceratopteris richardii. The sequence goes on from CM035427.1 coordinate 103,256,935, forward strand.
TCTATTGTTATTGTTGAAGTTGTGTCCACCTTTGCCTCTATTGTTGCCATATCCACCTCTTCCACTTCCTTTCTGGGTCTTCCCATTGAACCAACAATTCTGAGTGGTGTGGTTGGTCTTATCGCATATGGCACAAGGTTGAACATTCTGACCTTTGGCTTTGTCTTGCTTTTGTCCTTTCTTCTTGCCTTTCCACTTGCTCTTGCTTGCGAAGTTGACTTGGGAAGTCTCCCCTTCATCTTCTTCCTTCTTCTTGCCTTTCTGCTTCTTATCCTTCTTATCTGCATATAGAGCACTAGTTGAATTACCATGATAAGAGTTACCTTCCTTTATGCTATCGTTGGCTTCTTGATTGAAGAGTTGTCCAAGAAAGATGTTGAAGTCTAGAGTTTGCACATCCATGATGAGATCATAAGCCGTCATGAAGGATTGCCATTGCTTATCAGTTTGAATGTCGTTGAGAATTTGCCTCATGATGACCTCTTCTTCAATCAGCTCTCCAATGGATGCTAACTGATCCGCAACCTCCTTGAAATCGGTAACAAACTCTGTGATGGTTTGTTTAGGTTTCTTCTTCATTTGGTTGAACTCGTTCCAAAGATGATTCTTTCTTGCTTTGGTACTACCAGAAAAGAAAGTCTCAAGGGCATCCCAAGTCTCTTGAGATGTCTTGCATCCTCTAAAGTGTGAGCTTATCTGTCTCCTCTTGTGTAGGTCCTCCTATGGATCTTGGAATAGGCATAGCTTCATCACTTGGTACAATTCCATAAAGATTTCTACCTTGCAAATAGGCCTCCATTCTGATTTTCCAAGCCGTGTAGTTGTGTCGATCAAGCTTCTCGATCATTGAAGGAAAGCCGTCACCCATCTTGATCTAGCTCTAATACCATTGAAAGAACTTGGAGAAGCTTGAAGAAGGTAGAAAAGTGCCTTTCGAAGCGACAAAGTTTGGTCAAGCCAACTGGCACAAGACCAGCCCTTGAGGTTATGGAGACTCAAATAGACCTTATAGGCATGCAATAACTGCAAAGAAACACACTATGTACTTTGGAGCATCAAGGAGAATGAGTCGATACAAAACAGATAGGTTCACGGGTCGACTAGCTCAAAAAACTTACTATCTATGGAAGAGACAATAAACTTCAAATGCCCATAGCGACCAGTGTGATTACAATTAGAAAAAATACTTTTATGGGAGTGATAAACATATTTTTCAGGAATACGCAGAGATTCACCCCGAGACAGAAAAACTCAGATTTCTCCCAATCTATTGAACCAAATGCTTTGAAAATTTATAAGCATAAACTAGACACTTATATCTTGCCAATGAGCTATCTTACACTCAATATGGAGCTCTGGGGAGAGAGCAGCAGTCTCTGCAAGATTACTGTTGGCGAAGAAGATGATGCAGAGAATTGAAGGAGCAAGACAATGATGGTCACAAGTGTATGTATATTGCTTTCATGTAATGTACAAGTGATTTCAAGTCTTTATATAGACAATAGGAGTATTCCCCGACTTCTACAAGAGAAATTTGAATTCAAATGAAGGTGAGAATGGTTGTTGGAGGGAATCAATTCACTTTCCTACAATCTAGGAACAGTGAAGATCTAGTTTGATCTACTTTTGGGTGATTGATTGCTGAATGCAACTTCAAACACCAAAAATTCGTGGGATTTTGGCTCTATTGTTCTACCTTTACATGTGTAAAGCTCAAGGCTTTTACAATGGTAAATGAACCATCAAAAATTTCTCAAAAAATACAATAAATGAGCATAAGAAAAAGAACTCTCCAATGGATATTCTTTTGATGCGATAGCCTTTGATGTAGATCAAATCCACCTCAAGCATAGTGTAAGCTTGATGTTCCAACAGTGATGTCATAGAAGAAGAAGAAAACGATAATGATCTAGAGTCCATTGCTATGGATGTTGCTTTAACTCAGAGAAGCACTATCTAGAAGATGTAGCAGTATTGACTAAAAAAGAAGAAGAACCTCTCACAAGAATTAAAACTGTGAATTCAAAGGATGGAAGTGAAGGAGGTCAAAGGAAAAAGAAGAGAAAGGTTGTGAAACAAGAAGAGGAGGAATCATTGTTTGAAGTACTAGAAAACGTCAAGAAATAGGAAATTGAGGATTGAAAATTTTTGGTACGAATGCATAAGAGAGAGGCCATTATAGGAGAAGCATATGGCAATAAAGAAAATGTTGAGATATGAAGCTCAACATGTGATGATCTAGGATGACACGTACGAGTTTTTTGATTCTATGACATGTATAGTGGTCATGCCGGTATATGTTAGGGATACTTCATTGAGCTTTATTAGATTTATCTACCGAGAGTGATGGCAAATTTGTTTCTTTCCAGCTCACTCATTTGCGGACATTAGGTTTTTCCTTATGTAGTGATCTTTATATATTGCACTAGTTGTATTCTTGTTTTTAGGTCATTCTTGTACATTCCTTTTTATGTAATAGAAGAAGAAGAAGAAGATCATTCTTCCTTGCCTTAGTCTGTGTGTGTGCTTCTCCTTGAGAGTGAGTGTGTGTGTGTGAGCTCTGTTCTTATCTCCTTTGTCCTGACATGGTATCAGAGCCAGCATGGTTGTAGAGAGCTCGTGGAAAAGGCGACGGTGAAGACTGCATGGCAAGGCATGGAGAAAAAACGATTTCACAAATGGCCTCCATTTGCTACAAAAATTGGCATGAAGGTGGAAAACCTTAAAATATTTTCGAGAGTTATCCCTTTAGGGTCACTTGTTTTTGTCAGATCGAAGTTTCGGAGCCATCTCGACCTCCATTTTGAGCCCGCAAGGGGGGGGCTCACAGAAAAACCAGGTGAGTTTCAAAAACTATAACTTGCGTTGTGTTTGGAAACACTCATATATTCCAGATCCAGAATTTCTCGCAATTCCGTGTATAGTTGGTACACAAAAACTGTGTTTTTCTGAGATCGAACTATGTTTTTCAAGTAGAAGTGTTTCTTGTAGTGGTTTGCAATTTTGTGTATTGGTGCAGAAATGGCAAACTCAGATGGAATGAGTCAGCTTATGAGTGAAGCTGGACAAGAACAACTTCCATTCTTGGAGATTCAGAGGGACGAATTTCCTGATGGGAAAAGGCTACTGGAAGTACATCGAAGGAGAGAACGAAAACGCTCCACAGTTACCAGAGAGGAACCTGACTGTAGAACATATAAGAGCATATGAGGAATGGAATCAAGGAGCCCGAAAGGTAATGTACTGGCTATCTGTTAGCATACAGGATAGCATGATTGGGCACATATAGGATGCCAAGACTCCGAAAGAGGCTTGGAAGAGTTTGGTCACATTGTACAAGACCGATACAAAGGCACGGAAATTGCAACTCAAGAAGAGCTGCATACATTGGAGAAAAAGAGCATGTGGGTAAGTGACTACTCTGAAAATCAAAATCATATGTGAGTCACTTGCATCTATTGGCATGAATGTAGATGATGATGATAAGATGGAAGTGTGACTTCGTGGTTTAGGAGCTGCATATAAGCAGTTCTGAACTTCTATACAGACCACGGAAAATATTTGGAATTTTGTTGATTTGGTATCCATGCTGATTATTAAAGAAAAGAATCTTGGTGAGGATTCAAACTCCCAAGGAAAGCCTAGTTCTGAGCAGGTATTCTATTACGGTAGAGGAAGAGGCAGAGATAGAGGTTTTGGGAATGGAAGAGGAAACAATAACCAAGACCAAGGTCAACAACAGAATCATGTAGGAGGAAGAGGACAATTTCCAGGCAGGGGGAGCCAAAGAGGTTGCAGAAATTTCCAAAGAAATAATTCAGGTAATGATAGTAAAGGATGTTGGAATTGTGGTAAACGTGGACACTTTGAATGTGATTGCAGGTTGATGAATCAAAACAAAAGAGGGCAGCAAAACAACTATGCATCCACAAGTGCAAATGATTTTGAGAAGCTGTTTATGGTTCAACATCACATGATGAATACGATTTCTGCTGGTGTTTCAAAATCGAATGATAATGTCTCGTATGTTGATTCAGGTGCTTCAAATCACATGACCAGTCATGCAGAATGGTTTAGTACTTTGCAAAAATTGTCAGTTCGTGGATATGTTGAAACACGTGATGACACACCACATCCTATTGAGCATACAGGAAACATAGCACTATCTATGCATGATGGAAAGGTAAAACATCTTGCTGATGTGCTGCATGTTCCAAATATAACAAAGAATTTGGTTTTTGTTGGACAAATGGTTGACCAGGGATTACAAGTCAGGTTCAATGCTGATGGATTATATGTAGAGGCGTACAAATAGGATGGACGATTAGTGGCCAAAGGAAACAAAGTGGGTAGGATGTTCACCTTAAATGTGAAGATTTTTGAAATGAATGAAGCCATGCTTGCAAAAGGTGAAGGAGTTATTGCTTATATAGAGATATGGCACAAACGAATTGGACACATAAATCTGCAAAGGCTGAAATTGATGCAGCCAAAGGAGATTGTCCATGGACTCCCAAATTTCAAAGATGCAGAAATCCAAAAGGTATGTGCAGCATGTCAATTTGGTAAACAATCAAGAGCTTCATTTCCACATGACAAGCATGTTAGTGAGAATGTACTAGAAGTAGTGCATATAGATGTTTGGGGTCTAGCAAAGACCACATTTATGGGTGGTTGCAGGTTTTATTTTACTCTCATTGATGACCATACACACAAAGTATGGGTATATTTCATGAAAGAGAAGAGCGAGGTGTTCACTCACTTCCAGAATTTTAAAGTTCTGGTGGAAACGCAGATAGGGAAGTACATTCAGACATTAAGATCTGATGGAGGAGGTGAATACATGTCAAATGAGTTCAACAGTTTTCTAAAAAATCATGGAATTCGACGTCAGTTTTCATGCAAGCACACACCACAACAAAATGGCGTTGCTGAATGCAAAAATAGACATATTGCAGAAATAGCAAGAGCCTTGATGGCTGAGAAGAATATGCCTCATTGCTATTGGGAAAAAGCTATGCATACTGCTGTATACATCATGAACAGAACTCCGACTACTATTGTACATCAAGTTACACCTGAAGAGAAGTTTACAGGTAAAAAGCCAAACTTATGACATCTGAAACTTTTTGACTGTATTGCATATGTACATGTTCCAGATGAGTTAAGGACGAAGCTTGATCCGAAAGCAGAAAAATGTGTCTTCATTGGATACTCCCTTGAGCAAAAAGGGTACAAATGTTATAACCCACTCACACGATAGGTGAAGGTGAGCAGAGATGTGGTATTTGATGAAATATCAAGCTTCTATGCAGATGCCAAAGAAGGACTGAAACTTGAACCAAATGACAGAGAAAATGCTGAAAAATCAAGTGCAAAATCTCAAGTTTTGAGTGGACCACATGCATCACCAAGCAATAGTCCCAACTCAAATCCATGGAGTGGAAGATTGCATGGAAATTTCAGTCCAACAAGTTCATCAAATACATCCAAGAAAGGTAAAGAAAAGCTTTCTGCTGGTATTAAAACATGTGCAGGTTTTGAAGATGTTGATGGAGATTCAAGTGGTTCAAAAAAGAGTCTTGATGAGGAACTTGGATTGCCATTTGTGAAGACTCTCAGGAGTAAGAAGGGCACATGCAGATGATACAAGGAGAAGTGACCCAAGACCAAGAAGATCTGGGAGGATGCGTAATTCAGTGCAATTATTGACGTATGATAGTTATATGGCTCGTCATTGTGCCTACATGACTAAGGTAATACAAGATGCTGAATCTTCTCGTTTTGAAGATTGGAAGTGCAGATTGGGAAAAAGCTATGGATGAGGAGATGGATGCACTTTATGGGAATGATACATGGAAGCTGGTTCCATTGCCACAAGGAAAGAAACCCATAGGTTGCAAATGGTTTTACAAGGTAAAACATAATGCTGAGGGTAGCATAAGCAGGTATAAAGCATGATTGGTAGCTAATGGATAGTGTTAGCCACCAGATTGGATATGTAATTTTAGCTTTCTATATTCACACGCACCGAAAAGGCATGACGAACAGATGTAACTTTCTATTGAGTAATGAAAAGGCAAGCATGGCACTCTTCGAAAAGAGACGAGAATCGCCAGACTATCTATCTGGGCGACCGCGTTGGAGTGTTCTGTTGTAGATTTGCAGAAATCTGAGTATTGTATTCTGGTTATTAAGTTTTTAGTAATTAATCATTAATCACAATAAAGCTACGTTTAAGATTAACAGTCTATGCGACTTCATAGTTGTTGATTCGTGTGGTAGACGTACTGTGTAGTGATAATCATTGAATCGGAAGATAGTTAACTGCTCATTTGAATGTTGAATTGGGAAAATTAAAAAAAGGCCTTTGTACTATCAGACCCCTTTCCATCCCAAGAGCCCAGAAACGAGATTAAAAGTGGCTTACAAAAGCACTTTTAACACTGGCACCATCTGTGGGAATAATATCCCTTGTGTTTGACCACTTTCCGCTATCGAATGATCGTCGAAGATACTCGAACTGGCACCCAATTCAACCACAGTGTTGCCGGATGATGCTGAGGTTTCACCAAAAAGCGTTGATCCTCCAGCAAAAAACGTGGATCCCTCACTGAGAAGCGTGGATCCTTCACCGAAAAACGTGGATCCCTTACCCAGAAGTGTGGATCCTTCACCGTAAAGCACCGGATGTGCACCGGAAAGCAATGAACTTCCACCGGAGAGACTCGAACGCTCACCAAAAAGCCATAAATGATCACTAATAGGTACTGGTCTATCTCCGCACTGGGTCGATGTACACCTAGTCATTGTAGAATTGTCTTTTGAGCGTAAGGAAGTATCACCGGAACAAACCAGAGTGGTACTGAAACACATCGGAATCTCACTGAAATGGGTACCTATTTCCGGCCGTAAACTGTCTTCTTCTGTACTTGCTTGTCCTTCAGTTCTACTAATGAGGGATGTTCCTAATACACTAGGGATTGTCCACAGACGTTGGTCGCTTTTATACTTTGGGTAGGACTCGCCAGAACGAGTAACAGGCATATATCACTTCTTCAACTGGTGGTTACTATTCACCATTGTTCACCTTGAGTACTGCTCTTCCCCTACTAGTTATTCCAATTTCTGTTTCCATGTTCCCACAGACAGGAACCATGAGTACTTTTGGCCATCAACAACAACCATAGCCACCTCGACCGGTCCCAACCGGAGTGACCTATACGAAATTCAGTGGATTTTGGGGGGATGACCCCAACGCACATGTTCGTACATTCGAAATCAGTTATGCAGTGTTGAACCACCCACTGGATCCGGCGTATAATGCTATCGTGTTTCAGGCCATGCCGGTTAATGAAGCAGTAAGTGTCACGAGGAAGGAGATAAGGAAGAGAGCTCACACACACTCTCACTCTCAAGGAGAAGCACACACACAGATTGAGGCAACGAAGAATGATCTTCTTCTTCTTCTTCTATTACATAAAAAGGAATGTACAAGAATGACCTAAAAACAAGAATACAACAAGTGCAGTATATAAATATTAGTACATAAGGAAAAACCTAATATCCGCGAATGAGTGAGCTGGCAAGAAACAAATGTGCCATCACTCTCGGTAGATAAATCTAATAAAGCTCAATGAAGTATCCCTGACATATATCGGTTTGACCACTATACATGTCAGAGAAACTAAAAACTAGTACGTGTCATCTTGGATCATCACATGTTGAGCTTGATATCTCAACACTCCCCCTCAAGCTCAACGCCATATCCTGTAATCCAAGCATCTCTCGAAACTTCTTTAACTTCTCAGCTCCAAGTGCTTTGGTGAAAATATCAGCAACCTGCTCATCTGTTCTCACATAAACAAGATCAATATCACCTGCTAATACCTTCTCTCTAATGAAGTGATAATGTACCTCGATATGCTTTGTTTTAAATCTGCAAGTAACATTTCCAGCCATGATGCCTCACATGCTGCCATTGTAGCACCTCTATACTCTGCCTCTGTACTTGACAAAGCAACAGTGGGTTGCTTCTTGCTGCTCCATGTAATAGCTGAACCTCCAAGTGAGAAAAGAAAGCCACTAGTAGATCTTCTATCTGGAGTACTGCCAGCCCAATTTGCGTCGGTGTATCCATGAACCTGCAACTCCACACCAGCTTCATAAAACAATGCATAATCCAAAGTAGCACTCACATAACGTAGAGTGTGCCGCAGAGCATCCAAATGTGGCTTCCTGGGAATGTGCATAAACTGACTTTCAAGTCCAACAGTATAACTTAGATTAGGCCTTGTAATTGTGAGATATATAAGACTTCCCACAATTTTCCTGTGCATAGTAGCATTTTCCAATGCTTCACCTGATGTAGTATCCAATTTCAAATTCTGATCTAATGGCATAGAAATTGGCTTACAATCAATCAGCCATACCATACTTTTGCAGCATATTCAAGGCATATTGCCTTTGCAACATCCATATACCTGTTTCTGTATGTATAAACTCAATGCCCAAGAAATAGCGCAGCACACTAAGATCTTTCATGTCGAATTCCTGCATAAGAAGTTTCTTTACCTCTTTGATGCTTTCTTCATTATCACCACCTACAATCAGGTCATCAACATAAATAGCCACAATAGTGATGCCATCATCAACCTTCCTTGCATATAGTGAGTGATCTGCATCACACATAGAGAACCCAATGTTGGTTAAGTAATCAGCAATCCTTGCATGCCATGCACGAGGGGCTTGCTTCAGCCCATACAAAGCCTTTTGCAACCTGCAAACATATTCTGGATGCTTTGAAGTTTCATATCCTTGTGACTGGTCCATATATACTTCTTCCTGTAACTCACCATGTAGGAAAGCATTCTTCACATCCATCTGATGCAGAGTCCATCCTTTTGCTGTAGCTAATGCAACAAGTGTTCTGACAGTAGACATTTTAGCTACAGGGCTGAATGTTTCCTCATAATCAATGCCATATGTCTGTGCATAACCTTTAGCTACCAATCATGCTTTATACTTGCTTATGCTACCATCATCATTATGATTTACCTTGTAAACCCATTTGCAGCCTATGGATTTCTTTCCTTGTGGCAATGGGACCAGCTTCCATGTATCATTTTCATAAAGTGCAGCCATCTCCTCATCCATAGCTTTTTCCCAATCTGCATTACCAATTGCATCTTCAAAACAAGAAGGTTCAGCATCTTGTATTACCTTTTTCATGTAGGCACAATGGCGAGCCATGCAACTATCATATGTCAATCGTTGCACTGAATTACGCATCCTCCCAGATCTTCTTGGTCCTGGCTCACTTCTTCTTGTATCATTTGCATGTGCCCTTCTTACTCCTGGAGTCTTCACAGAATGCAATCCAAGTTCCTCATCAATACTCTTTTCTGAACCACTTGAATCTCCATCAACATCTTCAAAACCTGCACCTATTTTACTACCAGCAGAACACTTTTCTTTACCTTTCTTGGATGTATTTGATGAATTTATTGGGCTGAAGTTTCCATGCAATCTTCCACTCCATGGATTTGAGTTGGACCTATTGCTTGGTGATGCATCCGGTCCACTCAAAACTTGAGATTTTGCACTAGATTTTTCAGCATTTTCTTTATCATTTGGTTGAAGATTCAGTCCTTCTTTGGCATCTGCATAGAGGCTTGAAATTTCATCAAATACCACATCTCTGCTCACCTTCACCTGTCGTGTGAGTGGGTTATAACATTTGTACCCCTTTTGCTCAAGGGAATATCCAATGAAGACACATTTTTTTGCTTTCAGATCAAGCTTCTTCCTCAACTCATCTGGAACATGTACATATGCAATACAGCCAAAAACTTTCAGATGTGATAAGTTTGGCTTTTTACCTGTAAACTTCTCTTCAGGTGTAACTTGATGTACAGCAGCAGTCGAAGCTCTGTTCATGATGTATACAGCAGTACGCACAGCAGTATAGCAACACCATTCTGTTGTGGTGTGTACCTGCATGAAAACTGTTGCGAACATTTGTTTTATGTAGGGTACAAGTTTCAAATTATGTAAATACCTTTGGGAAGTCTTCAAATACTTCAAGAAGGCTCATATTATTCATAAAATGTAGCAAAAATACCACGTGAGTTCTAGAACATGGTGAGTCAAATTAGTGAGTCACAAGGGAGCTTCAGTGGTGTCCTAGTGGAAGGTCGATGTGGCTAGTTCTCAAAGTCCATCAATACTTTGCTTATTTGAGCACTTGAGTCATGTAATACCTCCATCCAAGTGTCTACCACGAATTTAGATGTATTAGGAAGGTTTTAGATTAGTTTCCCATGCTATAAAAAGAGGAGAAAAGTCGTGATCTTGTGGGATGTCCAAGAGAGTCATATGTGTATCTCTACACTGCTGTAGTTTTGTATGCAGAGATTGCAGAGCTTGTATCTCCCTCATTATATATCCAAATTACATGTTTGATAGCTCATTCGAAAGCTCTTTTTGTCTACTTTCTTCATGTAAATTTGCATAATCATTGGATTTGTGAGCTGAGAGAAATGCTCTCTGCAAGTAGTGTGTGTTCTCTGTTTTTAATCCCTACTGAAGGTCTCCATTAAATCTCAAACTTGCAGAGGTCATATCTCCTTGTGTATGTATCCAAATCATGTGTTCTTTGGCTTACTAGAAAGCTATGTAAGTCTACTTGTATTCTGGAAAGTTTCAAAGTCATTGGAGTTGTGAGTTAAGAGCAGTAGGCTCTTCAAGTGATGTGTGTCCTCAGGTTCATCTCTGCATATTGCAGAGGTCATAGCTCATTGTGTATTTATCCATTTGAGGTGTTCTATATCTTGTTGGAAAGCTCTTAGAGTCTAGTTTATGTGTGTGAAACAGTTTTGGAAAATGCTAAGTGAGTAAAGAGAAATTTGCTCTGCAAGAAAATTGGTCTATGCATACAAGTTTGTAAAAAAGTCAACTAGGTCCTGTTGGGTTTCACCTACTTCTAGCTGTACTTTGGAGATCAATAAAATCCAACATTGGTATCAGAGCAAGTACTTGGAGGCTTGGAGAAGGTTATCATACCTTGACGAAGAATTTGAAGCTATCAAAGAAGCAGTTCATCATCAACACTACACAAAGGTAGAAGAAGATTGCAAGGAGGCATCTGAAGCAACATCCAAGCAAAGAAAGGTGCACATACCTCATTTACAAGGTAAATATTATATTTCTTCTCAACACACACGTTGGAAAGGAGGCTTAAAGGAGGAAGCTTAGCATTTGTATTATGGGAGACCAACATGCACAAATAGAGAAGCTTGATAAGACAAATTATCAAGCATGGAAGTTTAGAATCACAGCATACTTGCAAGGTAGAGGCTTGTATGGTTTGATTGACGGCACAGATATCAAACCCACATTACCAGAGGACCCAAATCAGCAACAATTGAGGGAGTTTAGACTTTGGAATGAGAGAGACAAAAGGGTTATATTCATTTTATCACAAAATATTCAAGATTCAATGGTAGGACACATACAAGATCTAGACATAAGTAGAGATGTTTGGCTTGCATTGGAAAGGTTGTATGCTACAGGTACAAGAGCAAGGAAGATTCAACTCAAAAATGAGTTGAATAACATAAAGAAAGATACAAGGACATCGGTCAATGATTACATATTGAAAGTTAAAGAGATTGCAAATCAACTAGGATCAATTCAAGCTCATGTGGAGGACGACGACTTGGTTGCACATACTCTCAACGGACTCAAAGATGATGAGAGATGGAAACCCTTCATTACTTCAGTTTATGTCAGAGGAGAATTACCAGATTTTGATCAACTTATTGCCCTCATGGTCATGGAGGAGATGAATCTAAATGGTTCTACTTCAAATAAAAAAGGATCTCAAGGACAAGCTCTTTATGTAGGATCATCAAGAGGTGGAAACAGAGGTGGAAGAGGTTCAAATAGAGGTCGAGGAAGAAGGAGCGATGATCAAAGGACTTCAAGTGGCTTCTTCAACACAAGAGGAAGAGGAAGATCAAGCGCTAGAGGTACGAGAGGCTACTACAACTACAACCAAAGACAAAGGAGTGAAGATAATAAGAACAATTGCTATATATGTGGAAGGTATGGACACTATGCCAAAGATTGTTATCAAAATGAAAATAATCAAGGTGGTAATCAAAGAGGAGGCTATTCAAGAAGAGGTAAACAACAAGGAAATTATGCAGTTGAAGGTAAAAGTGATGATTATGATTCGCTTCTTATGATGAATGTTGAAACTAAGATGAATTGCAATAGCGATGTATGGTATGTAGATAGTGGTTGTTCTAATCACATGTCTCATGATGCTTCATGGTTTTCTAATATGCATAATCCGTCATGTAAAGGTCATGTTGAAACAGGAGATGATACAACACATAAGATTATGCAGGTTGGAGATGTTGTTATGCAGGATAAGAGCAAGACAAATTGCTTGAAGGATGTACTTTATGTGCCAACAATCACTAAGAATTTGATGTCGGTTGGTCAAATGGTAGAAAAAGGTCTACAAGTGAGATTTAATCATGCAGGTTGCTTCATTGAGGATCCAAAGCAAAGGAGGTTAATTGCTAGAGGTCAAAAACAAGGTAGATTGTTTACATTCAAGGTAAACCCAAATCATACAAACTATTTCTCTTATGGTATGCATCGAATAGCAGAGCTTGATCTATGGCACAAAAGGATTGGACACATGAATGTACACAGGTTAAAGGAGCTATCAAAGAAGAGGATTGTTGAAGGATTACCTGATCTTACTAAGCAACATATGGTGCATCTTTGTGAAGCATGTCAAATGGGTAAGCAGAGTAGACAACCTTTCAAGCATTCAAGCTATGTAAGTGATGGTTTGCTAGATCTCATACACACAGATGTGTGGGGACCTACTAAAGAGGCATCCTTGGTTGGTAATAAGTACTATGTATCATTCATTGACGATCATAGTAGAATGACATTTCTGTATTTTATTAAACATAAGAGTGAGGTCTTTGATTGTTTCAAGAAGTTCAAATCATATGTCGAAAAGCAAACAGGAAGGTATATTAAGAAGCTAAGATCCGATGGAGGGGGAGAGTATTTCTCTCAAGCTTTTACTGATTTTTTGCACGATGAAGGTATCAAAAGAGAAGTTACATGCAGGTATACTCCACAACAAAATGGAGTTGCAGAAAGAAGAAACAGAATCATAGCAGAAGCATCTAGAAGCATGCTTAATGATATGTGTTTGCCTAATTATTTTTGGGTTGAAGCTGTTAGCACAAGTGTTTACATTATGAATAGAGTTCCGACTGCTGGAGTTCATCATTTGACACCATATGAGGTATGGCATGGAAGGAAACCAAGTGTAAGTCATTTGAAAGTATTTGGTTGTGTATGTTATGTACATGTACCTAGTGAGGTGAGATCTAAACTTGATGCGAAATCAGAAAAATGTATATTTATTGGTTATGCAGATACTCAAAGAGGATATAGATGCTATAATCCTCATACCAATAAGGTTGTTGTGTCAAGAGATGTAAACTTTGATGAATCACTTTCATGGTATGCAGATAAGAATTGTTTGCAGGTCATAGATGAAAATGAAGAAGGTGTGGTTGAAGGAGATGAATGCATAGTTCAGCCATCAGGAAGTTTAAATGATGAAAGGAGTGGTTTAGATGAAGAAAGAGGATCACCTTTCAATGGAAGATTAAGGCAAGAGTCACCTCCAAGTGTTAAAAGTAAAGGTAAACTCAAACTTGTTGAAGTTAATGATGAAGGAGAGGAAATTAGTGATGTATGTGAGTATGGAGAATCATCAAAGATTCCTAATAAGAAAGGAAGAGCATCTACATTGGAGGTAAGAAGAACTTCAAGAGTAAGTAAGCAACCTCAAAGGTATACTTATAAATCTTTCATGAATACTCATTATGCTTTTATGACAAAAGTTGAGCAGGAAAATGAACCCACATGTTATGATGAGGCCAAAGGAGATGAAAAGTGGGAGAAAGCAATGAGAGAAGAAATGGAAGCACTACAGGATAACAAGACTTGGAATTTAGTTCCAAGTACACCAAAACAAAAGGTAATTGGTTGCAAGTGGGTTTTTAAGATTAAAAGAAATAGTGATGGTAGTGTGTCTAGATATAAGGCTAGACTTGTAGCAAAAGGATATAGTCAAACTCAAGGTGTGGACTATGAGGAAACATTTAGTCCAGTAGAAAATATGGCAACGGTGAGAACTTTGTTGGCTTTAGCTGCAAGTAAAAGGTGGAATATATATCAACTCGATATAAAGAATGCCTTTCTTAATGGTGAACTAAATGAAGAAGTGTATATGTCACAACCAGGTGGTTATGTGGATGCAAAATGTCCTAATCATGTATGCAGGTTAAAGAAGGCATTGTATGGTCTTAAACAGGCACCAAGGGCATGGAATGCAAGGTTGGTAAAGTATCTTATGCTGCAAGGATACACAGCGAGTCATGCTGATCCGTCACTTTATATAAAACATGTAGATGACATGTGTGTCTATGTATGCATTTATGTGGATGACTTGTTGATTACAGGGAATGATGCAAAAGCAATTGAAGAGATAAAAGGTAATTTGGGAAAGGAATTCAAAATTTCAGATCTTGGTTTGCTTAGATACTTTCTTGGGATTGAAATTATGTATAGCGATGAAGGTATGTGGTTGATACAGAGAAAGTATATATGTGATATGCTGAAAAGGTTTGGTATGCAGGAATGTAAATTTGTTTCTACTCCAATGGAATGTAATGTAAAGCTGAGTGCAAAGGAAGGTGATGAGTTGCATGATATGAATGTATATAGATCCATGGTAGGATCTTTGATTTATGCAACAAAAACTAGACCTGATATATGCTATGCAGTGGGAGTATTGTCACAGTTTATGCATGAACCTAGAGTACCTCATATGCATGCAGCGAAAAGAGTGCTTAGGTATTTGAAAGGTACCATGAACGAAGGACTATTTTATAGTCATGATGCTGATCTAACTCTTAAAGTCTTTAGTGATGCAGATTGGGCTGGAAGCAAAGATGACAGAAGATCCACAAGTGGATATGTGGTAATAGCAGGAAACAAGACATTAACATGGAGTTCAAAGAAACAGCCTACAGTTGCTTTATCTTCTACAGAGGCTGAGTATAGAGGTTTAGCATTGGCTACTACTGAGGTTATGTGGTTTAAAAAGTTGTTTCATGACTTGAATGTGCAGGTTGATGTACCACAGATATATGGGGATAACTTGAGCAGCATTCATATGACCTCAAATCCTATTTTTCATGCTAGAACAAAGCATATAGAGGTTCACTATCATTATGTTCGAGAGAAGGCCATGAACAATGAAGTGCAGGTTTCTTTTGTTGGAACAAAGGATCAAGTTGCAGATATCTTCACCAAATCCTTGGATGGACCAAAGCTTCAAAGATTCAACTATATTCTTGGCATGAAGGAAATACCCTTTGAAACTTGAGGGGGAGAATGTTGCGAACATTTGTTTTATGTAGGGTACAAGTTTCAAATTATGTAAATACCTTTGGGAAGTCTTCAAATACTTCAAGAAGGCTCATATTATTCATAAAATGTAGCAAAAATACCACGTGAGTTCTAGAACATGGTGAGTCAAATTAGTGAGTCACAAGGGAGCTTCAGTGGTGTCCTAGTGGAAGGTCGATGTGGCTAGTTCTCAAAGTCCATCAATACTTTGCTTATTTGAGCACTTGAGTCATGTAATACCTCCATCCAAGTGTCTACCACGAATTTAGATGTATTAGGAAGGTTTTAGATTAGTTTCCCATGCTATAAAAAGAGGAGAAAAGTCGTGATCTTGTGGGATGTCCAAGAGAGTCATATGTGTATCTCTACACTGCTGTAGTTTTGTATGCAGAGATTGCAGAGCTTGTATCTCCCTCATTATATATCCAAATTACATGTTTGATAGCTCATTGGAAAGCTCTTACTGTCTAATTTCTTGATGTAAATTTTCATAATCATTGGATTTGTGAGCTGAGAGAAATGCTCTCTGCAAGTAGTGTGTGTTCTTTGTTTTTAATCCCTGCTGAAGGTCTCCATTAAACCTCAAACTTGCAGAGGTCATATCTCCTTGTGTATGTATCCAAATCATGTGTTCTTCGGCTTACTAGAAAGCTATGTAAGTCTACTTGTATTCGGGAAAGTTTCAAAGTCATTGGAGTTGTGAGTTAAGAGTAGTAGTCTCTGCAAGTGATGTGTGTCCTCAGGTTCATCTCTGTTTCAAGGTCTCCATTAAAGCTGCATATTGCAGAGGTCATAGCTCATTGTGTATTTATCCATTTGAGGTGTTCTATATCTTGTTGGAAAGCTCTTAGAGTCTAGCTTATGTGTGTGAAACAGTTTTGGAAAATTCTAAGTGAGTAAAGATAAATTTGCTCTGCAAGAAAATTGGTCTATGCATACAAGTTTGTAAAAAAGTCAACTAGGTCCTGTTGGGTTTCACCTACTTCTAGCTGTACTTTGGAGATCAATAAAATCCAACAAAAACTGACCCCAAATTCCATGAGTTTTTCGAAAACTGTTGAACTCATTTGACATGTATTCACCTCCTCCATCAGATCTTAATGTTTGAATGTACTTCCCTGTCTGCTTTTCCACCATAGCTTTAAAATTCTGGAAGTGAATGAACACCTCGCTCTTCTCTTTCATGAAATATACCCATAGTTTGCGTGTATGATCATCAATGAAGGTAACATAAAACCTGCAACCACCCATAGATGTGGTCTTTGTTGGACCCCAAACATCTGTATGTACTACTTCTAGTACATTCTCACTAACATGCTTGTCATGTGGAAATGATGCTCTTGATTGTTTACCAAATTGACATGCTGCACATACCTTTTGCATTTCTGCAACTTTGAAATTTGGTAGTCCATAGACAATCTCCTTTGACTGCATCATTTTCAGCCTTTGCAAGTTTGCATGTCCAATCCGTTTGTGCCATATCTCTATATCTGCAATAACTCTTGCACATTTTGCAAACATGGCTGCATTCATTTCAGGAATCTTCACATTTAAGGTGAACATCCTACCCACTTTGTTTCGTTTGGCAACCAATCGTCCATCCTGCTTGTACTCTTCTACATATAATCCATCAGCATTGAACCTGACCTGTAATCCCTGGTCAACCATTTGTCCAACAGAAACCAGATTCTTTGTTATATTTGGAACATGCAACACATCGGCAAGATGTTTTACCTTCCCGTCCTCCATAGACAATGCTATGTTTCCTGTATGCTCAATAGGATGCAATGTATCATCACGTGTTTCAACATATCCAGGAACTGGCATTTTCTGCAAACTACTAAACCATTCTGCATGACTCGTCATGTGATTTGGAGCACCTGAATCAACATACTAGACATTATCATTCAATTTTGAAACACCAGCAGACATCGTATTCATCATGTGATGTTGAACCATAAACAGCTTCTCAGAATCATCTGCACTTGTGGATGCATAGTTGTTTTGCTACCTTCTGTTATTTTGATTCTTTAACCTGCAATCACATTCAAAGTGTCCAGGTTTACCACAATTCCAGCATCCTTTACTATCATTACCTGAATCATTTCTTTGGAAATTTCTATGACCTCTTTGGCTCCCCCTGCCTCGAAACTGTCCTCTTCCTCCTGCATGATTCTGTTGTTTACCTTGGTCTACGTTACTGTTTCCTCTTCCACTTCCAAAACCTCTACCTCTGCCTCTTCCTCTACCATAGTAGAATACCTGCTCAGAACTGGGCTTTCCTTGGGAGTTTGAGTCCTCACCAAGATTCTTTTCTTCAATAATCAGCATAGATACTAGATCAGCAAAATTCGGAATATTTTCCATGGTCTGTATGGAAGTTCTAAACTGCTTATATGCAGCTCCTAAACCACGAAGGCACACTTCCACCTTATCATCATCATCTACATTCACGCCAATAGATGCAAGTGACTCACATATGCCTTTGATTTTAAGAGTGTAGTCACTTACCAACATGCTCTTCTTTTCCAATGTATACAGCTCGTTCTTGAATTGCAATTTTCGTGCCTTTGTATTAGTCTCATATAAAGTGACCAAGCTGTTCCAAGCCTCTTTTGGAGTCTTGGCATCTTGTATGTGTCCAATCATGCTATCCTGTATGCTAACAGATAGCCAATACATTACCTTTCGTGCTCCTTGATTCCAGTCCTCATATGCTCTTAACTGATCTGCAGTACGATTCCTTTCTGGTAACTGTAGATCATTTTCATTCTCTCCTTCGATGTACTTCCAGTAGCCTTTTCCCATCAGGAAATTCCTCATTCTGAATCTCCAAGCATGGAAGTTGTTCTTGTCCAGCTTATTGCTCATAAGCTGACTCATTCCATCTGCGTTTACCATTTCTGCAACAATTCACAACACTACAAAATCTTACAAGTAGCACTTTCTGCTTCAACACTGTCGCACTATGACGTGACAGTTTGATCTCAGAAAAACACAGTTTTCGTGTATCAACAGTACACAGAATCGCTTGAAATTCTGGATCTGGAATATATGAGTGTCGCCGAACACAACGCAAGTTACAGTTTCTGAAACTGATCTAGTTTTTCTGTGGGCCCTACCTTGCGGGCTCGAAATGCACGTCGAGATGGCTCCGAAACGGCGATTTTCGTAGCAAACGGAGGCCGTTTGTGAAATTGCATTTTCTCCACGCCTTGCCGCGTAGTCTTCACCGTTGCCTTCTCCACGAGCTCTCTACAGCCACGCTGGCTCTAATACCATGTCATGAGGAAGGAGATAAGGAAGAGAGCTCACACACATACTCTCACTCTCAAGGAGAATCACACACACAGATTGAGGCAAGGAAGAATGATCTTCTTCTTCTTCTTCTATTACATAAAAAGGAATGTACAAGAATGACCTAAAAACAATAATACAACAAGTGCAATATATAAAGATCAGTACATAAGGAAAAACCTAATATCCGCGAATGAGTGAGCTGGAAAGAAACAAATGTGCCATCACTCTCGGTAGATAAATCTAATAAAGCTCAATGAAGTATCCCTGACATATATCGGTATGACCACTATACATGTCAGAGAAACGAAAAACTGGTACGTGTCATCCTGGATCATCACATGTTGAGCTTGATATCTGTTGACCTAAGGACTAACTTAGGGACTTGTGGAGAAAAAGACTATACCTCAATCCCCCTCAAGTGCATATAGTGGGGATTCACGCTTTAAATATCAATCCGATGAGTATACAAACCTAGCCGAGTGTATGAGGACATTCAATCAAGTGATGATCAATGCAAATGAACTACTCAAAGAGTGCAAACAAGGCAAAGACTAATCCAAACAAGCTCCAACTGACAGTCATGGTGTCACGATACTTGGTGCAGCAGCCAATAGTAAATCGAGCTTTTCTCTCAGCTCTGAACTTCAAATATAGCGAATAGCATATGCATCTCGAAGCTCTCAAGAATAGCATATGGCAGTGGTTTCACTCAATTCTGACACTCCTACTTCAAGTTATGAGCAAAATACTGAGTTGCGGGAAATCCTTCCTACACTTCAACACTTCTTACACTTCGCACACATCTTAACAACAGCAAATAAACACTTTCATGGATAGAAAACACTTCCTAACACTCTTTCCAAGCAATACACATGCATACAAGCTCACAAAGAAGAAGATACAGAGAGGAGAAGACACAAATTCGAATTTCTGTGCTCGTGATTCTCACAATGGCAAAAAGTCTTTACAAAGAGTCACAAATTGACTTATATACCTGTGCCCTAAAAATGGTCCTTTCACACAAGAGACCGGCACTTTATTCACTAAAAGACTAATTTCCTACTAATTTACATGGGTAAGCTACTAATCTTCTGGGGGATGCATCTAGAGGACTCCTCTTGTGCATTTACAACGGAAAATATATACAAGAATGGTTATAATACAAAAATTGAGTGTCCAAATCAGAAAAATTTTGAGGCCCTTCATTTTCTCTGCCTTGTGCTCTTCTTTGCTCTGCAACACTCTCCCCCTCTTCGTCTCTGTCGTCCCTTGACAGGCTTTACTTCTTGTCTTCAGTTTGTTGTCTGCACGCATCCTTTGGTTAGTTCTACCTGTTTGTTAAACAGGTGTTCAGTTTTGATGGCCTTTTCTTGATTCAAGTTCTACATCGTTAAGGCCTGATGCATTCGTGTTGCCTGTTCTTTTCTTTTGCTCGCCCGCAACCCATGGAGTTGGACTACCTGATGTTTGTAGTCTAGTTCACCAATAACCTCTTTAATTCTGGGTTGTTGTGTTAATTCGGGCTGCCACGCACGCCACGAGTGGAAGGAATGAGGATGTGACTCTTCAGCCTTCGATCTGGACCTTCCAAAGATCAAGAGGTTGAAGCACCCTCTTGTGGATCTGAAACCGCCTGATATCTTCTTGCACTTCTTCATGGATACTTGTTGGCCCTGGTTCCACCTTCCACCTACGTGCTTTTTCCTTGATATGTGCCCCTGCGGGGCTCTGTGCAGAGATGGGTGTTGCACCCCTACGGGGCTTCCTGCAGAGATATATCTTCAAGTATTATCTATTTAATGAAGCTTTTTCCTTTGCCTTCTTCTTTTCTTCTTCTTGCTTGATTCTCCCTCAACACTGCCCCCCTCCTGAACTCTGTTGTCCCCGATAGGCTTTGATAAGCGACGGACATATGTTCGATATATTTTTTGCTCTGTGTCATTAAGCAAATTGGCTTCACGTATCATTAATTGCTTCCATTGTTCAGCGTTTACTCCATCATTAGGTGGTTGTCTGTGGTCTACGAAGAAGCTTAGTTCATATGCCACTAATCTGGCATTCAGGTTGGAGGATATTTTCAAAACGATTTCTGAATCTATCTCAAAAAATCCAGTAAAGAATGCTTCTTCAAAAGTTTGCATATATACACTTGGCAAGAACATTAATCTGGAATAATATGCCATTATTGTTGGTCGACTAGGCATAACAGATAGGTCAAAAATGAGAATCTCAGTGCCTTGATTAATACCAATGAAGTTCAAAAATGTATAAGCCGCATGTTTGAAAACCTTCAATACTGTAAGTATCATACTGAGTATTTTATTTGTCATTTTGACAATTAAATCGGGTACTGTCGCATAATTTTGCAGCCAAAATTCGATGTTCTTGACCATATAGTCTTCCGTTGGCAAGTAATTATGTGGCGGGCTTGGAAGTAGCGGGTAATTCAGCCACTGTTTATTTATAGCTCCAGTTCTTTGCAAGTCCAAAAATTCTCTAGTCTCCCTTCTGCGTGGTATAGGACAAAATGAAAGGTTTACCTGTAAGAAATATGGTGCTGCTTGCCAATGTACCATGAGTGTAGGATGTTTTTCAAAAAACTTTCTTCTCCATACTAGTTGTGCTGCTTCAAATTCTGCTTGAGTGTAAGCAAATGTGTCATGTTTAAAATTCAGCTGCTCATCTGGGCTTTTCTGTGTAAGTTTTTTTATATATTGTCTTGTTTTCTCTTTCAGCAATCCATATGGAATGTTGAAAGGCTTCATGATCTTTTCCAAGTCTCTACCTTTGATCTTTGCTTCTTTCATCACTTTGACTACTTCATTTTCAAAACTTTCTGTCAATCGGGACACCACTAGGGCCCGTTCCTTCTGACCTATTTCTGTAGTATATGGCATTGGATGATCATCATGTATATCTGCCATCTGCTCATGTATCGGAGAATTATAAATCGGGGGAGATAGAGGACGTACCTCTACCTCGTCAGTAGGATTTTCCTTTGTTGGCTCTACTGGTGTCCTGATCGGTGTTTTCTCTTTTACTTTGGTTTCTAATTGTTCTATGCGTTCATTCTTTTCTTTTAATTCTTGCTTTGCTGCCCTGAGTGCCTCTTTGGCTTCAAGCAGTTCATTGCCGATTTTTGCGACATTGTCCATGTTTTCGCTGTAGCTTGCTGCAAGTTTCCCGTGTGCTGTATTCAACTACTTTGTTAGTTCATTTATTTCTTGCTTGTACTTCCGTTCCGATTCTTCTCTTACTTCTCGCTCTTGTCTCAGCAAATCTGCATGTTGTGCTAGGTGATCTCTTAATTCTTTTTCTTTAGTTTCGGATAATTCCTGTTGCTCAATAGGTTGATCATATAATAATGATTTCATCAATTCTTTATTCCTGCTTCGTAAAGTGTCATTCTCTTCCATGTACAACTTTAGCTGTGTCTCAAGCAAAGTACTTCTAGTCTTCATTCGTTCTTTGCCAGCCTTGCTAGCTTCATATAATCTCTGTAAATCCGAGAGCTGTGTTTGCAGTTGGTGATGTTGAGTGATTAATGTGTCATATTGCGCTTTGACTTCCAGCATGTCCGTGTTTTTGGCTGCTATGTCTTTTTGTGCTTGGATTAGTTGTGATGACAAATGTTCGCTCATGATTTCGAATTGACTCTTTTCTCTCATGGCCTTATCATAATCTGCATCTATGTCCATCATTTGTTGTTGTGTATCCATAGCTGTTTGAATCATTTGCTTGACTACAGGTTTCAGCTGAGTGACATCCACATTAAGCCATGTTTTAGGAATATCTGGTTCTTTTCCTGTAGTGACATCTTTTCCTTGTGCCACATGTAACGTAGTGTCATGGGGCTGCCTAATTTGAAGCTGGATCCTTGGCTCAGCCACCATGTGTTCCATGTTTCCTTGAGGTGGATCATCTGGTACCTCGATCACAATTTGTTCTCTGTTTTGTAATAGCTCCGAATCCGTGTTCACTGGAGTTTGTGGTTCCTCTTTGATAGGTGGTTTCACATATGTGGTTGTTGTTGGAGCTTCTTTGATGCTGATCTTTGTCGTATCATTCAATTGAATGACATATTCAGGTTTATTAGAATCTTCTACATTCTTTTCCTTTCCTTCGTGGTTGTCTGGTGTGACTTCAACTTGATTCAGTTCCGTCCATTCATCCTCATGAGTTTCTGTCCTTATATCCGTATCCAAAGTATCTTTGTCAGGACTAGATTCTTCATTGGAACTAGAATCATCTAAGCCCAGTTCTTTGTATCTTGCGCTTTGTTTTGGGGTCTTTCCTTTGCTTTGGTGCTGTTTCTCTTGACTTGCTTGTCTGTACTGATGACCTTCAATATTCAAATTAAGCTGCCCTTGCATGTATTGATGTGTCTCTTCTAGGGCGGCGGAAAGATCTCTCTTGGTGATTGGCATTTGGACTACAGGAATCTTTGGTAAAGAATGTGTCCTCTTAGACTGGGGTGTAGCCTGAGCTTCCTCTTCCCTAAGTCGTTTTGTACCCCTCATTGGTTTCTGAAAACTGGTTCCTGCTTCCTCAACCATAACAATTGCTTTCTTCTTCTTGGGGATTGTGGCGGACTTTGCATATTTAGCTAACCCTTCTGAGGTTGGCATTTCACATAAGCAGTTTTTCATTTCAAGTGCTTCATATATCAGTAGTGTCAAAGCCGAACTCCCATTCAAAAGCTTCTTCTGACCCCATCTCTTCTTGGCTTCAAATAATCGCTCTTGTATATACGGAGTCAGATTCACTTTGTTACCCACTTGCCTCATTGCGTGTGATAGTAATTGTACCACAATCTTTTGCGGAGCAGTATATCTATGCATGCTCAGGAAACAAAAGTGTTGATGTACTAGACGTACAGCATCTTCGATGTCTATTCTGTTAATATCCACAAAGGATCTCTTCTTAGGGTCATGACATTCCTCTTTAACATTAGTAACTCCTTCTTGATTCCAACCAAAAGCTTTGTTGATCAATTCATGAGTGAATTGAATGGTCTTCCAAGTACCTATTTTATCCAATACTCTAGCTTTAGGAACTCCTATCTTAGTAGCTGCAGGCTGCAGAGTGTTCATCACTTGAGTGCATCTCTGAAAATGAGGTAGATAAGTTGGTATTCTAAGGAATGCGTCTATCCCTGCTTGTTTCCATACATCCTCTATCTGCGGTAATCCTTGGATTATAGTTTTGAAGTCTTGTGACATAATAGGGAAGTAGTGATCCCTATCCATAATCTTGATAGTTTCCATGAAGATAAGTTTCGAGACTGGTTGGTCATCACGAAACCAATGGCCTCTGACTTTTGTTATTCACTGCAATGGAAGAAGTTGTTCCTCTTCCTGTTGTGTAGCTTCTGAATCAGTAGATGCCATCTGCACTCAGTATAGAGCATGAATTAGTGGCCATATAGTGTCATAAATCCTCCTTTAACACTTTCATAAGCTTGACATTGCTCCGAGTGAATGGTGTCGTCCCTTCCCCGTGGGTGTGAGAAAGGTTATACCTGGATTTTTTCAAAAATTTTTATGGATTTTTATGTTTTCATCTGAAAAGAAAACAGAAAAGTTAGATCATAGCCGAAGCGGTTATTATTTTTTTGAGTGATTTTCTTAATGTATGTACAAGTGCTCTCATATTTCCCAAGAGGAAAATGTGCTCAACTATCCCAAAGTAGGAGAAAGATGTGCCGAATGCATGGCCTTGTTATGTGGCCCTATCATGCATACTTTGGGTCCTGATAACTCCAAATGTGTGTAACTAGAAGTAGTTGGTTGATGCATGCAGTTTGTCTTGTCTTTCGGCACCCAAATCTGTCTTATTCTGTTGGGATGTACTGTATTCCTAACATTCCCGATGAATGTGGTTCTTCCCTTGTTGTACGTCTCCACTATCTGCTTTTTGAATTTCAGATTGGTTTGTGTTGCAACTACAGACTCCTTCTTTGTCCAGTAGTTATTCTTCTTTGGCTGTTTTGCCCATATACCATATTGGTATTTTTTCTCCTTCTGCAATGGTTCCTTGTTTCTGTTGCGCGTCTTTGGAGCACATGATTTCCGAATCCAAATTTGCATTTGATCCGGTTGGGCGGCTACTACTTTCTTTGGAATCCATATCCTAGCAATTCGTCATTGACCTCGGTGTTCAAAATGATTTGCCTTCTTGTTTGCTTGGTTGTTCTGATGTCGAAGATGTTTCTGTTGTTGAAGATAGTCATCTGTTTGATCCTTCCTTATCCAAGCTTGTTTGGTGTGCGGGATGGGGTATAGTCTAATAGGTATAGGCTTGGGATTATCCGTGGACTTAGTTTCTCGTGCACTTGGTTCTCTATCAGGAATGTTTGCAGGTGAACTGATACTCTTGTGATTTACTAAACTAGAAGATGGAATGCAAGCAAAATTCAATGTCTCCTCTCGTGGAGTACTCGAGGAAGTCATCTCCACCGTGCTGGTGAACATACATTCATCATCATGTTTACAAGTGTGAGATCTAGGATCTATTTCTCCAATTTGGATTGGTCGTCGCTAAATACCTCTCGATGTCCTATATTGGCTGAGATGTATCCTAAGGCCAATTGAATGGTCACTTCATATTCGTATCTCCAATCTTGACCTAACACTATGTCTTCGAGTAAGTCCTGATCGTGACACACTAATAGCTTCTGTTCCATAGTGTTGTTGCCAAGATGTAGAGGTAAGGTGATTTCGCCTATACATTGTGTAATTGTTCCTCCTATTCCTATCAACTGTGCCTTTGAGGGACGTAATTCCTCCTTGAGTGTTTGTGACAAGGAATACTTGATGCAACTTATAGCGGCTCCTGTGTCAATGAGAGCATCCACTAAGTGATACTCCTCCTTTCCAGCTCCCAAATTCAAATAAGGCTGAGTTCTTTGTTGTCCTAGGTTTTCTGTGGCTCTGAAATTAGCCATTGGGATGAGTTCCTCTCCTAGTCGAAATCTCTCATCTCTCTCTCTCTCATCCACTCTTTTCGTTTCTTAATTCGTTCTAGTGCTTCCTGTCTCGCTTCTTCTTGTATCCTTTCTTCCTCCATTCGTCTATTCTTGCCCTTGATTAGTCGTGACATTGTTTCCTCGATCAATGGTTCTAGGTATTTTTTCACTCTACATCCACTGATATAGTTGGGTAATACTTCTCCATCTAGAGTTGCTAAGTTGATGGCTCCGCTAGTGGATATGCGATTAATGATTAATGGGCCATATCCTCTTTTCTGCAACTTCTTAGCGTGTTGCTTTAAGGTGTATACTAGAACTAAATCTCCTTCCTTCAAATTTTTGTCCTTGATATGAGCATCAAAGTAGGCCTTCTGTCTCCTTTTAGGAGCATAAATTCCTGCTACTACTTGTAACCTAGTTTCGTGAAGCTTTTCTATTTGATCCAATTGAGCTGATAGTTCATGTCCCATCCACTCGTAAGTGGTTGCTACTATGAGAGTGGGAATTAAGAAATCAATTGGCAAAATAGCGTTTTGTCCATACACTAAGTTAAACGGAGTAGTTCTATTGCCGTTTTGTAGGCTACTCTAAATGCCCATACAGCGTGATGTAACTATTTATCCCAATCAGACCTCCCATTATTAACAATTTTTGTGAGAACTGTACACAAGATTTTATTTGAACTTTCAGCTTGTCCATTGGCTTGCGGGTGATAAGGAGCTGATTTCTTACGAATTACTAAGAATTCATTCAATAAAGCTTCTATAACTTCATTCACAAAATGTGTGCCTCTATCACTCACAATTTCTATCGGTAGTCCAAATCTAGTGAAAACATTCTCGAACAGAAACTTGGCCGTAGTTCTTGCATCATTTTTCTTGGTTGCTTTGGCTTCTACCCATTTGGTCAGATAGTCTGTGGCTAAAATTATGTACTCGGCATGGGATCCTTTGGCTAGGGGACTAATTGGTCCTATAAAGTCTATTCCCCATTTGGTAAAAGCTCTGGCACTTATCATGGGTCTCAGTGGCATTTCATCTCTTCTAATTGGGTCTTTTGTTCGTTGATAGGTATCACATCGTTTACATATGTAGTGGCATCCTGATGTAAGGTTGGCCACCACATTCCCGCAAAGAGAATCATTTTTGCTGTTTTATCTGCGGAGAAATGTCCTCCTGCAGCTCCTGTATGTGCCATCTCTAAAACAGTAAGATACTCATCTTCGTGAATGCACAATAATAATTGATTATCTCTCCCTCGTTTGAAAAGTTGTCTTCCCATGATGGCGTAATCTTCGCTCTGTTCTACAAGTGCGCGTTTCCTTGCTAAAGTGGCTCCTTCTGGGTGTTCTTGGGTCTTCAAGAACTTTACCAAAGGAATGCTCCATCTTGGTGCTACAGTGGAGTAGCATATAGTAGAGATCTCTTCTCGATTTTGTTCTTGACAAGTTTGGCAGGCCGATACATAGTTATGCACATCCCTCTGCATGGTTGGGCCAATATATGCCCAATCTCCTTAGGGTTTGCCATGTTCCGTTTGCATTCAAATGGGTTTTCCATTGATTTACATGTGCTTTCTGAAGCCACATTTCCTATTCCTCTTCTTCTATGCATCTCATGAGTAATCCACTTGAATCCTGATGATACAAACTTCCAGCAATGATATGAAGGTTCTTGGTCTTCCATAGATCCTGGGTTTGGTTTGGTGTGATCCAATCTTTAGGTCCATGCGTGAGTATAGGAATCAACTTTTCTGCCCATTGGGGGCATACTTCCAGGTTAAAAAGGTACGTATCAGGCAAATCATCTTGTACTCCCATGGGTGGTTCACCATGAGTCATCCTAGATAAATGGTCTGCTCTTATGTGGGTATTTCCTTTCTTGACTATTACCTCAAAATCAAATTCCATTAGCAGTAGAAACCATCGTACTAGTCTTCTTGTATTGCAAGGTTTGTTGACTAAATACAATAGGGCTTGATGATCAATGAAGAATTTGAATTTGTTTGCCAATAGGTAATGTCTGAACTTTTTCACTGCGTACATCATCCCTAGGCCTTCTCTTTCAGTTGTGGTGTAATTACGCTCTGCTTGATTTAATTGCCTACTGGCATAGGCTATAGGGTGGTCTAATTTTCCTGTATCAACAGGTTGAGCTAAGATGCAATCAATGGGAAACTTGGAAGCATCCACATGAATGTGAAATGGCTTATTCCAATTAGGTACTCGAAGGGTTGGCGCTAAACTCAATCAACTCTTTAACTCATTAAAGGTTTTTTCACATTCTTTTGTCCAATCAAATTGCATCAATAATGCATAAAGAGGTCTAGCAATTATGGCATACATATGTATGAACCTTCGATAGTATCCACAATGTCCCATAAATGCCTGAACTTCTTTAGCCGTCCTTGGTCTTGGTAGATCCAGAATTACTTTGATTTTATCTTCATCGGTTGAAATTCCATTTTTTGAGACAATATGTCCTAAAATTTTTCCTTGTCGAATCATGAAGACACATTTTTCTGGGTTGAGGCATACTCTATATTGTCGACATTTCGCAAAGATCTTTCCTAATTCAGGGATGTGCTCTGATCGTATAGCAGAATAAGTACATAGGTCATCCATGTATACCTCCATACTCTTCCTCAGGAATTCCTTGAATACATGGCACATCAATCTTTGGAAGGTGGCTGGGGCATTAGTTAGACCAAAAGGCATGACCCTAAAGGCGTATACTCCCCATTCAGTTGCAAAAGTTGTTTTGTGTTGGTCCTCAGGAGCAATGGCTACCTGATTATACCCTGAAAAGCCGTCCAAAAAACTATAAACTTCCTTCCCTGCCACTCTTTCCAAAAGATGGTCCGTAATGGGTAATGGGTAACTATCCCTTATGGTGGTGGCATTTACCTTTTTCAAATTAATGCATACCCTTAACTTACCATTCTTCTTTGGTACAACCACCAAAGGTGACACCCATTCCATGTGTTCAATCTCATAAATAAATCCAGCATCTAACAACTTATCTATCTCCTCCTTTATCTTTGCTGAATACACATCATTGTATGTATACGGTCTTTGTTTATAAGGTTTGGCTTCGGATGTCATGGGGATTCTATGCGCACATCCCTTCAAATCCTTATATGTCCAGGCAAAGACATCCCTGTATTCTCTTATGAGTTGTATTAATTCTTGTTCCTCCTCCATAGAGACGTCTTGTCCTATAAAAGTACATCGTTCTTCTCCTTCTTCTAAGGTTACTACTATCTTTTTGGTTTCTTCCTTGTTATCATATGCTATTCCTGGTTGAGCTTCCCATTTAGGCATTTGAATAGCAATTTTCCTCTCTTCTACTTCATATTTTTTGAAGTGGGCTGGCACCTCAAACTGGTCTTGTTGTTTGTTTTCTTCACCTTCTGGTTCTTTATCTGACTCTGGTTCTTCCTCCTGTGTCATTTCCTGAAGGATTTCATTATTTATGACACCTATTTTTTTATTTTCATCTTCTAATTCCATTGGTTTTTGCTCCATTTCAATACTCTCGGTCTTCCTTCCATTCTTTTTCTATCACTTCTCCTCCTTCAGCCTCCTGAAGGACTACCACATATAAACCATATCCCTTGTCACTTTGATCCACTTTGATCCACTGGTAGGATTTCTTCTGAATTCAATTCAGGTATTGAACCCTCTAGTTCATCCTCTGCTTCTAGTTCTTCAAAGGGTGGTTCAATTCCTTCCACTTTCTTCCATCTGTCTTCTTGGACTCTTGCCCACAAATCTTTAGGCCATTCCCCTTCTACTTCGGGAACTATGGATCCTTCTCTTTTATCCTCACAGAAGTTTTCATTTTGTGCCTCACCTTTTTTGGGTTTCTCGGGATCATTAGTCATGGCACACTCTTGGAATTCTTTTTCAGGAATTCGTGAACTAGGTAATGGAAGAACAGGTTTTTCTAAAGTTTGTTGAGCTACTTCAATTAGTTTTTTGCATATCTCTAACCTTTCTTTCTCCAGGTCACCTCTAGGATATTCTCTTTCGTGTTGTTCGATGGGGGGTCCTGCTCTTATTCGCGCCTTATAAGCTTGAATCCACATGGCTAACTCTTCCGGCATGGGATCTGCTAAAACCGATCCTACCTCTTCTTTCTTAAACTTTCCATTCTGATTTTCTTTTTCCAATTTCAGTTCCTCTTCTGGGTTTTGTTCACTCTTCTCACTTTCCTTCTTCTGTTGTAATTTTTTTTCCTTTATTCTATCTCTTCGATTCTTCCATCTTTGTGTCCTTTTGCTTACAACACTTTTCTCAGGCTCTTCTGAGTCTTCAACTATTTGAGGTGCCGGTGTATTCATTACTAAGTCACTTTGCTTGTGTTTTTCTGGTTTTTTTGGGGTCTCTCTAGCTTTTGCTCGTGTTATTGCCTTCAATGGCACAGTGTATTCCTTATCACTCCTTGCTGATTCTATCACCTCTATCACATTGATATGTACATTGGAGGTAACTTTGTTGGGATTCTTAGGGCAATCTCTGAATAGGTGTTCCTTACCACAGTCACTACAGTAGCCTTCCCAGACTCTCTGTGGTGGTGGTGGGTTTGGCAATGTACAATCTCTGATATAGTGGTCACCTCCGCATCTGTAACATGGTCGTCTAGGTGCAGGTGGTCTATTCATGGGTCGGGGTGGTAAGGTTGGTCTTGGAGCTGTGTACATCATTGGTACGTAGTCCTGGTCATATCCGTAAGAAGTATCTTGTGGTCCCAATTCATAGGCATAAGGGTCGTATGTTTGTCCATATTCTATCATAGAGCTCTCATAAGAGGGATAGCCTCCTTGGCTAGAGTCATAAGATGAGTCATACGATTCATTACTAACCAAAGGTGTGGCTGGTACTATTGCCCTTTCTAGGTTTTCTTCAGGATGAGCTATTTTTACAGGGACAACATTCTGAGGGTGGGGCGGTTGTTGTCCTAGTACTGGTTGAGTTTGATTGTATCCTTGATAAGCGTATGGTCGTGGTAATGGTGCCTGCTGCTGATAAGTGGGGTATCTCAATGCTTCACCTCCTTGCTCTCTCTGAGGGTATCCATAAGGTCTCACATATGGCTGTGCTCATCTTGATTGCCTATTGTAGGGGAAATTTTCTGAGCTGTGGTTTGTATATTTTTGTTCTATGCTACAATATTGTAGAGGTCCTGGGGCATGCAGTCTATTGTAAGCATAAGCGGGTGGTGGGACTACTCCCCTAGTGCACAAGTGAGAGGGATGATCACCTCCACATTGCATACATCTTCTAAGCATGGGCACCATTATTGGGTTATTGGGGTAACTCCTTTGTCCTTGGACGTTCAGCTTTTTTGCTACTAGGTCGGCTATTTCTTCAACATTGTTCTTAGCGCTAGATGTGCTACTGGCTGAATCTTCACTTTTCAAGCTGCCTTGAGGTATTTTCAGGTCTTCTGCTAGGTTGTCTTATAAGTCTATGCATTCCTTCATACACTCTTGTAAAGTTTGAACTCTTTTCACGTACACCAAAGATCTTAATGATCCATTCAATAGTCCTTCTAGAAATAATGATACCATTTTGTTCTGAGTGGGTCTCTCTTCTACTGGACATCTGTCCACATACTGCTTGAATCGTCTTGCTGCCAATCTCACAGATTCCGTAGGAGCTTGCTTAAAGCTGTCAATCAATGAAGATGAGTTATTTTTAATTCCAAACTTAGTGAATTCCTCAATCATTTCTTGATACACTTGTTCCATGTTTTGAAAATTGTTAGGGTCCAATGGTTGGAACCAAGCTAATGCCGTGTCTGTCAATGTAAGACCAAAAGATTCATATTGAATCAAGAAATCTTCCACTTGTTCAGCTCTGATTACTTGCTTGAATTCAGCTATATGATTGTAAGGTTCACTAGAGCCATCGTAATGGTTTCTCATACATTTAGGAACTTGAATTGGCCTTAATCTTCTTCTTGCTTCAGGCGGTCTAGGCATTACTGGAAAAATTGGTCTTCCTATGGGTATGCCTGTCCCTCTTGCTACAGGTGGTCTGACTGGGGCAGGAATTCCATGTCGTGGGTCAACAGGTGGTGGAGGTCGGTAATTAGGGTTATTTGTGGGCATTGCAAACTGCACTGTGGTCTAACTGGGATTTGTATTTGTTGTGTTTGCCCTGACTATTGATATGAATCATTCTGTGATGTTCCAAGAGGATTTCGTGAAGTGGTGGCTTGGTCCCTAGGGGGAAACACAGAAATATTCTGATATTTCAATTCGGCTCTTTCTGACTCGGTTAAGGGCCAATACCTTCTAAGATTCTTATCCAAATATGTGACAATGGCGGGGAAGTCAGGATCTTGTAATTCATAGATGGTGACAGGATTAGGGGCTGCTTCCCATATGGATGAGAAGGCTCTAAGGAGGTATTCCATCCCATTGATTAAATATATATCCAAAATAGAATCATCTTGGGGAATCAGATCTCCTCTCCAAACCCTAACCACTGTGGATCTCCCTCTTGGTGTGGTTACCTTCTCTTCATTTCCATCTCCATTTAGGTTTGAAGCATTGTTTTCTTCCCCATTTTCATTAATGTTTTCTGGCTGCTCCGTCACCATATACTGAATATCTCTTTTGTCCATGTAAAATCCTCCGGCATACTTGACTACTGGTCTAGGCACTATGTAAGCCTCTGTGGCCTTCTTGAGTCTGGCTACTGATCGGTTGAGACCATCTAAATAAATAGGGATCTCCTTGAGGTTAGTGTTCACATATTCCAAAGAGGTCCTATACTCTCCCTGAATGACTGACATTGTGCTAAGCATTGGTGTTTTGTTCTGCATATCCTCTAAAGCCATGGGAATTTCTTCTTCTGCCTCACTGGAGGTCTCCGAGTAATGTGATCTGTTACTTGGCTCAGCTACACTACCTACGGATGAGATTACACTTCTTCGGCTTTCTAGGGTTCTTCCAGATCTCAGGTTCATCCATCGAACAACTCAGATCAGTCCTTGCTAACCTCTAGCTTCTAGAATTCTTCACTATAGATTAGAATTCTAGAGAAATTTTGACTAGGAATTGAATGAAAATAAAATTTTCAAGCCACGATACTTGATTTCACAGTTACTCGATACACGATCTTTGATCCCTAACGATACACGATATCTCAAGCCGACGATACTTGAGACCACGATACACAATACGATACACGATCTCTCGTCAAAACGATACACGACCTCTGCTAAGTATCCTAATTGGTTATGAAACGATACACGATACACGATCTTTACTAAAACAATACTCGATACCTGGGCACAAACGATATGCGATCTCTGGCAAGTATCGCGATCTCTGAGAAGCGATACACAATACTTGGCTCAAAACGATACACGACACGTGGTAAAAACGATACGGGATCTTTGACAAGTATCGCGATCTCTAAGAAGCGATACACGATACTTGGATAAGGACGATACACGATCTCTGGTAGAGATGATACACGATCGGTGAGAAGTATTGCGGTCTGTGAAGACATGATACACGATACTGGGCTCAAAACGATACACGATACTTCTCAAGTATCGCGACCGATGACAGAACGATACACGATCTTTGCAAAGTATCGCGATCTTTGCCCCGCGATACACGATCTCTGAGGACAACGATACACGATCTCTGTTAAGTATCGCGATCGGTATGAAACGATACACGATATCTGGGAAATATCGCGATACTCGACCACAGGAGATCACGATACTTGCTAAGTATCGCGATACTCGACCGTGGGAGAAACGATACTTGACCCTTTTTTCAAACTTTTGGTTAGATTTTTTTGGTTTTGATTTAGGACAGTTGTTCTCTATGCTCTATTACTCTTTCCTCACTCCCTGCAACACTCAAAACACACTTGTTCACCCCTGAAAATCCCAAACGATACCTGACGCAGATCGCTTTTCCTAAATAATTTAACTTCTGCACTATGAGTGAGAGAATGACATGTGAGCTTACCTTGGTACTCTTTCTCTCAACCCTTTGACAGCTATTTTCGCCCTGCGCAGCTCTTAGGATCAGGATCTAGCCCACGATACTCGATCACACCTCTCACGATACTTGTTTAAAATACAAGTGACTTTCAAATGACACTTTTTTGGGTTTTTATACTTGGCTTTTCCTATTCACAATAGAAATCAAAAGAACAAAGACTAAAAAGCTATTCTAACTACCTACTTCTACTCCCTCACTCTTCCTACTCTCCTCCTTCCACTCACTTCCCTAGACTAACAACTCACTACACACACTCCAAGAATGAGAAGTAGTAAGTGCGGCTGAAAATGACTTACCAAAGAAGAGAAAATCATTACTCCACCTCTCACTTCAATGCAAAAAGCTACTTACCATCACACGAATGCCTCGGTTTGATTCGACACTCCCCGGCAACGGTGCCAAAAAACGTGTTGACCTAAGTACCAACTTAGGGACTTGTGGAGAAAGAGACTATACCTCAATCCCCCTCAAGTGCATATAGTGGGGATTCACGATTTAAATATCAATCCGATGAGTATACAAACCTAGCCGAGTGTATGAGGACATGCAATCAAGTGATGATCAATGCAAATGAACTACTCAAAGAGTGCAAACAAGGCAAAGACTAATCCAAACAAGCTCTAACTAACAGTCATGGTGTCACGATACTTGGTGCAACAGCCAACAGTAAATGGAGCTTTTCTATCAGCTCCGAACTCCAAATATAGCAAATAGCATATGCATTTCGAAGCTCTCGAGAAGACGCATCCAATGGCAGTAGTTTCACTCAATTCTAACACTCTTACTTTAAGTTATAAGCAAAATACTGAGTCGCGGGAAATCCTTCCTACACTTCCACACTTCCTACACTTCGCACACACCTTAACAACAGCAAATAAACACTTTCATGGATAGATAACACTTCCTAACACTCTTTCCAAGCAATACACATGCATACAAGCTCACAAAGAAGAAGATACAGAGAGGAGAAGACACAAATTCGAATTTCTG
This sequence comes from Ceratopteris richardii, assembly GCA_020310875.1. Lineage (NCBI taxonomy): Eukaryota > Viridiplantae > Streptophyta > Polypodiopsida > Polypodiales > Pteridaceae > Ceratopteris > Ceratopteris richardii. Next base: position 103,291,754 of record CM035427.1, read on the forward strand.
TGCTCTTGATTCTCACAATGGCAAAAAGTCTTTACAAAGAGTCACAAATTGACTTATATACCTATGCCCTAAAAATGGTCCTTTCACACAAGAGACCGGCACTTTATTCACTAAAAGACTAATTTCCTTCTAATTTACATGGGTAAGCTACTAATCTTCTGGGGGATGCATCTAGAGGACTTCTCTAGTGCATTTACAACGGAAAATATATTCAAGAATGGTTATAATACAAAAATTGGGTGTCCAAATCGGAAAAATTTTGAGGCCCTTCATTTTCTCTGCCTTGTGCTCTTCTTTGCTCTGCATTAATATCTCAACAGTAAGGTGGCTGACAGAATATCATTTTAATCATTTTGGTGATTATGACGAGGTAAAGGACGCGTTCTTGCAGAGGTTTTGCTTGAAGAAGAACCCTGCAGAAATTTTTGACTATTTGCAAAACAGTCGATAGAAACCACACTAGAGTGTCTAGGAGTATGCGACACTGTTCAAAACTCACTTGCGGCAGCTACCACCGGTGCATGCCAATCTGTGAGACGATGTCATAACACAACGGTTCATCAACAGATTGAATCCACAGTTAAAACAAATCATGATCATTCGCTGTGTGGGCGGGATGACACTGGATGTTGTCATTGCAATGGCCTTACAGTTGGAGCACAAAGTTAGAGGGTTTACGAACGATCTGGAATGGCTGAAAGCAACTAAGAACGTGGCCGAGGATCCGTCCAAACAAGTGTACTGTACTAAGTATAAGAATCCCGGTCACACTAGTTCCACATGTGTGCTCAACCAAATGTATTGTGCCATTTGTAACACGACACGACACTCAATAGAAACATGTTCATACAATGCAAAGGTGTAAGGTAGAGCGGCAGTAAATGCCATAATACAGGAGCTGGGGTAGCCAACCACCCATTATGTACCACCATAGTTGTAGACCAACCAGCAACAAGGATATAGGAACAATCGGTGTCCACATAGTAACAATCTCAACCAAAATCTATGGCATGCGGGTACATCGGCTGCAGGTACCTCTCTCCCACCTCCCAGATGCCATTTTTGCGACAAGTTTGGGCATATTCGTAGATTTTGTAAGGAAGCTACAGAATATGACAAAAGAAAGAAGGAAAAACATAATCCGATGACAAATATGGTTTATATTTCCCCAGTTGATTCACAAGCAGTCGTAGTATAGACAAGATCGGGAAAACAGTTGCAACTAGCAGCTAAAGTTTCTTAGGCTAGAATTCGTGAGCAACAATGGATTTTTACAAAGGCTAGTCAATAGACAACCAAGGAGCCAACGGTGTTCCCTGACCCAATTCCGGTAACTCAGTCTCGTCTACCAAATGCACGACCAAATGTACATAATTTCGCCCCGACAACATCAAAATCACAACTAGAGTCGGTGATGACCACAGCACAAACAAACTAGGTATGGGATGTTATATCTAAGGCCTCAATCACACTTCCTCTAGGAAAGTTACTCGCCCTCGTTCCTGGTGTAAGATAGGAATTCCAACAGCAGGTCAGCCGTGGATCCTCATGTACTCTAGCAACTACGACCATACAACCCGAGATGGATCCTAGGGTGGATCATACGGTACCAGTGATCACCATTTGGTATAAAAACTAGAAGATCACACAAGTTTTAATTGATGGAGGGTCTGGCATGAATATCACGACAATTGCACTCTGTAAGAAACTAGGGTGGACCCAAATTGAACCAGTGCAGTTCTTTGTGCGAATGGCAGACCAATCCAGAGTCCATCCGGTTGGACTAGTACATAATATTCCTATAACCCTGCAGGGAGCTACATTCAAAATGACTGTTGTAGTCCTCGAGTTACCCAAATCTAGCCTTGACTATAACTTACTCTTCGGTCGACCATGGCTAAAGCAAGCCAAGGTCGTGCAGGATTGGTCAGCTCAAGAGTTAATTTTTAAAAATAATCACAGAAAGTATGTCGTGCCATTGGATGCTATGCAACCTTGTGATCTCCATGCACGCCCATATGTAGCAGAGCCAATCCATATGTTGGATGGGCTATGTGATGATGAGGAGGAGGCTTCCCTCAAGACCAATAAGGACCTTATCCCATTAGGTACTATAGACTTGCAGTCGGTAGCAGATAATTGGAGTCTGGTAGCTTGTACGGTCGTACCACTAACCGAAGAAGTAGAAGTAGGTGACGATATCACTATGGATGAATAAACATTACAACAAGTGTTTTAGCCAGCTGATGATTTGGCAAAGCCTCGACAGTTCTATGTACCGGAGGATCAGTTGGTAACGTACAATTTGGGAGATACGGTTAACCTGAAACCAATTAAAATTAAGGTCGGATTAGCAGACAAATTCCAAGCCGATTTGGTGCAACTCTTGCGCAAATTCTCAGATGTCTTCACTTGGGATTATAGAGACATGAAGGGCCTTGACCGATGAATTTATCAACACAGGGTGGTGCTGAAGCGAGATGTGTAGCCCTTCAAGCAATCTAACTATCGGATGAATCCACATAATGCAGGACAGGTAAAAGCAGAGCTAGATCGCTTACTGAAGGTTGGATTCATTGTTCCCATTGAACATGCAGAGTGGATCTCACCGATAGTGATCGTACCGAAGAAAAATAAACAGTTACGCATTTGTGTCGACTACCGGAAGCTTAACGCATCCACCGTATCGGATCCGTTCCCCCTTCCTTTTCTTGATAAGATGCTCGATGAGGTAGCAGGTCACGAAATGTATTCTTTCCTAGATGGCTACAATGGATACAATCAAGTGAGGATGGCGGAACAGGATATACCAAAGACGACATTCATCACCAACTGGGGCATCTATGCATGCACCGTAATGTGGTTCGGTTTGCGGAATGCCCCGAGTACATTCCAAATATGTATGCAAGAAGTGTTCTCACCTTACCTGACAACGTTTATGCAAGTCTATTTAGATGATTTTTCATTATTTGGTGACACTTCAGCGCACTTGTATCATTTATGGTGCTGCTTTGAAAAGTGCTAGGAGTATCGATTATGTTTGAATCCTACCAAATCAGTTTATGCGGTCTCCTGTGGGAAGCTGCTCAGTCATATCATCTCCAAACAAGGAATACAAGTAGATCCTGATAAGGTAGCAGCCGTGTTGGAGGCACCGGTCCCAAAGACACCGAAAGAAGTTATGCGGTTTCTTGGCCAGATCAGGTGGTGTGGCAGACATTTATGGTGGCTGGCTCGTTTAGCAATGCCACTTAACCGACTTATGACCAGCACCCCACGTAAGTACGAATGGACTAATGAGTGTCAAATGGCATTTGATCGTTTGAAGGTCTGACTGATGCAGGCTCCGATCTTGCAACCGCCTGATTGGGAACATCCATTCCAGGTATTTGTGGATGTGTCAGACATCACGATTGGTAGTGTGCTGATGCAACAAATCGACAAATGGTTTAGGCCATTGTACTATGCGAGCCACCGATTACCTCCTGTAGAGAGAAATTACTCTGTGACCGAATGTGAGTGTCTTGGTCTGGTATACTCTCTTAAGAAGTTCAGGCATTACTTGCTGGGACACAGATTCACTTTCCATGTGGATCATGCCGCACTAGTGTATTTGGTTCGCCAACAACACCTAGGTGGCAGACTTGCACGATGGGTTTTACTATTACAAGAGTTTGATTATGAAGTTATCCACCGACTAGGTACGACACATGTCTTGGTGGACTTTTTATCTCGCCTTGATTCCAGTGAGACTCCGGAAGGTGTTGATGACACAATGCCACCTATTTACCTAACCAATGCATCTCCTCAAGAATCTGCAAAACTTCGTGTGGCCCCTGCATACTACAATACGTTAATGACTTTTCTTACTGATGGTTGTCTCCCTCCCAATACTCTCGCTCCTCTGCACCAGAAACTTGTAGTTTACAGTCGACGATTCCGGTTGATTATGGGTCAACTGTATTACATCGATCAGACTGGTGTCCTACTCAAATGTATCCCTCCACATGAATCGGCTTCAGTTATTGCCATGGCTCACTCAGCACCCACTGGAGGACACTTCGCAGCTCATCTTACTCATCGCAAAATCCTGTAAAGTGGGCTCTGGTGGCCTACCATGTACAAAGATGTTGTTAAATTTGTGCAGTAGTGTGACGTCTGTCAACGGTCAGGACAGCCCTTGCCGCGCCATTTCTTTCCTCTACAACCTGTCCTACCTCTTGAGCCCTTTCAGAAGTGGGGTTTAGATTTCATTGGCCCAATTACACCCCTAGCAACCCTCACCAACAATCGATATATTTTGACTTGTATAGACTATGCCACTCAGTGGGCGGAAGCTTGGGCTTTACGTTGTGTCATTGCTATTTCGGTGGCCAAATGTTTTGAAAGAATTTGGAGAAGCTTGTCGAAGGTAGAAAAGTGCGTTTCGAAGCGACGAAGTTTGGTCAAGCCAACCGGCACAAGACCAGCCCTTGAACTTATGGAGACTCAAATAGACCTTATACACATGCTATAAGTGCAAAGAAACACACTATGTACTTTGGAGCATCAAGGAGAATGAGTGGATACAAAACAGATAGCTTCGGGGGTCGACTAGCTCAAAAAACTTACTATCTATGGAAGAGACAATGAACTTCAAATGCCCATAGCGACCAGCATGATTACACCTAGAACTAATCCTTTTATGGGAGTGATACACATAGGGTTGCATGTATGGAATGCACAAAAGTATAAGGAATAAGCAAAATATGCTATAGGAATGATTGCGACATTCACCGGTGGTACTTCCTATTTTTCAGGAATACACAGAGATTGACCCCGAGGCAGAAAAACTAAGATTTCTCCAAATCTGATGAACTAAATGCTTTGAAACTTTACAGGCATAAACTAAACACTAATACCTTTCCAATGAGTCCTCTTGCACTCAATTTGGAGCTCTGAGAAGAGAGCAGCAGCCTCTGCAAGATTACTGTTGGCGAAGAAGATGATGCAGAAAATTGAAGGAGCAAGACAATGATGGTCACAAGTGTATGTATATTGCTTCCATGTATTTTACAAGTGATTCCAAGTCTTTATATAGACTCTAGAAGTGTTCCACGACTTTTACAACTTGAATTTGAATTCAAATGAAGGTGGGAATGGTTGTTGGAGGGAATCAAATCGCTTCCCTATAATCTAGGAAAAGTGAAGATCTTGATTGATCTACTTTTAGGTGATTTGATTTGCTTGATTGAATGCAACTTCAACCACGAAAATTTCGTGGAATTTTGGCTCTATATTTCTACCTTTACATGTGTCAAGCTCAAGGCTTTTACAACGGTAAATGAGCCATCAAAAATCTCTCAAAAAAATACAATAAATGAGCATATGAAAAAGAACTCTCCAACGGATATTCTTTCGACGCGATAATCTTTGATGTAGATCAAATCCACCTCAAGCATAGTGTAAGCTTGATGTTCCAACATGTTTGATGAAGGATGTCTTCCCTCAATATCAATTACCTTTGGAAATAGTGACGGACCAAGGTACATATTTTGCAAATACCTTAATGCAAGCGCTGACTCAGAATTTCCAAATTATGCATAAATTCAGCTCACCTTACTATCCACGTGTGAACGGTCTTGCTAAGAGCACTAATAAGACGTTGCTGAATATTCTGCCGAAACTGATCTTGGAGTGTTCAGAACGATGGGACCAGCTCTTACCTATTGTTTTGTGGGCTTACCCGACCATGTATAAAGTGGCTACCAGAAAGACTCCGTTTAAATTTGCTTATGGACTCGAAGCTATTGCACCAATGGAAGTGGTGGTGTTGAGCCAGCGAGTAGCCTTATCTCAGAAATTGCTGTCAGAAGAATCTTTTCCATTTTGGTTGGATGCTCTCAGATCATTGGATGAACAACGTTTGGAAAGCTTCATGATTCTTCAAGAAGTTCAGCTACGTCAAGCCCGTAATCATGATCATTTTTTAAAATCCCTTGTATTTACGATTGACCAACTCATTTTATTCTAAAATGCTAAAGCCAATCGATCTGCCAGAAAATTTAAGTTATGGTGGTTCGGTCCATACCGGATTGTTGAACAAGTGGGACCTGCCACTTTTCGGTTGGCGACCTTAATAGGTGCTCTCCTTCCAAAAGTGATTAATGGCTCTAAGCTCCACCCCTATCACTCGTGGTCTACTCATTCATGAGGTGTCCTTGGCAATTTTTCTCTTTTTTGCTTGTTACTTGCTTTTCTTTTCTACCCCCATGTTTCAGCTGACCATCCGACCGTAATCTTTCTGGTTTGTTGATCTAATCATGATTAATCACCACCTGTGTGTCGCTATTTCTGTGAATGCATGCATGTTGCACTTATGACGGATATCTCTCCATTACTGTGTTATGAGTAGGTTTTTTGTTGGCCGATTTTTTTAGTATTCTTACTTAATCTTCTTCTTTCCACTATTAATCGCTATTGTGTTTGTGTGTTTGCGACCTTATGCCCGCTATGTTTCTGTTTATCTCTGTGTGCGCCATGGACACTCTAGCTAACATAGCAACCTTCCGTGTGAGTCTCACTCCAGACGTGAGTGAGTACTTGCGTGCTTGGGATTGTTGGTCTTCGTTGAATTGCCTTGGCATTCAATGGAGTGCCACCCCTTTCATGCACATATTATTTTTGCCATCGCCGCCATGCCTGCTACAGAGCAGTGTTGGCCGATTACCTGTTTAAACCCCCGTGTCATGATCACTCTCAACACGTTTGCTGAGGGATTCCGTCTCCCTCAGGAAGGGTTGGAGAATGGACTGCTCCTTCCTCTCGCCACTATGAAGGAATTATTTCCTCGGCACTCATCTAATGAGTTTGCCATCCTTTGCTAACCTGAACTAGAGCGTATTGCTCTACAATTTCTTATTTCATCGTGCTAAACTTGCAAAAACACACCTATGGTATTTCCCGAATATTTTACTCCATGATAGATATTGCTTCCAGAGAACTCGTTAATTTCACCTCCTTTTTCTTTAGGCGCATTCATCGTGAATGTATAGCGGTTACAAAACAGATAGCCAAGAACAACATCCCTCACACTCATTTACCCCATCTCCTAACCTTTCTCTTTCTGGTGCTCCAAGCTATGCAACCCCCTCTGACTACCATGCTGTGACATCAAGAATCTACTCAGATGATTGAAGACGATGATGATGAAGATTTGCTTCAGTTCTTTCAATGCAAACGCAAACGCGTTAGTCCATCACAACACCAGGTACAGGGTTCGAATGCGGGTTATGAAGTTGAACTCTTCCACAATATTGCCACCTCCGTACAGGTCAAGTCTATCCCATCTTCTTCTCTCAAGCTACCAGATCAAGATGCTGTTATGGAAGATGTAACTGAAGTCTCATCGCCGGAGGAATCTCACCAACCGGATACTGAGGCTATAAAGGAGATCGAAGATGCTACAGGACGTACGGATTGTCAATCCCCCTCATCACCAACCATTGCAGCCAAAGTAGATGCAATCACGGTCCAAGCAGATGCAGTCAAGCAAGTGACTAGCAATGTTGAGGCCGTTACTGAAGTTGTTGTGGAAGAAAATCCAATTGAAATCGGAATAGTTTTGGCGACCACCGCTCGTCTTCCTCTTCCTCCACCAACTACCTTTACTGAGCCTATTGAAGTTCTCCTTGGTGCTCCCTCCAATGCCATTCGCAAGGCATCAACACATCAATTATCTTCTCCTGATTACTCTCCACCACCCTCCCCTCATCTGCTCTCTGCCTCGACGTCACAACCTCCTCCTTCTCTTCTTCCCCCAACAGTCATGTTCACCGAATTGGAGTCTATGGGCTGCCTTATACAGTTTTCCCAACAATCGCCACTGCAAATGAAGTTAACCACTCAGAACATTAGATAGGAGTTGCAGAGTCAGGTGGACTTGCTCGAAGCAGATATTGCTCCGCTCCAAGAAGAAGCAATTGCATTCAAAGAAGAGAACCACGCCTTACAGACTCAGCTCCATCAACTTCAGGAACGCTTAGCAGAGCAAAGATAATCTGATTGCCCAACGGGACAATGCACTTGCAGAATTGAAGGAGAAGATCGTTCTTCTTGCTACGCACGATGTAGAAATAGCTCAATTAGAATAGCTGATGCGAGATAAAGAAGATGCTCAAGTCGCGTTAGGAAATTTGCTAGAAGAGACATGCACAGATCTTGCTATAATAGAGCAAAAAGGACAAGAAATGGTTGACCTGGCCATGCAGAACATTGAAGAATTAAAGAAAGTGTCCATCGAACTTTATCAGAAAAGTTGTGACTTATAGGCCGAGATGGGCAAAACTATTCAGTTAAAGAAAGAGATGGATGTTATGCAAAGAGAGCACGAAGCTTATTTCAAGATGATGCAGTCTCAAGCACCAGAACTGGAACAAAGAGAAAAGCAATTGAGTGTTCAAACGGATCGACTCTCGAGGATTGATGCAGAGATCGCCGATATGAAGCTAAGACCAGATGTTGCACTTGCCAATGACTTTTACCTCCAAGAAAGATTTTTGCAGACACAGATGGAATTACTGATGAGTCAAGTCGTTGCTGCTAGTTCGGTTCGAACTGATGCACAACTGGTCGAGCCGGACATTCTGAAAGATATGCTGGACTCATTCAAGCAAAAGATCACTCGCACCTTTAAATTAGCTAGAACCTTGTATATACAAGGCATTATTGATGAGCCTTAGTTGTAATTTTCCTTTTTGGGTTCGAGTCCACCGTGCGTGCCAGTATGAGCCGCTGGATTGGATATGTAATTTTAGCTTTCTATATTCGCATGCACTAAAAAGGCATGGCAAACAGATGTAACTTTCTATTGAGTAATGAAAAGGCAAGCACGACACTCTTGGAAAAGAGACGGGAATCACCAGACTGCCTGTCTAGGCGACCGTGCTGGAGTGCTGTGTTGCAGATTTGCAGAACTCTGGGTATTGTATTCTGGTTATTAATTTTTCAATAATTAATCATTTATCACAGTAAAGCTACATTTAACATTAACAATCTGTGCGACTTCATAGTTGTTGATTCGCGTGGTAGACGTACTGCGTAGTGATTATCATTGAATCGGAAGATAGTTAACTGCTCATTTGAATGTTGAATTGGGAAAATTAAAAAAGGGCCTTTGTACTATCAAAACCCTATCCATCCCAAGAACCCAGAAACGAGATTAAAACTGGCTTATAGAAGCACTTTTAACAATAGGCATAGACATATGGAATTGATTATCAGGAAACATTCAGCCCTATAGCTAAAATGACTACTGTCAAAACACTTGTTGCATTAGCTACAGCAAAAGGATGGACTTTGCATCAAATGGATGTGAAGAATGCTTTCTTACATGGTGAGTTACAGGAAGAAGTATATATGGACCAGCCACAAGGATATGAAGATTCAAAGCATCCAAAATATGTATGCAAGTTGCAAAAGGCTTTGTATGGGCTGAAGCAAGCCCCTCGTGCATGGCATGCAAGGATTGTTGATTACTTAACTAGCATTGGGTTTTCTATGTGTGATGCAGATCACGCACTATATGCAAGGAAGGCTGATGATGGCATCACTATTGTGGCTATTTATGTTGATGACCTGATTGTAGGTGGTGATAATGAAGGACACATCAAAGAGGTAAAGCAACTTCTTATGCAGGAATTTGACATGAAAGATCTTGGTGTGCTGTGCTATTTCTTGGGCATTTAGTTTATATATACAGAAATAGGTGTATGGGTGTCGCAAAGGCAATATGCCTTGAATATGTTGCAAAAGTATGGTATGGCTGATTGTAAGCCAATTTCTATGCCATTAGATCAGAATTTGAAGTTGGACACTACATCAGGTGAAGCATTGGAAAATGCTAATATGTACAGGAAAATTGTGAGAAGTCTTATATATCTCACAATTACAAGGCCTGATCTAAGTTATATTGTTGGACTTGAAAGTCAGTTTATGTAGGTTAATAGGAAGCCACATTCCCAAGAAAGAAGATACCACATCCCTGAGCTCAGACAGATCTTCAACAAGTGTAGAGAATATCGAGTGTGTGTGGACCCTGAGAAGTGTGTGTTCATGGTACAACAAGGTAAAATCTTAGGTCACATTGTTTCTACGAATGGAATATCAATAGATGAGGACAAAGTAAGAGCAATAGCGGAGCTGCCCAGGCCAAGGAATGTTAAAGAAGTACAAGCCTTTATGGGCCATTGTGGATATTATCGTAGGTTCATCCACATGTATGCAATCATCACCAATCCTCTTTATGCCTTGCTAACAAACTTTGAGTGGAACGATGAATGTGAAAATTCCTTTAATGAACGGAAGAGACATTTGTGCACAACACTAATACTGACTACTCCGGATTGGAGCAAACCCTTTCATGTCCATGTAGATGCCTCCAATCATGCCATAGGATGTGTGCTAGCACAACCCACGGGTGAAGGAAATCTAGATTTGCCTATAGCATATGCTAGCAGGCAGTTGAACGCTGCTGAACGAAACTATACCACAATTGAGCGAGAAGGTTTAGGCATGGTATATGCTCTGAAGAAGTTTAGACACTATCTATTGGCCAACAAGTTCAAGTTTTTTTACTAATCATCAAGATTTATTATATTTGGTCAATAAACCTTGCAATACAGGATGCTTAGTAAGATGGTTTCTCTTATTAATGGAATATGACTTTGAAGTTATCGTTAGGAAAGGTAGAACCCATCTCAGGGCATATCATCTTTCTCGCATCACTTCAGGAGAGTCACTGCAAGGAGTGTCCCATGAACTGCCTGATTCTTATCTGTTCAATTTAGAAGTTGTTCCTAAATGGGCAAATAAGTTGGTACCAATCCTAACCTTCGGCCCTGCAAATAAGAACATGAAAACAAACAAGGATGAAATTGTAAGATCACAAAGATATCAAATATTGGCAGGAAGCATGTACAAACAAGATACAGAGGGTGTACTAGCTTGTTGTGTCGAGGATGATGAACATAGTAGTTGGTTGCAACAGCCCATGAAGGATTGCTAGGAAATCACTATTCTAAACAACGAACATTGCAAAATCTAAAACGTTTAGGGGTGTATTGGCCTAGCATGGACAAAGAAATTCGTGAGTGGTTTAAGAATTGTCCAATGTGAAAAGAGAGACCCCCAGTGGAGCATGCCACCCTTTATCATGTGTCATTAATTCCACATTGGAGTGCTCCATTGGTAGAATTTATGAGATCAGGAACACTACCTAGTGAGGCTAGTCTAGCAAGAAAACAAAGCATTGAGCAAAAGGCTCAGAACTATGCCTTAGTAGGAGACAACTTATATCGGAGAGGCAAAGATGGTTACCTAAGATTGTGTGTTCATGAATCAGATTAAGTGAAAGTCTTAGAAACTACACGTAGCAGTGCTATAGGTGCACACTTTGGGCCTGACATAGTAATCAAGACCATTCTATTCTTAGGACTTTGTTAGACCACTCTTGATATGGATGCACATACCTATGTGAAGAAATGTGACACAGGCCAACGTGTACAATATCTGATAAGAAAAGATGAGTGCCTTTGAGACCAATGATGGAAGGACCTGCATTTTTGAAGTGGGGTATAGACTTTGTAGGTCCTATTAACCCCTCAGCTAGAAACTCCCATGTAGAGTACATTATTGTAGCCACAGATTATCTTACCAAGTGGGTAGAAGTAAAAGCCACGACAAAAAATGATGCTCAAATGATGGCTAAGTTCTTATTTGAGAACGTGTTCACCAGATATGGATTACGCATAGAGTTAGTTAGTGATAGAGGTACACACTTCTTGAAAAAGTCATTGACAACCTTCTACAAGAATTCCTAGTGATACATAAGAAGTATGCCCCCTATCACCCATAAGCTAACGGACAAGCCGAGAGCACAAATAAGATCCTATGTAACGTATTGACTAAACACATAAATAGTAAACGCTCTGATTGGGACAAATAGCTTCATCATGTGGTTTGGGCTTATCGAGTTGCCTACAAAACAGTACTCAATGCCATCCCATTTCATATGGTCTTTGGATAGAATGTTGTGTTACCATTAGACTTCCTAATCCTAGCCTTAAAAGTAGCACAAGAGCATGAGTGGAATGCACATGAATTGTCCTCTAGGATTTTTGATCTAGAACGCTTCGGTGAGACGAGGCCACGAGCGGCAACAGGCATCTATGCTACAAAGAAACGACAAAAGTCATACTTTGATGCCCATGTAAAGGATAAAGTATTGAAAGAAGGAGATCTTGTGCTGGTTTATACACTAAAGCAATATGCCCATAAATTGGAAAAACGAGGCTATGGACCCATGATCATTAATAGAATCTGCACTAGTGGTCGGTTCCATTGGCCACGCTAGAAGGTGACATCTTGCCAAACTATATTAGTGGATGTTGATTCAAGTTGTATTAAGAACCTCTTACAAAGGATATGTTAATGCGACTCAACACTACTAAGAAGCGAAAAGAAGAAGAGTTGAGGGTCAAAGAAGAAGCACATGTAGAGGCTAGGGAGTGCATTAGGTGAAATACGTTAAGGCGACTAGGCCTAGATGTCAGCCCAAAAGCTCCAAAATATCACATGGACATGTGCCAAAAATCGGCATAATTACTTCTCGCATAATTGATCAATGCCCCTTTGTGACTGTGGAGGCAGGACGAGGAAAGAGTGTAAGGACTGTGAGAGCCTTGATTGACTCAGGTGTATCAAGTAGTGCAGTTAGACTTTCGTACTGCCAAGGTGTGCAATTGGACATCAAACCCATAGAAGCCTATCTCGTAGGATTGGGAGGTGTGGAAACCCCTTGTTTTGGTGAGGTGGAACTTCCTATCTACCTTCAAGATGCTCCAATGAAAGTCAAAATGCTAGTGTGTCATGATGAAGAACTTACAGAGCCACTTGTCTTGGGTCAATATTGGATTTATGACCATGTAGTCAACTTAAACCTCATAAGTCAACTTCTTCAAGTTTGGGTACATGAAGAATGCATTATATTAGAATTAGAGAACTACATGCTCACAGATCATGGCAACACACACTCTCTTAGTTTCTCTAAGACTAATCTTCACGAACAAGATGTTGTATGTGTCAAAAGCTCTATGATCCAGAAGAACTCAATCATGGAAGGACAGTCGCAAGGGCAAGCACACCCTCCTTCGTTTTCGAAGAGTAAAGCATCCATAGTAGTTCAACCTCAGAAGCAAGCCGAGCAGTGCAAGACAACCGGTATGCCAAATAGACAAAGAGCCTTCAAGAGTAAAGTAGTTCTGGGCATAAAGCAGATCTGGGTACGAAAAGGCGGTCAACCACCAGCCTTGCCAATGCCATCCCCACTCTGGCAAGCCAACCATGCAAAGACAAGAAACAAGCAACTAGGATCAACTCAACCAAAAGATCTAAGACAAATTTGGGTGCCTAAGAAATTAGTTGGAGCTCAACAGGGGCAATTACATATGTGGATTCCCAAAGCACTCTTACATGCACAAAGGCCTATGCTCCCCACCATGCAAAAAGTCTCAACAAAGAAGCAAAAGAGAGAAAAGGGTAAGAACCGAGCACAAAGAACAAAAGAAGATAAACTCAGCCCCTCGGCAAAGGTAAGAAGACAATCATCAAGGATATGAGTTTGGAAGCCAAAAGTACCAGTAACTTCCATAGAACCGAAGAGCCAACCACGCTGGACACTGAGTTTTAGCAACCATTCAAAGAGGAAGAGGCCAGATGTGCTCTCTATAAGGCCAACTACTATTATAAAATGGATTCCTATCGGGAGGAATACATCATGTCAATATTCAATAGCAACCTCAAAACAAAGATTGCATCAAGTTTGCAAGTAATATATGCAAAAACCAAGACATGCAACAACCATGTGCCTTTGGCATAACATTGTCTTTTGCACCATTATAGTCATGCATTTCCAAAGTATGCATTATTATAGGGCCACATTACATGGCTGTGCATAGACACAATTGATAAATCCCAGGCACATGAGACACGATTTCCACATGTAAAATATTTTCTTGATACTAACCTCTTTCTTATTGTTTTTTGCAATTATTCCCAAAAAAAAACTGAACAAGACTGTGTGCTTGAAGAAGCTCATCAGTGAACCATCAACAAGGACATCCATCAACAAAAACAGAAAGCCCATGGTCAAACACCATGATGGAAGTACAACACGAAGAGATGGAGATCGATGGACCTTTCACCATGGTAAGACGTGTATGCTTGAACAACACTATGACCATGATAGATTAGGAAACGTCTGATGGAGAGTGTTAATCTCCAAAAGAACAAGCTATCCTTGATGTTAGACCACCTCTATATCAAGAATAACTTTAAACTCTAACCAATTTTGGAAGACAAGCACCAAACTATCAAGAAATTAGTTAACTGTGAAAAAGTCATTTCTCAGGAAAATTTGTTGCACCTTAATCACTCATTGACTAATAATTCGTGTAAAGTTTTTGATAAAACTTTGTAGAATGCTTTGCCTAGAGATTGCGCACCTCCTCCAAGTTAAAACACTTCAAAAGCTTGAGTAGATTATGAGAAACGATTCAAACAATCTACCTATGTCTGAAACTGTCTCTCTGTATAGTCGACTTTGACACCTGCAACTTCTAAGACATGGTTCTCCAAAACTAGAACATGTTTAAGCAAATGCTTTTAGCCATAGATGGCTTACCCTGTGAACACTCTTTTACATATGAATGTTCCTATTCATAATTCTCACAGTCTGTTTACAATTAAGCTCTCAAACTTTGACCATAGACTCATTAAATATATACTTAGATGTCTACAAAAGGATTCTTGAAATAATCAAGCACAGAAGGAGAATGCACAGAAACATCGGGCACAACTTCTCTTCATTTCTGGAAAAAATTACATCTAGATGAGAGAGCTATTCTAATCTCTTCATAAGTGACTAATGACTTCTAATTTCACTCAATTCTCATGTTCTACATTCTCTCTCATACTTGTCCCGACATTTTCCAAGTATATATATAGACAAAAATTTACAAGCTTATGACTACTCAAAGATATAAGTGAACTATTTCTGACATAATGTACATATGTGTACACATCTTCCAAATTCTGAATGTGTCCTTCCTTCATGCTTCACAACTTGTTCTCTTCTCAAATCCTTGACTTCATTTCCATGTCAAAACATCAATTGGTGATTGTCCTGTACCAACAGCTCCCCCTCAATCATCAATTGAGGTTTTCTCTAACTTCTTTATGCCTGCCATGTCTTTGAATTTCTGTAGCTTTGGTCCATCCAAGCTTTTGGTAAGCATATCAGCTATCTGATATTTTGTTGAAGTATGTATGACTTCAATCTCTTTATCCATCACCTTCTCTCTCAGAAAGTGATACTGAATCTCAATGTGTTTAGTCCTTGCATGAAACACAGGATTGGCAGCTAAATACAATGAACTCATGTTATCTCTTGTACTCTGTATGATGTCAAAACTCTTCATGAGAGTCTTAAGCCATATCACTTCCTTTGCAGCTTCAACCATACCTTTGTACTCAGCTTCTGTAGATGATAAAGCAACTGTGTGTTGCTTCTTTGAACACCAAGAGATTAACTTATCTCCCACATAACACAAGTATCCATATGTTGATCTTCTATCATCAGGATTACCTTCCCAATCTGCATCACTATATATTTTGATATTTGTATATGATGTAAAACCATAATACAAACCCTCTTTGAGTGTACCCTTAATGTACCTCAACACTCTTTGACCTGCAATCCAATGTTCTTTCCTAGGACAATGCATGAATTGAGACAAAACCCCAACTGCATATGATAAATGAGGCCTAGTTAATGTAGCATAGATAAGACTACCAACCAAACTCTGATATAGCTTCATATCCTTGAATTCTTTTCTACCATATCTGCTCAATTTGTGATTCATGTCCATTGGAGTAGGTGTTACCCTCCAATCATTCATTTTAAACTTGATTAACAAGTTTCTCAAATACCTTTCTTGAGTCACATACACTCCATGTTGAGTGTATGAAATCTCCATGCCCAAGAAATATGACAAGTCTCCCAAATCACTGATTTTGAACTCTTTCTCCATTTGCTTCTTTAGGCTTTGAATGCCTTTCTCATCTATACCTGTAAGAATTATATCATCAACATATATGCACATATAAATGAACCCATCATCACTTGCTTTAACAAGCAAGCTACTGTCTGCCTTAGATACTTGAAATCCAAGTTCTTTCAAGAACTTCACAAGTCTATAATTCCATGCCCTTGGGGCCTGCTTCAACCCATACAAAGCTCTCTTGAGCTTGCATACATGATCTGGATACCTTCTATCTCTGAATCCTTGAGGTTGCTCCATGAAAACATCATCTAAAATATAACCATTCAAAAAAGCATTCTTCACATCTAATTGATATAATTTCCAACCTTTACATGCAGCAATAGCTATGAGTGTCCTGATGGTTGTCATCTTTGCCACAGGACTATAGGTCTCATCATAATCAATACCATATGTTTGAGCAAACCCTTTCACAACAAGTCTAGCTTTATACCTAGACACACTTCCATCTGCAAATCTCTTTGTTTTGTAGACCCACTTGCATCCAATGATCTTCTGACTATTTGGTTTAGGAACCAAATCCCATGTTTGATTCTCCATTAATGCATCATATTCTTCCTACATAGCTTTCTCCCAATTTTCCATACCTTTTGCCTCTTCATATGTGGAAGGGTCTTCATCTGCCTTTATCATGTAAGCATAATCTTTGGTAGCCAAAAAAGAAGTATCATAGCTATACCTTGTAGGTTTCCAGTTCTGTCTTGATGACCTTCTGAGTTCTCCACTCCTTGAGGTTTCTGGTTCTTCACTCTTAGGATCAAATCTTGGCATTTCGTCAACTTCAACTTGCACTTCATTATTCTCCACTTCATCAAATATCTGAACCTTTGATTTACCCTTCTTTTGACTCACAACTTCTTCATCACCTATATTAATATTGATAGTACCTGCATACCAAGTACCTTGCTCATCAAATGTAACCTCCTTTGACACAATAAATTGCTTTGTGGATGGACTCCACAATCTATAACCCATCTACTTGTCATCATAACCAATGAATACATACTTTTCAGCTTTAGGTTCTAACTTATGCCTTAATTGTGATGGCACATATGCATATGCCAAACATCCAAATACTTTGCAATGATCCAAGGTAGGTCTTTTACCCCACCATGCCTCATATGGTGTCATACCCTGCAAAGCTTTACATGGTAGCCTATTGACCAAATAAGTAGCTGTATTTATAGCCTCAGACCACAAATAATTTGGGCAATTTTTCTCCTTCATCATTGACCTTGCAAACTCAACAAGAGTTCTATTTCTTCTCTCTGCTACACCATTTTCTTGAGGAGAGTACCTGCAAGTGATTTCCCTTTTTATACCTGCATTTCACAAGTAATCACTAAACTCATTAGAGAAATACTCTCCCCCTCCATCTGACCTTAGTCTCTTCAATTATGACCTGTAATTCTTTCTGCATACACATGATATTGTTTGAATGTATTAAATACTTCTGACTTATCTTTGATCACATAGATAGTGATCCATCTGGTAGCATCATCAACATAAATCACATAGTACCTTGAACCATTGACACTGAAACCTTTTGATGGTCCCCACACATCTGTGTGTACCAACTCAAGCTTCTCTGAATACATGAAACCATGCTTGGAGTAAGATTGCTTATGAGCCTTACCTAATTCACATGCCTCACATCTGTATGTCATATGTTGACCTCTAACATTAGGAAATCCAAGCACTGAACCATTGTTAATCATATCTTTGATACCTCTTTCATTGAAGTGTCCAAGCCTCTTGTGCCAAAGATCTAACTCAGAGATCTTATGTCCTCCATAAGTGAACAAAGCATGACCAACATTACCTTGAATCTTCAATGTGAACAACCTTCCTTCTTTCTTCCCTGAAACAATTTGTTTATACCCATTGCTAGGGTCTTCCACAAACACTCCTTCATTAGTGAATCTAACTTCATAACCTTTTTCAACAATTTGTCCTATACCTATCAGATTCTTAGGAATTGTAGGAACATCCAAGACCTTACTCAAGAGAGTACTTCCATCCTTGGCCTTCACTGATCCAATTGACTTCACATTATGCTTTGTAATGTCACCTGTTTGAGCAACATGATTAGACACCTTATTTTCCAAATCAGTCATCAATGCTATGTTACCACTCAGGTGATTGCTACACCTTGAGTCAATGTAGAAGACTCTTTGGTCTTCACTTTGCCTTTCACAAGTTGCATTCATTATCAAAGTTGAATCCTCCTTCTGATCTGAAGCATAATTGTAGTAGGTATTATTGTATTGTTGACTTTGGAATCCTCTACCTGCATTTCTTCCAAAATAACCCCTACTACCTCTTCCTCTGAAGTTACCTCGTTGATTTCTGCCACCTCTTCCTCTTGAATTACAATTCTGATTATATCAACCATTACTCTGAGTATTATGCCAACAGTCATTAGCTAAGTGATTTGTCTTACCACAAATCCAACAAGCTTTGACTCCATCTTTATCATTCCTGCCTCTTCCTCTACCTTTGCCACCTCCTCTTCCTCTTAGGATGTTGGCTTGACTAGTTGTGCCTTCATCTTCATTTGCTTGTTGCTTTCCTTTACTATTTTTCTTCTTATCCTTTGAGTACATTGCATGACCTATACTCTTGTCACCTTCACCTTTGACATCCTGCTCAAAGGTTAACATATGTCCTAGCAACTGATTTAAGTCAGCAGTAAAATGATCAAGTGATAATTCAGTAGATAGAATGAATGGCTTCCATTTGTCATCACCTCTCAAACCTGTGAGGATTTGCCTTACCAATTTATCCTCCTCAATGTCTTCATCAATAGCTCCTAATGCATCTGCAATGTCCTTCATTCTAGTTACATAATCTGAAATGGATTGAGAGGCCTTCTTCTTGAATGTAGTAAATTCTGCCCACAAGGATGCCTTCCTAGACTTTGTGGTATTTTGAAATGCTCCTCCAAAGCATTCCATATATCACTTGCACTTTCAAGACCTCTAATGTGAGGTAGCAAGTAATCATTGACTGCCATATAGATAATGCTCCTAGCTTGAGCATCTCTCTTCATCCAATTCTTCAAATCTGATAATTCCTCCCTAGTTGGAACACTAGGATCTCTGAATTGAGTGTTTTCTTCTTCACCTGTAATATAACCTATCAAGTCTTTGCTCATTAGATGAGCTTCCATCCTCATTGACCATGCTAGATAGTTTTCTCTATCCAATTTCTCTATCTGAAGAGAGTCTCCCATCTTTTCTTCACCTGTGCATTGAATTCTTCAATCTTTATAAAGTATAAGGTTACCTTTACTTTGAATGACACTCCTTTTGTCTTCCTTGGTGTCGTATGACCTCCTTCTCAAGCTTTGCCCTCAAGCTTTCACCTTTTGAACCTTCAGATGTTAAATTTTGTATGTCTGCAGCAGTCGGATTCTTCCTTTCCTCAATTTTGATACTTCTTGCTCTGATACCACTGATGGAGAGTGTTAACCTCCAAAAGAACAAGCTATCCTTGATGTTAGACCACCTCTATATCAAGAATAACTTTAAACTCCAACCAATTTTGGAAGACAAGCACCAAACTATCAAGAAATTAGTTAACTGTGAAAAAATCTGTTGCACCTTAATCACTCATTGCCTAATCATTCGTGTAAAGTTTTTTATAAAGCTTTGTAAAATGTTTTGCCTAGTGATTGCGCAGCTCCTCCAAGTTAAAACACTTCATTATCTTGAGTAGATTATGAGAAATGATTCAAAGAATCTACCTATGTCTGAAACTGTCTCTCTGTATAGTCGACTTTGACACCTGCAACTTCTAAGACATGGTTCTCCAAAACTAGAACCCGTTTAAGCAAATGCTTTTACCCACAGATGGCTTACCTCGCAACTTAGATTTTGAGTCCTCACTCATACAAAACTTTAATATGTGCAGTGAGAAATGATCAAATCATTGACCATCGAAAATGCACCTGTTTCAGAAAACTGTGAACACTCTTTTACATATGAATGTTCCTACTCATAATTCTCACAGCGTGTTTACAATTAAGCTCTCAAACTTTGATCATAGGCTCATTTACTATAGACTTAGAAGTCTACAAAAGGATTCTTGAAATAATCAAGCACAGAAGGAGAATACAT
Source organism: Ceratopteris richardii (assembly GCA_020310875.1). Taxonomy (NCBI): domain Eukaryota; kingdom Viridiplantae; phylum Streptophyta; class Polypodiopsida; order Polypodiales; family Pteridaceae; genus Ceratopteris; species Ceratopteris richardii. The sequence goes on from CM035427.1 coordinate 103,312,032, forward strand.
AGAAACATCGGGCGCAACTTCTCTTCATTTCTGGAAAAAATTACATCTAGATGAGAGAGCTATTCTAATCTCTTCATAAGTGACTAATGACTTCTAATTTCACTCAGTTCTCATGTTATACATTCTCTCTCATACTTGTCCCGACATTTTCCAAGTATATATGTAGACAAAAATTTACAAGCATATGACTATTCGAAGATATAAGTGAACTATTTCTGACATAATGTACATATGTGTACACATCTTCCAAATTCTGAATGTGTCCTTCCTTCATGCTTCACAACTTGTTCTCTTCTCAAATCCTTGACTTCATTTCCATGTCAAAACATCAATTGGTGATTGTCCTGTACCAACAACCTCTTCGTGGGAATACCCTTGAGCACTTAGCTCAAGACCCAACTTGTTGCACCATAATTCTTCCAATGCATTTCACAAGTATGCATGCATAGGGCTACATTACAAGGCCATGCACAAGTCACATTCTTCTTAACCCATGCACTAATGCACTTACCCATCAGTCATTATGGGTCACGAGTACTTGGCATAAAAACTTGGGAAGCCATCTTTGACAACCAGAGGACATCAAGGTGATGACAACAACAAAAACACTCGAAAGCTACTCACAATCAACTGTGATGACATCTTTTGAGCAGCTCACAATTCCTAAAAAAACTCAACAATGCACTCTGATGCTAGAATCAAGGAAGAAATATATCTAGAGGGACTGAACATGAAGAAAAGGACAAGAAACCTCACTACAAGTGGACGATAGATCGCTCTGGTGTAGACATGAGGAACTCTACCTCTCAATGTACTACATGGAACAACCACTACAACAAGGGTCTGTCAGGGACGACAGACTCAGGAGGGGGGGAGTGTTGAAGCTCAAGGTCAAGGACAAAGCATGGAATCGCATCAAGGAAGTGGACACACAAGAAGAAGGAGCAAGTAGGGAGCTCCAAGAAGCACCTGTCAAATTTTCAGAAGAAATCCCTATAAAAATAGTGATTTTTATCACTAAAAACCATTGTAAATACCATTTTTCATTTTTACAACTCCATTTTGTTCAAGCCAAGGAGTCCTCAAGCTTGAGGAATATTAGAACTATCAGCCTACCAATTTTCATAATTTTTAGACTCCATTTGAGCCCCCAAATAAGCCTTAGAACCTAATTTTTAACTAGGCCAGACACTAGGTCTGGATAGGGCCAAAACCACTCAAAAAACTATAAAAAAGGGCTGGAGAGCCCATTTTTGAGGTTAGCTTGTTGTCAATTTGAGCTTTGTAAGAGATTTCTTTTGTAATCAAAGCTTTCCATTGTTTCACTCTTTGCTCTTACCTTGTGCACATGTGTGTGTGTGTGCGCATGCTTGTGTGCTTTCACCCACGCACTTGTGCCATCACTTGCCCAGAGTCTTCATACTGGTCCTCACGTCTCCACAGATTGAAATTTATGAGGTGAAGCTCCTCACATTGGTACTTGCCATTGTGCTAGAGTGACACCAGTCTTCATCCATGCAGGAGTAGGGAGTTCAAAGGTGGTCTGGCCTTCAGGCGTGATGCATCCATCTGCGATGGGTTGTGGTTCATAAGCTTCTTCATAGGTTTCCTCACCGAGATAGATACAATTTCTTCCTCTCTTGGGAGTTCTGGTGGGGAATCTGGCCTAGGGGGTTCTTTGTATGCTATGATTTTTTTTTGAAGAGTCAGTACCTAGACACATAGAGCATTGAGTTCTTCGATGATTTCAATAGATGTGGCTGCAATAGGTGGTGGTACTTGCTATACAGGTGCTCGTAACTATAATATTTTGTGTTCTTACTTAAGCTTCAGATATGCCTCATTCATACTGTCATAATCCTCTAGTAGTCTGACATGGTCTTCCAATAGTATCTTCATAGATTCAGAGGGGACAACTTTAAAATGACTAGGACTCAGAGCTTTGTCTGGTTGATCTAAAGAAGCTTCAAGGTTCTCTCTATGTTGTTCCTTCAAGCATTGATTCTCTTCTTTGGCTGCTGCTAGGTGGGGTCTTAGTAGTCCCATGTTGCGAGTGAGTGTGGCATTTCAAATGGTTTGAGCCCTTAACAAATTGTCAATATCCGTAATGGCATCTTTTGTCTTCTGTTCACTTTCTAGTTCAAGTGTATAATAGGCCTGACGTAGCATTTTGTAGCATGTGTTAAGGGAGGCATTCTTGATTGATAATGAATTTTGTTGTGCCTGTAACTTGGTGGTTGTTTGTTGTAGCATCTGGTAACTAGTGCCTAGAGATGTGAATTCATCTCTCACTTATGTCATACACATGAACATTTGACGGAATGCGGCCTCGATTGTGGGTGATAATAGTAATGGTGGAGTGAGTGAAGATGATGTGGGTGTGGGTGTTGATGCAAGGGGCAAGGGAAATAGGGATGGAAAAGTGTATGCAGTGGTGATTGTGGAGAAATGTGATGTACCTAAATGTGGTGGTGAAATGGATGAGGTGAGCAGTGGTGCAGTGGGTGGTGATATGTCCATGTCACTGGACATTGTGTTGAGTGTTGTGACCATGAAGAGTGGAGTGATAGTGGGTGCTTGAGTGGGTCTGAAGACAGGATTTACAAAGATTGCCTTCCAATTCCTTGAAGCAGCTTTGCTCATGAGACTATTGGCATCTTTGACACAAGAGAGAAGGTCTCCTCATAATCAACTCCTTGGGTCTAAGCAAACCCTTTAGCCATAAGCCTTGCTTTGTACATGTTGATTGAACCATTTGAATTCCTTTTTACCTTATAGATCCACCTAGATCCAATGATCTTCATGGATTGTTTCTTGGGAACTAGGTCCCAAGTCTTATTTTCTTGGAGTGCTTGTATCTCTTCCTCCATTTCTTCGTTCCAATCTGATTTCTTGTTTGCTTCTTCAAAGGTTGATGGCTCCTTTGAATTGCTATCTTGAGCAATATAGATTGAGTGTTTAGTAACCAAAGAGGTGTCAAATCCATACCTTTCTTGCTTCTTCTTTTCCCTAGTTGATCTCCTTATTGTTTGTTGAGGGGATTCTGCAATATCTCTCAAATCTTGTATCTTCTGTTTACCTTTGTTGTTTCATACCTTGAAATTCCTTCTTGGTGTCTTCAGATCATCATTAGAGTCACTTGTATCTTCATGTTGTTGATCATTTACCTTTTGTAGTGTTGGAAAGTCCTCCTCTAGGTCATAAGGTAGCTTGAATTTTTTGCAATCATCTTCAAACCATGATCTACCAACAATAAAGCCTTTAGTACTTAGATTATACAACATGTAGCCTTTTTTATTTAGATAATATCCTATAAACACATATTATTCTGCCTTTGGATCCGATTTACCTCTGATTTGTGATGGAACATGTGCATAAGCTATGTATCCAAATATTGAGCATTGATCTAGGCTAGGTCTCCTTCCATTCCAAGCTACATGTGGTGTCATCCCATCCAATGCTTTAGATGGGAGCCTGTTGATGAGATAGGTGGCTATAGACACAGCCTCTGCCAATAGGTAGTTGGGTAATTTCTTTTTATGGTCCTCTTCCTTCTTTCTACTATTCCATTTTGTTCTAGAGTGTGTCTGGTGGCGATGTATCTTTTGATGCCTCTATCCTGAAGATATGCATCAAAATCATGGGAGATGTATTCTCCCCCTCCATTTTTTGTTAGCCTTTTCAAGGTTTTTCCTATTTAATTTTCAACAAGACCAAGATATTCTTTGAAACAACTGAACACCATCCTTATGATTCATGAAATATAGAATGGTCCATTTTCTCTCAGGAAATGATAATGTATCTCTATATGTTTTGTTCTTGCATGAAATACTGGATTTGCTGCAAGATAAAGTGAACTCATATTATCTCCATGTATTGTAGGTATACCTTGATTAATGCCCAAGCTTTCGAATAATGTATGCATCCATATGACCTCCTTCGCTGCTTCCACAGGTCCTTTGTACTCAGCCTCACTTGATGATAATGCTATTGTATGTTGTTTCTTTGAACACCAACTCACTCATACATAGAACTTTACTCATTTCTTCTCATAGCTATGAAAAACTCAGGAACTTTACAGGTGCTTTCTCACTCAGAGAATCCCAACTATAATCAATCATACAAATTGAGTTCTAGCTCACTCTATCATGGTCTTCCTCCTACGCATCAGTTGATACAAACTAACTTACATAGTTTTTCTCAATCTCGTGACTTTTAAAAAACTTCTAGAACTAAAGTGAAATAACTTTACAAATATAATACACTTGTGAATTTTTCCCTTCACATATGCATGTGGTTTTCTTCTAAAACTTTGACCTTCAAATATATTTCCAATTAGTGATTCTTTCTCCAACACATTTCTCCTTTTCAAAGAACGTTTTCATGCAGAAAGCATGTTTTCTTCTTGCTTGAAAAATATAGTTAATGCTCAAGTTTATGCACATGAACGATTATATCTTTAAAAAAAGATTGCAAGTAGAATGTTTGTGCATGGATGATTGGGAACATGCATTTTCAAGCATGCTTTCAAGGAATGTGTATAATTTTTTCTTTCATATGATGAATTTTTTTCTTTTGATAAAAATACATTTGATGAGGAATTTTCATCCTGTTCACTACCATAGCATGTTGAGAGGCTATTTACATGAAGACAAAACATGATTCATTGTGTTTTATATTTTTGCATTAACCTTTGAATTATATTTAATATGTGTGTTAAAGGATTTTTTCAAATTCTCTTTGTAGAAGGTATGTGATTTTTTGGAAAATTGTCAAAAAAGGACACTTAAGTGTCCTGTTTTGGTACCAAAGTAGTGTTAAGTTTGGTGCATGAAAGGAGAATGCCAACATATGCATGCACTCACATGAATTTGCATGCAAGAACAGGCATTTGCATATGCATGATTGTTTGCTAAGTAGTTGAATACTTATACTTTTGTTACCTCTTTTTTCTAACTAGACTTAGATAGTTAGGGAAAATAGCAAACTAGGTAGTTGCAAGGCTCTTGGCTGCCATGCAACTCAAGTAACTAGTTTGTTTTTCCCAAACATGATACTTAGGTATCACAAATTAGGAGTGTTGATCAGAAAAAGTAGGACCTTGGAAAGTCAAGTGTTCAATTTTCTTGCTCATTGGAATGGCAAGAAAATAGGGCTACTTGAAGATTTCCATGATAACTCTAAGTTTGGAGAAAATTTAGAGAATCCTAACAACTGTTGGGAAAGATGGATGGATGCACCAAGGGACTGAGTAGGTACTGCTAAACCTGCTTTGCACCAGCCCTCTTTTGCTTCAGATTTGATTAATAGACTTCCTTAGCTTCCAAGTGACACCAAGAAATAGCCTATGTCCTTTGGAAAAGTTGTATGCAATGATTGAATCAAAACAGATAACTTTGAAAGTCACAAAGTTAAGAAAACCTTCTATTGTGGTCTTGACACCTGCTCAATATTTTTCTCAGTGTGACCAGCACAATAGCAATTGGTAAAATTCCTTCTAGGGGTATTCAATTAGCTTAGTAAGATACCATTTGCAAGTGGAATGATGTAAAATAATGAACTATTCTAAGAGAAATTAATTTAGCAAGATTTGCTATACCCCCGACTTTTTAGGACTGTAGCAGAGATAGACCAGTGAGAACCCCTACGAGGATTTCTTTGAATTGGCTGAATACAATCATTTCAAACTTTGTCAGAATGTAGATCACTTAGAGCTGAATCCAACAAGCTTTGAATCACTGTATGTGGTGGAGTATTGACTGAGATATGCCCTTGATTAGATCATTGCAAAATCTTTGGTTGTGTAGCATATGTGCATATTCCCTCACAGGTAAGGGGAAAGCTAGACCCTAAAGCAGAAAAATGTATTTTCATTGGTTATGACTTGAATAAAAAAGGGTATAGATTCTACAATCCAACCAATAAAGGGTTCAAGGTAAGCAGAGATGTCATCTTTGATGAGAATGACTCATGGTATGAAAATGAATGCAGGAAGGTTAGTCTACCCTATGATTTGGAAGAGGAGTTTCCAAAACTCTCAAAGGAGGAACCAATCCAGAAGGAAGACTTAAGTTCAGATGATGATGACACAATCAATCTTGAAGAATTCAAGGCTTGGAAATCCAGAGGCAAGATGAAGATGAAGAAGCTTGAAGATATACCAGAATCTTCAACTCAAGCAATAAGGAAATCTCAGAGAGAAAGTAAAAAGCCTATCAGATATGGGTATGATACATCTCTTGTAACTAAGCATTCTGTATATCTTGCAAAGGTTCTATTGAATGAAGAACCAGGTTCATATGAAGAGGCAATCACCAAACCAGAATGGAAAGGAGCCATGGATGAAGAAATAGAAGCTCTCAAGGAGAGTGACACATGGGACTTGGTACCCAAGAAGGACTCTATGAAGGTGATAGGATCCAGATGGATCTACAAACTAAAGAGGAACTCTGATGGTACAATCAACAGGTACAAAGCTAGGTTGGTAGCCAAGGGTTTTGCACAAACCCAAGGCATTGATTATGAGGAGACATTTTCTCCTGTGGCCAAGATGCCAACAATCAGAGTATTAATGAGTGTAGCTGCATCCAAGAATTGGAACATGTACCAATTAGATGTCAAGAATGCACTCTTGAATGGATGGATATCTGAAGAAGTCTACATGTCACAACCACCTGGCTATGAAGATCCCAAGAAGGTAAACTATGTTTGTAAATTGAAGAAGGCTCTGTATGGATTAAAACAGGCACCTAGGGCATGGAACTACATGTTGACAATATATCTCCAAGACCAAGGGTTTACTATGAGCAACGCAGACACTTCATTGTTTTATCAAAAGGAGCAATTCAAAGGTAATCTATCTCTGTGTTTATGTTGATGACATCATCATTACAGGTAATGTTGTCCAAGGAATCAGAAGCATAAAAAATCAGATGATGAAGGAATTCAAGATCAATGATCTTGGATTGTTGAAGTACTTTCTAGGGCTTGAATTGGTTTATACTAATTCAGGTATATATATCACTCAGAAGAAGTATGTACAAGACATATTGAAGAAGTTTAACGTGCAGGATGCTAAAGTCTCAAGTACTCCAATGGAGGTCAATCTAAAGCTAAGTGCTCATGAAGGGGATGAAGTCCAAGACATTACAGGATATCAAAGTATGGTAGGTAGTTTGAATTATGCTACCTTGACCAGAATTGACATAGCATATGGAGTTAGTGTGTTAAGTCAATTCATGCATAAACAAAGGGTACCTCACCTAGAGGCTGCAAAGAAAATCTTGAAGTATCTAAAGGGAACTCAGAACCATGGTTTGTACTTTCCTTATACATCAGATATTGACATTAAAGTGTATTCAGATGCAGATTGGGCAGGATGCAAAAATGCTAGGACAAAACACATAGAGGTTCATTACCACTATGTGAGAGAGAAGTTGCTAAGCAAGGACATTCAGTTGACCTATGTGTCTACTAACATGCAATGTGCAGATTCACTCACTAAAGCTTTGGATGGAAACAAATTATGCAGATTCAAATCCATGATTGGATTGCAGGATGTAATTGAAAATTGAAGATGAAGACTTAATCCAAAGTGCTTGGCTTGAGGGGGAGCTGTTGGTGCAATTCAAGCCTTCACAATTTAGCTTGGATAACTTCATGAGGACACCACTTGAAGGAAGAACCATAGGAACTTATGTTTATCAGTTCTTACCATTTTACTCTTCGTAAAAGTCTAAAAGACTTGGCATTTCCTAAGTACACACCTACTTGATTAGAGTCGTGGAAAAAGCTGTTGGCTGATTGAGAAAATATCTCATTACCTTTTAGGTGAAAGATTCTAGGAGTTTGAATTTGAATTCAAACTTGAATTTTCAACTCAACTCTATAAAAGATGCAAGTCAAAAGTCGCGGGTAGCTTAGCTCATTCTAGCTCACTTCCCGAGACATCTATCATTGTATCTGAGTGTGTATGAGTGCTACATCTTAGCCCACACCTCATTACCTCATCTAGCTATGGTTATCATGCTAATGAGATTGTACAATTATGTCAATTAATAGATATATTCACATTCATCAACTCTATGTTCTCTGAGTGTACCACTTCAAGTGTGTCAACTTCAAAGAGGCATATCTCAGTGCCTACTTCACCAAATCAAGTGATTCAAAGCTTTTTGGATTCAGCGCAAAGCATACTACAAGCATACAAAGTTTGAAGAAACTTGGTTCAGCCAATCTCAAGAAATCGCTGTCGAAGTGCTCACTGGTATTTGTCTGCATACTTCCTAAAAAGTCGGGGGTGTCCATAAATTTGCTAAAGTTATTTCTCCCAGTATAGTTTATCATTTTGAATGATTCCACTTGCAAATGGTAGCTTACTAAGCTAATAGAATACCTCTAGAAGGAATTTTGCCAATTGTAAGTGTATTGGTCATACTGAGTGAAAGACTGAGCAGGTATCAAGACCAAAATAGAAAGTTTTCTAGTTTTGTGATTCACAAACTCATCTGTTTTGATCAAGTCATTACCCAAACCATTTCCAAAGTACATATAGTATTTCTTGGTATCATTTGGAAGCTAAGGGAGTCTACTAATCATATCTGGAGTCACTGAGGGCTGGTGCAAAGCAGGATTAGCAGCACCTATTTAATCTTCTGGAGGATCCATCCATCTTTCCCAACATACACCCGAACTCAATGGTGTAGTAGAGAGGAGGAACAGAGCTATTGTCGAAGCTGCAAGGTCCATGCTCAACATAAAGGGATTGGCAAACTACCTATGGGCAGAGGCTGTGTCTACAGCCACATATCTCATAAATAGACTTCCATCTAAGTCACTAGATGGAACCACTCCATATGAAGTGTGGAATGGAAGAAGAGCTAGTCTAGAGCATTGTAAAATATTTGGATGCTTAGCCTATGCTCACATTCCTTCTCAAGTAAGAGGGAAATTGGATCCCAAGGCAGAGAAGTGTGTATTCATTGGTTATGATCAAAACCAAAAAGGATATAGATTGTACAATCCAACCAATAAAGGATTTTCTATGAGCAGAGATGTAATTTTTGATGAAAACAAATCATGGTTTGATGATGACAAGAAAGTGAAGCTGCCGTATGACTTGGATGAAGACTTTCCATCACTTCAACAAAAGGAACCAAAGCAGCTTGAAGAAAGTGATTTGGAGATTGACCTAGAAGACTTGGAAAGACTAAAGCTATGGAAGAACAAAGGTAAAGCAAAGATGCAGGATGCTACATATGGACTCGAGAGGTCACATCAACCACTTAGAAGTCTTCAAGGGAGAAGAAGAAACTAGAGAGGTTTGGTTATGATACTTCTTTGGTCATGAAGCACTCAATCTACATTGCAAAAGATTCAACCAATGAAGAGCCTACCACATTTGAAGAAGCACAAAGCAAGAAATCTTGGAGAGATGCAATGGATGAAGAAATGGAAGCCCTGAAGGAAAACGACACTTGGGAGCTTGTACCTAACAAGCCATCTATGAAGATAATCGGATCTTGATGGATATACAAAATCAAGAGTAATCCAGATGGAAGTATAAATAGACACAAAGCAAGGTTAGTTGCTAAAGTGTTTGCTTAAACCCATGGTATTGATTATGAGGAGATTTTCTCTCCTATTGCAAAAATGCCTATGATTAGGGTTCTCATTAGTCTTGCTACATCTAGAAATTAGAGTCTCTATCAACTTGATGTAAAGAATGCTTTCTTGAATGGATGGATTTCTGAGGAAGTGTATATGGCACAACCTCCTAGATATGAGGATGCACATCATCCTAACTATGTATGCAAACTAAAGAAAGCTTTGTATGGATTGAAGCAAGCTCCAAGAGCTTGGAATTTCAGATTGGTGACTTATTTGCAAGACCAAGGATTCAAAGCTAGCAAGGCGGATACCTCTTTGTTCATAAAGAGGAATGGATCTGAAGTGATCTATTTATGTGTGTATGTTGATGATATTATTATCACAGGCAATGATCTTGAAGGAATCAAACAGGTAAAGAGTCAAATGAAGGAGGAGTTCAAAATAAGTGACCTTGGACCACTCACTTATTTTCTTGGATTGGAGTTGATCTACACAGATTCAGGTATATACATCACACAAAGGAAGTATGTCCATGACATGCTCGTCAAGTTCAAGATGGAAAATACCAAGTGTTCAGGTACACCTGTGGAGCAAAATCATAAGCTTAGTGCTTATGAAGGAGAGCCAATTGAAGACAACACAAGCTATCAAAGCTTGGTTGGAATTTTGAACTATGCAACACTCACAAGGGTGGATATATGCTATAGTGTTAATATATTGAGTCAGTTTATGCATAAGCAGAGAGGACCACATATGGAAGCGGCCAAGAGAGTCCTCAAGTACCTAAAGGGGACTATGAATGAAGGTTTGTTTTATTCATTTACTTCAGATATTGATCTAAAGGTCTACTCAGATGCAGATTGGGCCGGATCTAGAGATGATAGAAGAAGCACATCCGGGTATATATCATTTGCAGGTTCAAAAATCATTTCTTGGTCATCGAAGAAGCAACCAACCGTGGCATTATCTTCTACTGAAGCTGAATATAGAGGTTTGGCTAATGCAACTCAAGAAATCATGTGGTTAAAGTCTTTGTACACAGATCTTGGACTCATTCTTCAACACCTCACATTTTTGGTAACAACACAAGCTCACTACATCTAGCAGCTAATCTGGTATACCATGCTAGAACCAAGCATATTGAAGTCCACTACCATTATGTAAGGGAGAAGCTAATGAGCAAGGATATTCAACTATCCTATGTCTCTACAGATATGCAATGTGCAGACATGTTGACTAAAGCTCTTGATGGTACAAAGTTAAGTAGATTCAAGTTGATGATTGGCTTGTAGGAAATCAAGGACAATTGAAGACTTATTTGGAGGCCAAGCATGTTAGGCTTGAGGGGGAGCTTTTGGTGCATTTTACCCAAGCCTAAATGCTTGATATGCTTGATATTATCCTCATTTGTAAGTCACATGAGTAGTCATGTGAACACCTCTTGTAAAAGAGTTCATTTTATCTCTTGTAAATTGTAAAAGAAAAAAGGAAAAGGATGGCTTACCTCATCCATGATGTAAAAGCAAACTCATGGCTCTAACTATCTAAAACCATGAATTTTTGAGCTGATGGAATATCTCCTAACTTTGGGGATCACTTTTAGGTGGAGCCATTCGAATTCCAATTCAAAACTCCCTCCAAGAATAGCTATAAAAAGAGCAAGAAGGAAGAGGCGATTAGCAAGCCTTGTACGCGACCACTTCATGTCATTTTGTAGAGATTGAAGAGCTTACTCCATAGCTCTATCATTCTACTCCCATTGTGCAAAGATTCATTGCCAATGTGGTTGTAATCATATGTGAATCTATACATTTGTCATTATCTACTTCTCTGTTTTGTTCTCTGCTATACTCACTCAAAGCAGTGCCTTCAGAAGGTCATATCTTGAGTTCTACTCATTCTTTTTCAGTGTTTTAACGTGCGTTGGATATCTCATACTGTCAAATTTCTACATATAACGTTTCATGGTCATTGCATTAAGAATTTTGAAGATATCTGCAGTTTATTGCTCACTGGTCTATCTCTGCAGAGCCCCGAGAATGGCGGGCATGTTCCAGACTTTGAAAAAAATTTTTCTCAGTGCTCCGTCCATCATTTGAAGTGTTTTAACTTGGATTGGGAAGATTGCTAAGTTTATTTGCTATGCCCAAAAGGAAGTTTTGAAATTCCTACCAGGTTGATAGCATTGTTCATTTTGTCCAGCAGGTGTATGTCCAAAAATAGCAAGTTTTGGGAGCTAGTCATTTCGCAACTTGTCTGTCTTCACTTAAACTTTTGGGATACATGTTCCAAAGTACTTGGCTGATATTTTGGTGGATTTAGGAAGCTCAAAGGGTCTACTAATCAACTCTGAAGTCTCAGTTGGCTGGTGTGAAGCTCCTTGTAGCGGCACCTACTCATCTTTGGATTGCATCCACCATCTCTCTTCACACCTAAAGCATGAGTAACAAAGAGACAAGAAGTCAAAAGCTCTTTTCACTACAAATTGGTCAAGAATAAACCAATTGAACTTGAATCTGTGAAAATTCAAGTAGTTGGAGGAATAGATATTCTATCAAGAGGTTTTCAAGTTTCTAAGGCAAAGCATGTGATTTCATGAAAATCATGTGAAGGAATCAAAACCTAGAATATCAAGTTAGAGGTAATGCCTAAAACTTCAAAATTCTCATAAAGAATTGAAGAAAGAAGGTACTCTCTCAAGAGATGTTTAGATGTTAGGATAAATATCACCCACACATTAATGTGAATATAACATAGGGTGGTATGGGACTCCAGATTTTATAATCAGATTGATACAGAAAAGATGGTATGGGACATCGGACTGTGGGATGATAATTGTCTTTTACTCCTAGATTGGATCTTGAAGTTAGGTTTGATCCTCAAGGGAATTAAAAGTTCAAAGAAGGAGTTTAAATTCAAGGAGGATAAAACTAGTATCTCAAGATAACTTCAAGATCAAGGAAATTGAAGGATATGAAGTAAGTGGCTTCCAAGATCTTCTTGAAACACTTCAAGCTTAAGTGTTGTCAGTTAGAAATATTTGATAAATTTCTAAAAGAGTGAGACTTTGACTTTGAACTGATCCTTTCAACTAAGGAATAGACTGACTAAGTCAAACAAAAAGGTCCTAGTGTAACTTGGTAAATTCAATCCTCTGACTTGAAGAAATGAACGAGAATTGCATTCCCAATAAGGAGTCATAAAGATTGAATAAAGGCATGAACTTAGTCTCAAGTCAAGCATTACTTGAGTAAAAAATCATCAATAGAACCTCAGTGGGTCGACACACTGATGTTGGTTATCACACTAGTATCTTATGGTTGGATGATGTTTTGGATTTGCTCTGAATATTTTTGAGGATCTAGCTTATTTCTCTCAAAGATAGAAAAAATGCTTCAATACCTTGTTGAAATAGATCATTAAGAAGTTAAAATCTTGAGTTAAATTCTTGTGTGATCAAGTATTTGACTCATAGTAAGTTTACCTTAGAAGTTGGAATTAGTTATACAGAGTTTTAGTTATTTCCTTTTGCTTTCCAAATCTTTTGGAATTGACTCAGATATGGTATCCGATTCCTTTTGCAAAATTCCATGGTTAGTTGATTGGAACTAGATAACTAAATTAAACATCCTAGACAGATGTTCTATACAAGAATTTTTTCAATCTTCAAAAGATAGCAAGTCCAAGATTGACATATTCATTTGGATTTGCTTCTAGTTATTAGCATAACTCTCATGACTTTGTAGAGTTCAGTACACTCTAGAAAAGAGAAGTTAGGAATTGCTCATCATCTTGACAAATCCCAAGAACTTAAAGTCCAAGATCTTTGAGAAAAGTGTCCTATACTTTATATAGGATTTTCAAGCCCATTAGGACAAAGTAGTCCTCTAGTTGGGTGAAAAAAATCATGTAATTACTGGATGGGAGTTAACCATTATACAAACATCCAAGTAAGATGTTTGGACCAACCAAACTTCAAGTCTTCCAAATAAAATTCAAGTGAATCAAGAGTTCTCAAAGCCTTGATTAGGATAAAAATCCCACCTTAGTTTCTAAGTCTATACATGAGTTATGCCCAAAAATGGACTAGTAATTTGAATCCACCCAGTTCACATGTTTGTGCCTACATTGCACCTAGTAAAAAAAACTATGAATTGGCTGGGGATGTTTTTTAGATCCACTCTTATTATTCATTTACTACTTTGTACTTTGACCAGTTTATCAAACTGTAAAGCGAGACAATGTTTTGAATCATTTGGGTAGGGATGCCACCATAGAGATGAGACATGTTCTTCTAGTTCTACAACATGACCATGTTCTTTTGATTTTAGAACATGAGACTCGGGGGTTGCCTACAATATGTATATAGCTCTATTTTTTAGGACAAAAATATTTTCCAAGGAGGAAAGAATGGAATAAAGTAGTTCTATGATCTAAGGGTCCGATCGGTTGAGACGAATCTGAAATCGGACACCGTTTGGTCACCCGTATGTATGGCCAAAGATCTCGAGTCTAGGCTTACTAGAAGGTCATTTTCTCTTGTAACTATGTGATCCACTTAGCCGAGTAGTTAAGTCTCATGGGTGTGAAGAAGGAGGTCTTCGGTTCAATCCCCATGGGGTACATGGGGAGATTATTTTGCCCAAAGAGATCTAGAGCCTTCTAAAAGCATCCACCTAAGTTAACTCAAGTTAACTGGGACACTCGGCAAACATGCAATTACATGGCTGACACATGGATGGTTAGTATCTACCTACCCAAAAAGGTGGCCCCTTGGAGAGAGATATATATAGAGGCATTTGGTTGGGAGGAGATTCATCTCTCTAGCACATGGTGGTCATAATCTTGCAATCATGGTAGCTTTTACTACTTGTGTCACTAGCCCTAGAACTCGTTCTTCGGTCAATGTAGGCTTTAACCTCGCTTGGTGTATTAGTGGTGGCTACAAAAGTCGGAGTGGTCAATGTAGGGCTTCCTTGGCTAGGATCTCTTATGGATACGCTCCCTAGTCCTCCTATCGGCTTGTAGAAGATCTCTATCCTTCTCTGTTGACGTAGCTACACCTCCTCCCATAACCTAGCTTGCTCTTTAGCAGCTATCAAATTGGCAGGCCGTGTAAGGCTTATGTGTTGTTGTGCAATGGGATCTTGTAATCCCACAATAAACCTTCACTTCAGTGTTTTGTCATTAGGAGCATTCAAGCCCATCTTTCTTACCAATTTCTCCATCCTCTAGATATAATGATCTATGCTTTCATTTACTCCTTGCTACAAATAATCCATTTGTTGGGCAAGTATATCTTGAAATCCTTGTCTTCAGAACTTTGCCAAGAAGGCATCCTTAAGCATCTAATAGGTCCCTTATTCTTGCGACATTATATTTCCGCACCGATTTTCTTCCTCATCACGGAGGGTAGCAAGAAAGATTCTTAACCTTTGGCCTTGGTTCATGACTTCATTGGCCTCATAGGTAACCTCAAAATGCTAAATAAAGTTATCCAGGTACTCATCCTAGAGGCTTGAGAATTTGGGAAAATCTTCCAATGAATGGGTATATGGTAAGCCATCTCAAATAATGGAGAGATATTGATGTCACTTCGCTCCCAGAAATTCAAAGCCCTCCATTTCAGGACTCCCTCAAGTCTTGTGACCTGGATGGCAACCCTTCTTTGATAATATTGCCTTTCCTTGAACTGTCTATGAATAGTCAAAGACTCCTTATATGATTCTTGTCTATGCTTCTCTAGATCTTTAGACCTTCGAGTGGCTCGCTCTTCTCTTTGCATTCAAGTTCTTCTTGAGATAGAGCTCCCTTCACTCATATGCTAGACCCTGGGTCCGCAAACTCAGCCAACATGTGGTGCTAGGCAAACCTATGGCACTCTCTTATAGAAATGTGCCAAGCAATCACCAATAGGAATGCCAAAATGATAGGCTAATATGCCCAAGGAAACAATGCATATGTGTGCCTATGGTTTGCCTAAATCACTCAAAATTGGTCCATTCTTCTTGCTTGAGGTCACCCAATTAGTGCTTGAATGTATTCGCGAAAGGGAGTGGAATGGATACTGGGGTACAGATACAATCCAAGACCAACCCCAAAGGTTGACCCCCCTTCCGCAATCACACTCCCTCACTTTCTTTCTTTCACCCACACACACCACTACTTTTTCACTCTATCACACCCTTTAAAACACTTTCACCCCAAGTCCCACATATACCAACATGCTCACTCACTCACACTAGCACAAACATATACACGACCCTTTGATGAACACTCACCCACTAATTTCCAAACATGTCTGTATGCGGTCTTTTTCTTTCCCTTCCTCTCGCTACTCATAGTCCCTCTTTCCCTCCTTTCTTCTTTCCTCCCCTAGCCTCTGCCACTATCCTTCTTTTCCTCACTCACACTCTCTTGCACATGCACTCTCACACACACTCACCCTTCCGCAAGCCTTCTTTCACTCTCCTTTATTTCACTTTTTCTCTCTCTTTCTCTCTTACATTCACACAATCCCACATATAAACTCATGCACACAATCTCTTACTCACGCACATACACTCCTTCCACCCTCGTTCACTTACTCTTACCCCCACATTTCATATATACATGCTTACTCCACTTCCTTTCTCCCTCTCCACCTATACTCTCTCTCTCTCTATCACACACACACACACACTATCTCACTCTCATTCCCTTGATTTCCCTTCCCTTCATGTTGTAGCCCATGTGCATCTACACATCACACTCAAAGAAAAGATATGGCCCCCAAACTGAAGAAGGTCCCTTCATCTCCCCCAGGTCTAATGATCCGCCCCCAAATCTCCCTTCGTCCGCACCTGCACAGGCAAACACACCCCTAGTTGATAGCTATCGGCCAAAAAATGGGGACGAGGAAGGACTCGAGAGACCAACCCTCAGATGCAAAAATTCCCCCTTTTTTAAGAACTTTCTCCCTTTGTCCTTGCCTATAGCTTCTGAAAGAGATCCACCCCCAGCTTGTGCATGCCCAAATGGGGCATGCCCCTTGCTGCTGCCGTCCTCTAACAAGGGTGGGTAGACCAGTGCCCCCTTCCCCTTCTCCTGATGTCCGAATCTTGAGAATGGCTGGGGAGCTCAACATCAAGCCTTCATTAATGCCATTGAAGTAATGTCCTCCCCATTTGGATTACTTTTTCTCTGCCATATGCTTCTATATCTTCCATGGGTTGCTTTTCATGGCTATAGAGACAATGTATAGATAACTATTGTGGAATCCTCTCATCACACCCTCAAATGAAACTTCTAGACTTCAATAACATGGTTAGAGGATGAACATAATCTTCCCGAAGATGTGGGTTGGACTCTGATAAATGATAGTATTACTTCCATAAACTCGGATCTGGAATTAGCATGGTCTTTGCACCCCCTTTTGCGTATAGTACAACGTGGGAACTAAACGCAACCTAAGAAGTGAATGGGCAGCTATATCTAAAATTGAGCTGGGTTTTTTCATCAAGTCCAAGTACATGTATTTGATAAGGCTTCATCTTTGTGAACTAGTATACGCAACTACTAGCAAGGGAGATTTCAATGTGTACATACAGAAGAATAAGACTCCCACAAACCTTCATCATGCAAACATATATGACATATTTAACAAGAATCTCTCTAAGTTGTAATTTTGTATAGATATTGAAAGCTTCCTCATAATTCCCATGTTCAGTACACCCCACCATGAGAGCATTCCAAGCTGAAATCACTTGAATAAGAAGAGCATCCAATATTTGTTGTACCTTTGAAAGAAATCCACATTGAGCATACATATTGATCAAAGCACTACCAATTATAAGGTCAATGTCAAGTAAATGATGCCGTTCAAAATATAAATGTTGTAGGAAGAGATTGATCAGGAATGGAGACATATATGATATGTTGGGAAAGATGGATGGATCCTCCAGAAGAATAAGTAGGTGCTGCTAATCCTGCTTTGCACCAGCCCTCAGTGACTCCAGATATGATTAGTAGACATCCTTAGCTTCCAAATGATACCAAGAAATGCTATATGTATTGTTGGCAGTAGTCAGGGTACACCAGGACTTACAAGACATGGAAGTCAAAGAAGAGAGTCAGAGCGGAGAGACAGCACAAGCAAGCAAAGTGGTCATAGACGATCTGGCAAGTAGGCCAATAATTCTCTTCATGAAGAAGCAAGTACGAGCATACATGCAGATCAAGCACTAAGGCAACCCTTTAATTTTTCAAAACTCTTACACCATTTAAAAGTGATTCTCATCACTAAAAACCCATGTAAATACCATTTTCACCTTTTTGTAGCTCCATTTTGTGGAAGCCGAGGAGTCCTCGAGCTTGAGGAGCCTTAGAAGTAGTTGCCTACCACTTTTCGTATTTTTTAGATCTCGTTTGAGCCCTCAAATAAGCCCTGGAACCTAATTTTTAACTAGGCCGGACACTAGGTCTGGACAGGGCCAAAGCTAGTCAAAAACTATAAATAGAGCTAGAGAGCTCATTTTTGAGGGTAGCTTGTAATTGATCTAAACTTGTATGAGCTTCTTGAAAGTAATCTAAGAACTCCATTGCTTCTCACTCATTGTCTTGCCTTGTGTGCACGTGTGTGTGTATGTGTGTGCATGTTAGTGTGCTTCTCACTCACGCACTTGTGCCTTCACTTGCTCGAGGTCATCATACCATCCTCTTGTCTTCCCGTATTGACATTAAAGGAGGTGCTACTCATCACTGAGCTACACCAAATTTTGGCGCCGTTGTCGAGGATCGAGCTTTGAGGACGAGCGTGTGATGGTAAGACGTAGAGTTGACGCATTGGAGTTGTAGGTATTTTCTTCACCTTCATCTATTTTCTTGTTTTTTCTTCACCATCATCATCATCACCATCTCCCACATCCATCTCCATCATCACGAAAAATTTCAGTTTGTGACCATATCACCATTCCCACCTCATTTCCCTCATTCTACTTGTGAGAGAGAGCGAGAGAGCGATATTGCATGTGTTGTTTTTGCATGTTTTTGAGAAATTTTGCAGGTTCTGGCTGTACCATCCCCTCCAACACGCTGCGCAGGTACAAAACTGTACGGTCCTGTCTCTGTGTTGCCAGGCTCTATCAATCGCGACCGACAAAAAAAATGCCCTATTTGCTAAACAAAGTACATATCCATGACCTACAGGCCTAGAGCTTCCCAAAAATGTGTTTAGATTTTTGAAATTCCTCAGATTTCTGTCAATCGTGATTGACCTATCAATCGCGATCGACAGACCACGACGGACAGTTGCCAATGGCTCTGTCAATCGCGACCGACACCTCGATCGTGACCGACAGGGTCAACGACCGACTGACCACGACGGACGGAATCTACGTGTGACACGTGTCAATCGCGATCGACTCATCAATCGCGACTGACCTGTCAATCGCGACTGACAGCCCCGACTGACCTGTCAATCGCAACCAACAAAGTCCACGACAGTTTGACCACGACCGACCGAGCCTTCGCGACGGACCTGTCAATCGCGATCGACACATCAATCGCGATCGACAGAGTCCACGATCCTTTGACCACGATTGACTGAATTTTTGGCCACGTGTCAATCGCGACTGACCTGTCAATCGCGACTGACCGCCACGTCGGACCTGTCAATCGCGATCGACACGTCGATCACGACTGACCTGTCAATCGCGACCGACAAACTTTGCGAACACGTTAGAAGGGCAAATTAGGTCAAATTTTTAAGGCAAAAATAATGGTCTAAATTTTGGCTAAATGTGGGGAAAATACTAGGGTATAGTATTGCATTGCGAGACCGTGACACCAGTAGTTCTAGAATTCTGTTTGCCTGTTAGCCTAATTTTTAATCCTGATTTCGCCCTAGGACCTTTAACTGACATAGCTTCCTCATACGAAGTCCGATCAGAGCGATTTTGGACTTGTCAGAAAGCTCGTGGCATATACTACAAGCTCTCAACTGTTTTTTATAATAATGAGGCATTGATTTTCAGATAGGGTAGTTTGAAATTGACCATACCCGAGGGTAGGAAAACTAGGGTTCCCTGGGGGTTGTTTTCCGTAAAGGCAAAAGGCAATCTGGAATTGTGAATTACATGCATGATAGGGATCTGTTTGTCATTTGAAGTGAAGTCTTGAGCTAACCGTTGGACTTTTACAGGTCTATTGTGAGCATTGAAGGAGACTTGAAGCAAGAGTAAGTGCAAGCTTGGGAACGCGCTTCCTGGGCACGCAAGGGTAACCAAGGAAAGGGGCTTAAGGTTGGAAATTCTCAGCTCCCTTTGTCATTTCCTAGCTCAGGCTAAGAACGAGTAGTGCTAGAAGTAGGCTAGGGCGACGATAGGCAGTTATCAAGTTGAAGACTATCTAAAGACTCAAGTTCAAGCTAAAAACATAATCTCTGTACGGTCGATAACTTAAAGGAAAAGGACCTAATGTGGAACGATCAACTTAAAAATACGAAGAACACTCAAGTATTCCTGACGACGTGGTTTCAGACAAGAGCATAAACACGGCAATCAACTAAAAGGAATCAAGTAACTGATACAAAGGAACTCAGCAACGTGGTTGTACTTGGAAAAAATTGGGCTAATCAATTAGGCATATGAACCTTAGATCAGGACGACATCTAGTGAGAGATCGACAAAGCCTTAGATCTTCGGAGGCTAGCGTTAATCACACTGCAAGGTCTTGGGCCCAGCAGTTGAGTCACCACTCGCATTACCCTAGCTCTGAGACTAGCGAATCATAGATGTCTTAGGGCATGGACAGACCTACGGGGAGTTCAGGAGTGCCATATTTGTACAGGGTGGAAGGCCCTTACAAGACACAACTGGAATACCTTAGGACCAACCGATTAGGTGCTAGCATCTATGAGGACGGCCTAGGAAGATCTGTAGTCCATATTAAAAACCCAGACCAATCCATTGGGCTGGAGCATCCAGCTATCAAGTTTGAAAATGGCGCATACTTAGACAAAGAGGGAACCATATACATAGTGACCAGTCATCCCGATAGGACAGACGAATTTGGAAACGTGATTCCAGAAACTGACTTAGGTGACCTAGAGCAAGGCAACATGGGTGTAGAGCCAAGGACCCCTCGAGGTAAGTCGGTCCTGACAAGGATCATCACACCTGAGTGGATACCCCAGGATAACAAGAGCATAGATCTGCTTCTGAATCGAGAAACTGATGAAGCCTTCTAGAGGTATAAGTCTGATAGGCCAAGTGATATAGGAACAATCATAATTTATGAGTTCAAGGATCCGGATAGCCCAGGGAGAGTGACCTACTTAGATCAAGCCTCAGAGAGGATCTTCGTAGTTACAGAAAATGATAGGCATGCATACACTTGGAAGGGTGAATTTTTTTTCCCCCAACCAAGATCCCATGTGTCTTATGGTCACCCAGGAGCGGGAACGTCCCAAGCTCATGGAGCTCACAGGGATAGAACTAGCAATAGGCCAGAAGTAAGCTTTGCCAACTCTTTGGGAAGAGAAAGAACAAATAGAGTGGAAACCGAGGGACATAGAGCCCCAAGAAACCGAAGGAATGTGGAGGACTTCCCTCTACCAAGACCTAGAGAGCATACAAGGACTTTGAGGCCGACCCAACTAGTTAAGTCCATGAAAAACTATTTCGATGGCACTGGAGACTCCTACGATCATGTAGCCGAGTTTAGGCAAGTCTTGAGGGCTGAACAAGTGGAGGACCTATTCACGCAATACAATGCCTTTGGTCTAACTCTTAGGAACACCGCCCTGACATGGTTTCAACCATTAAACGAGAGACAATTCAGGAGCATAGACCAACTTTTAGAGGCTTTCATCACTGAATTCTCTAAGAGTGGGATAAGGCATAATACCTCCTCCTTGATTCACAACTTCAAGCAAACCCCGCAAGAGACTGTGAGGCTGGCAGGAAGAAGATTTAGGCAATATCTTGAGAGGTGCCCTGTCCTTGAGTTACCCACACCAGCCAAACAAGTGGCTTTATTTTTGGATGGATTGCTGAGTGCCAAATTGAGATCATATGTGTACTTAAAGGACCCTAGGACCATAGAAGAGTGTGTACGCATGTGCATCGATATAGAGGATAACCTAGGGGAGGAGTTAGAACTTTCTAAAATCTACAAAGATTTTGATGGTGCATCTAGCCACTCCTCCTTGCAATCCACATCCATTGAGGAACTCGTTGAGAAAGTAGCTCAAAAATTAGGTGTCTCTAGCAAACAGGTCCCAAGGTTTGCCCCTGTGAAGAGATGCTACACTTGCGGAGGTGACCATATGGCGAATGTATGTCCCATTATGGCTCAACCCCAAGTAAATCCTAGTAGCCAGTACTGCACCATAGAACGGAGGTACCCAAATCACACAGCACAAGACTGCCCATACAATAAGCAAGCGGTTAGGCAAACCTACCCTCAGCCTTACCCACAACAAGGCAGGTATCAAAATCAGTATCCACCACAGCAGTACGGTAGGCCCCAACAACCCTATTAGCAACCCTACCAAAACCAACAAAGACCTCAGCCGGTGTTAGCACAACAACCTCCTTCTCCAGCCAACGTGATCCTGGTCAAGTATGCAGCTGCAGAAGAAAACCTGAATAGAGCCATAGTGCCTGTAACACCATTAATCTTAGAAAGTGACCCTAGTGACCATAGTTTTGATTCAACACATATTGATAGCCCCCAGGCTTATTACATGCAATCTCCTGAACATGGTGAGTCTTATTACAGTGAAGAGCCCAGTGAACCGAGTTGGGAGCCAGAATATACGAATGTAATGTACACAACTCCTAACTCAAGACCTCAACCTAGGCAAGTAAGACCTCCATTCCCTAGAGGACCGTGCTACAGATGTCAGGGAGATCACCTCATATGTGATTGTCCCTTACCTCCACCCACACAAACTCAGTCAGTGACAATCCAAGGCTTTTGCCAAGATTGTGGAAAGGAGCATCTCTTACGAGATTGCCCAAAGAACCCCAATAATATGCCAAAAATTACTCCCATTAATGTTATTGGGTTGGTAGTAGACTCCTCAGGAAGTGTCACATCCACCGCACCAGTGCAAGTGGTCACTCGAGCACAGGCATTGCAACAAAACCAAGGGGTAGGCCAGGACAGGAACCCAGAGGCTAGTGAAACTGAGAGTATAACCAAGAAGAGAACTCGAGCCTGGAGAGATAGCCGAGAGAGAATGAAAAGGCAATGGGCTAAAAAGATGAGCGAATTAGAGGAAAGCATAAGAGAAACAAAAGCCAAAATTGTGGAACTCACCTCTCAACCAACCTCTCACATTTCACCTCCACTTCCATCCGTATCACTTTCTTTCCCACCCTCCATCCCATCTCATCACACCAATCCACCACCTCCTAGAGTAGGATCAGTTCTAGCTGATCCCACTCCTAAAGACATAGATATGATGCTTAAGGCATACCAGGCCAGAATCCAAGAAGGGCCAAATGTAACCGATCATGAAAAATGTTACCCTAGAGCTGACCTAGAGATAGAACGAACCAAGCTTTGTGCTAAGATGGTGGAATTGGCCCAAGCTATGTTTGAAGCCAGTCGCCTCTTCAACATCTCTAGTTCAACTAAAACGCAGTTGCACTTCGATGGACTGCTAGAAAGATTAGAAAAACTAGTCACCCAATCAGAAAAGGAACCTGCCTCTCAACACAAGGGCGAGGCAAGTGAAAGAGTAAGCCTTCTTGCCCGGGAAGCCCACGTGCCTGAAGCCTATGTGCCTAACTCCACGGAGCCGGACACATCTTCTTCTATGAATGGGTTTGCACCTGAATTCCTACGAGAGATTCAAGAAGATAAATGGGCTAAAGAAAATGAAGTCCCTCCCCCCACTGAACTTGTGGACGATGCACACGACCAATTCCCACAAGACATCCCATCCATTTACGAGGAGCAAGAGAGTAACCAGTCTCAGGAGAGGTTAGACTTTGAGTCTAACTCTCTGCAAGAATTACCCCACTTCACAGGCCCATGGGAAGCAAAGTCCACGTGTATGAGAGCACCCACAGTCATGGTAAGAAACGAAGATTCAGTCATACCTAGGAACACGGAGGTAGTGAAAAACACTAAAGTACAATGCAACCTCACCTTAGAGGAGCTACTCAAAGTAAGGCCGGACCTATGGAAACATGTAGCCAATCAAGTACCAGAGATAGCAAAACCTCGTTTCCAGGTAGGCTCCCATAGAGCAGTGCCAGAAATTCCCCTGGACAAGATAGGAGATATGAGTGAAGGTGAGGAAGGAAACACCTATCTTCCCATCACCCATCAAGGATACACAACCAAGGCGATTCTCGACTCTGCTGCAGGAGTTGCAATCGCTACCACTTCCCTATGGAAGCGCTGGGGCAAGCCAGCGCTCAGGCCCACAAGGATGAAATTGCAAATGGCCGATGGTCACATAGAGAGGCCCTTAGGACTACTTGAAGGAATAACCCTCACTACTTGTGGTGTAGAGTTTGAGCATACATTTGCCATCTATGACTTTAGCAAGAACCATGCCTATGAGATGATTTTGGGACGACCCTTTATGCGACAGTTGCAAGTGG
The DNA here is from genome assembly GCA_020310875.1 of Ceratopteris richardii. Lineage (NCBI taxonomy): Eukaryota > Viridiplantae > Streptophyta > Polypodiopsida > Polypodiales > Pteridaceae > Ceratopteris > Ceratopteris richardii. The sequence continues at coordinate 103,336,244 of CM035427.1, forward strand.
TACAGGATTGGGGAACCAATTCCTTGTACTTGCAACACTTAGGTGTTACGACCAAGGTGAATCTCAAGGATTACTCTCATAGAGATGTCCCTCCTATTCAATGGAACCCCATCCATAGAGCCAAAGATGATACTGAGTCTGTGCACTCCATAGGATCAGGATCCTCATGGATGCATGAAGACACCCATTTGTGGATGTGCAAAGTGGCAGTAGAAGAAGAGAAAAGAGAGAAAGCCAGAGAGATAGGTGCGAAGGAGACCAATAGATCAATTCAAGACCCAGCCTATGCGCCTGTAGTATTTCCAGACGAGGAATTTGAACCCCATGGCTGGGCAGAAATTCTAGCGACAATGGATGTAGCCATCAATGAAGAACAATGGACACCTCACTGTGATGAGGATGGTTATGACATTTCAGTCTTCTCCATAGAGCCAATTCTGGGAGATGCAGTTTTAGAAGAATGTGAGCCAAGCCCTGATGCATTTGAGGATGCAAGTGACTCTGATCTAGAGTCAATCATTATGGACCCACCTTTTGCATCAGATGAAGAATACTTCTATGAAGTAGAATTTCAACCTCAGAGATACGGAGAAATCACAAATGACGTAAGTTAGCCACACAAGTAACCGCCAAGAGTGAAGGCAAGAAGAGGAAGAAGAGAGAAGCCTCACCAAGAGAGGAAGAATCTTTGTTTGAGGTCCCAGAAAACTTTAAAAAGTATGAGATAGACGATAGAAGAGTCGTGATAAGAATGCCTAAACGAGAGGCACAATCGGGGGAGGCCTATGATAACAAAGAAACAACAAAGAAAATAGTTGTAGCCATGGAGGAAGGTGACGAACGATGCACGTACATAGGCCATGACCTAACGGAAGAAGAGGAGTATGAGTTGATAGCGTTGCTAAGAGAATACAGAGATGTATTCGCTTGGAGCTACAAGGACTTAAAAGGTGTAGACCCAGATATATGCTCACACACTATCCCTATGACCTCAGATGCGAAACCTTCTAAGCAGAAGCCATACACTTATAATGATAATTATGCTGCCAAGATAAAAGAGGAAATAGATAGATTGGTCGAAGCTGGATTTATCTACGAAATTGAGCACACTAAGTGGGTGTCCCCCATCGTAGTGGTGCCCAAGAAGAACGAAAAGCTACGCGTTTGCATTAATTTGAAGAAGGTTAATGCAGCCACTATTGGAGATAATTATCCACTCCCTATCACGGAGCATCTACTAGAAAGAGTAGCAGGCAAGGAAGTTTACAGCTTCCTTGATGGATTTTCGGGCTACAACCAAGTAGCCATAGCTCCAGAGGATCAGCATAAGACGGCTTTTGCCACAGAGTGGGGCATATTTGCCTTTAGGGTAATGCCATTTGGGCTTACCAATGCTCCCGCAACCTTCCAGAGATTAATGTGCCATGTCTTTAAAGAGTTCCTGAGGAAGAACTTAGAGGTCTATGTTGATGATCTTTGTGCTCATTCCAACATTAGACAAACCCACATTCCTGAACTCAGGCAAATCTTTGACAAATGTAGAGAATATCAGGTCTGTCTGAACCCAGAGAAGTGTGTTTTCATGGTCAGGCAAGGCAAGATTCTAGGACACATAGTGTCAAAGAATGGCATATCTACTGATGAAGAGAAAGTAAGAGCCATAGCAGAGCTACCTAAGCCAAAGAACGTCAAGGAAGTACAAGCTTTCATGGGGCATTGTGGTTATTACCGAAGGTTTATACACATGTATGCCATCATTGCAAAGCCTCTGTATGGACTTTTGACTAACTTTGAGTGGACGGACGAATGTGAGAACTCTTTCAATGAACTTAAACGGCGATTGTGTTCAACACCAATCTTGACTACACCAGATTGGAATAAAACCTTTCACGTGCACGTGGATGCATCCAATTACGCTATTGGATGTGTACTCGCACAACCTACTGGTGAAGGTAATATGGATATCCCAATTGCCTATGCCAGTAGACAGTTGAATGCAGCTGAACGAAATTACACCACTACTGAGAGAGAAGGGCTAGGCATGGTATATGCGGTTAAAAAGTTTAGACACTATTTGCTTGCAAATAAGTTTAAATTTTTTACTGATCATCAAGCATTGTTATATCTCGTGAACAAACCATGCAACATAGGTAGATTAGTCAGATGGTTTCTCTTACTAATGGAGTATGACTTCGAGGTTGTAGTGAGGAAAGGAAAGACTCACTTGAGAGCAGACCACCTCTCTAGGCTCACATCTAGAGAAGCCCCACAAGGAGTATCAGATGACCTTCCTGATGCTTATTTATTTAATTTGGAAGTGGTACATCAGTGGGCTAAGCCATTAGTGCCAGTATTGACATATGGGCCTAACCACCCCGTAATAAACACGCAGGATAGAGAGATAGTAAAAGCCCAAAAATATCAGATCATGGATGGAAGCATGTACAAGCACTCAGATCAAGGGATCTTGGCTTTTTGTGTGGAGGAGGACGAGTACGCTAAATGGTTGCAATTAGCACATGTAGGTGCATTAGAGCAACATTACTCGAGACAACGAACCCTACAGACACTCAGGAGATTAGGAGTGCATTGGCCGACTATGGAAGCTGATGTCCATAAGTTGTGCAAGGAATGCCCAATCTGCTGCACTAAACCACCTGTGGAACATGCCACTCTTTACCAAGTGTCCATAGTGCCAGATTGGAGTGAGCCATTAGTAGCTTTCCTGAGGACGAGAACATCCCCCCAGGATATGACGTTGGCCAGGCGAAGAAATTTAGAACAAGAAGCCCTGGATTACTCACTTATCGGTGACAATTTATACAAGCGCGGTAAAGATGGTTACCTCAGATTATGCGTCCATGAGAGCGAATATCTCAAGATATTAGAAACTGCTCACCAAGGTGTAGCAAGAGGACACTTTGGACCAGATCGAGTGATCAAAGCTATACTATTTGCAGGTCTTTGGTGGCCTACCCTTCACATGGATGCACATACCTATGTGAAGAGGTGTGATGTCTGTCAGCGAGCTCAGCCTCCTATACGCAAAGATGAGATGCCACTGAAACCTATGATGGGTGGACGTGCATTCTCTAAGTGGGGAATAGACTTTGTTGGTCCTATTAATCCCCAGCTAAGGGTTCCCATGCTGAGTACATCATTGTGGCCACAGACTATCTAACAAAGTGGGTAGAGGTAAAAGCAACGACAAAGAACGATGCTCACACAACTGCTAAATTCTTATTTGAGAATGTATTCACAAGATACGGGCTACCTATAGAGCTAGTCAGTGATAGGGGCACTCATTTCTTGAACGAAGTGATTGCAAATCTACTCCAAGAATTCTTGGTAGTCCACAAGAAATCTGCCCCCTATCACCCCCAAGCTAACGAGCAAGCCGAAAGCACAAATAAGATCTTATGCAATGTGCTGACGAAACTAGTAAATAATAAACGCTCTGATTGGGACAAACAGCTACATCATGCTGTTTGGGCATACCGAGTCGCCTATAAAACGGTACTCCAAGCCACACCCTTCCAGATGGTATTCGGTCAAAATGCAGTGCTACCCTTGGACTTCTTGATACCTACATTGAAAGTAGCAGAGGAGCATGAGTGGACAAGCCATGAGCTCTCATCTAGAATCTTTGACCTTGAGCGATTAGGAGAAACAAGACTAAGAGCTGCAGCAGGAATTTACGCGGCTAAGAAGAGACAAAAGGCATACTTTGGTGCCCATGTGAAAGATAAGGGTTTGAAAGCAGGAGATCTCGTTTTAGTCTACACATTAAAACAACACGCAAGGAAGCTAGAAAAGAGAGGCTACGGACCAATGATTATCAATAGGATCTCCACTAGTGGAGCAGTACAACTAGCCACTTTAGAGGGTGATGTTCTCCCGAGCTACATCAATGGATGCAGAGTCAAATTGTATCAGGAACCTCTCACAGAAGAGATGCTGAGTCGACTCAATACCGCTAAGAAACGCAAAGAAGAAGAAAAACGAATTCGAGAAGAAGCTCAAGCAGAAGCTTTAGAACGCATCCGAAGGATGAAGTTGAGAAGGCAAGGTAGAGATCAGCCTAGAACAAATGATGATGCAGATCAAGGATATCATGTGGCAATGTGTGAAGTCTTAGGTGTGAGTTCTCAAAGAATCATTGACAGACGTCCGTTTATAACCCTAGACATAGGACAAGGAACAAGTGCAAGGACTGTAAGGGCTTTGATTGACTCAGGAGCAGCCGCTAGTGCTGTAAAACTTTCTTACTGTCAACAATTGAAAATAAAGATCAATCCTGTCGAGGCATATCTCATAGGATTGGGAGGTGTGGAAACCCCTTGCATGGGCGAGGTGGAACTTCCCCTCTGCATTCAAGATGTTTTACTGACAGTTAAAGTACTAGTGTGTCAAGATGAGGATCTCACTGAGCCTCTTGTCTTGGGTCAAGACTGGATCTATGATCATGCAGTCAACTTAAACCTAAGAAGTGGACTTCTTCAGGTATGGGTAAATCAGGGTCGAATTACAGTTGAACTAGACAATGGTGTACTCAAGGAACTAGGACAGTCACACACTCTTGGTCCTTCCAGGAGTACACATGAAGATGACAATGTTGTTTCTGTCCCAAACTATGTTGTGCAGAGGAAGGATGACATCAATAAGGAAGTCAAGGATGCAAGGGAGCTCCCTTCTTTTCCAAAGGTCATGAGGATACAACCACCAAAGGCATCTCAGATGCAGAAGCAGCAGAAGACACACGCTCGAGGATCGAAGCAAAAACAAAGCACGGTGTATCAACCATCAAAGCAAGTGTGGGTGCAGAAAGACCAGCATCCTGCTGTGATCCAACCAACAACACGGGCTACGTGTCTTATTAGTGATCATCGTCTTGACACTAATAAGAAACACTTAGAAATTTCTTCTGTAAAAGTAAAATCTATCTGGGTACCTAAGAAGTCGATGAAGGTTGACCCACAATCACGACAAATTTGGGTGCCTAAGGCTTGCTTACGGGCTCAGCTAAATATACAGAGACCACATCATACACAACATGGTCTAATCAATCGACCCTGTGAACCCCCTTGGTATTCATCCCACATGCACACCCATTCGCCCAGGAGCACGAACAAACTTACTTGTAAAAGGATTCCCAAAAAGCCTTATTGTCAAGAAGACTCACTAATGAAGCCCTCCACAGGCTCCACAACACCAAAACCGACAGTCATCCACAATGTTTGGCGGCCTAAAACTTGTACTAAACCCCCTGACCCCAATTGTAAATTCATTTCCACCTGCTAACTCCTGCACTCACCCACTGCAATTTTCCATCTAGCTCTTAGGACTATTCAGTCACTGACTATGTACACCATCAGCAAGCACTCACTGACCCACTAACCCGGTGCTCAACTCATGTTAATGTTGTAACGGGGACAAAACTTGTTTTATCTTGTCCATTACAATGTTAACACCTGACTATATGTTCCCAATAGAACCAGCAAGGAAGCAGCGATATGGCGGAAGCGGGCTCCAGTTCTCAGGCCAGATCTAGCTCACAAATTGTGGATATTGAAACACTCCTTCTCGAACAACCACTTGCCAAGAGACCTCCAGAACTCCGCGATGTGCATGTGCTTCCTATCCAAGACCCCTTCAAGGGCATACTTCTCAAGTGGGGAAGCACGCTCGTTGGTTTAGCGATGTCGCAGGACCATTGGGCGATGGTACATACTTTTGGGAAGCGGAAATTGAATTCAATGGCAAATGGGGTCGGTACCACTTTTTTGCACGCGAATTTGAGTCATACCAGAATGCCGAAGTCATGCGCTCTGTATGGACCAAACCAGGACTGGACAGTTATTTTAGGGCGCATTTACCGAAGCCGGACTTCTTACGCTGCTCATATTTTATCAGTACCATCACTCCGAGCAGAGCCAAAAGAGGTGACAGCACTTTCGTGCTACCCTCACTATTGCCAGATCACGAACTCAAATGATTCAAGTTGACTCTCAACCTCGTACGAGAAGCACTGAATATGCACGGTATGCATGTTCCCACGGAGAAGGAAACCATGGTTCCAGGAAGGATGAGAAACAAGGATCTTAATAAATTGAAGGACATGGTAACGATGACGCCTACCATTGCACTCCACTTGCGAACAATCATGCAACATTTTGCGTTTCCAGCACAAGAACGCTTCACCATGCCCCCAAAGAAAATATGATACAGTTTGTATTTGGCAGAGACTGAGGATCTAACCATCAACATACCACATTGGATAATAGATCAGATCCATCTAGCCCACCAGCGATGGAATAAGAAGCAGAAGAATGTACTTCATGGCTACTGCGCCCTGACCAGAATCATCTACAGATGTTTGGCCTACGATGTACCCATTCAAAGAGCAATAGTATGGTCCAGGGCTCAGGAATTTCAAAGAAGGTTGTCAGCAGGGGGCCCTCCATCAAAGAAAATGCAAGGATCAGTCCAATTGCCCTGCGCTCAACCAAGAGGAGCCACTACTACACCAGAAACAACTCCACGGCTTCCCAGAAGGGTGCAACCATTCACTATTCGACTACCAAGACCACGTACAGAGGGACCCAATCTGGTGTTTCCACCCATCCCATCAGATTTGGAATTTCCACAAGGTTTTACCCTCAATGATCTCACGGATGAAGAAGTTACACGATTGATCTATGATTCTAATCTCGAAACGGAGGAAGAGCGAACCCAGGAACCAAGACCCACCCCAGCAACATCAGCACCCACCCAGCCCAAAGTAGTAGAAGTCGACGAGGAGGAACATGAAACTGAAGAAGAAGAAGCCAACGAAGAACAAGAGTATGAGGAACTCTCAGAGTTAGCAAGTGCCCCAGCATATTCGGCACAAATAAAGAGACTATATCGAACCATGAAGTTAGTTCAGGAACAACATAAGATGTCACTTGAAGCAGGCAAGAAGCTCATGAGTTACTTATTGGCAGAGGAGGGCGTAGATGATATGTTCATCGAGTCTATGAACCTGCACGCCAAGGCAGTAGGATTAGATGAGGCAATTCATGAGGCGATGGCCTACATTCACCAGTTTGAGAAAAGAATTCCTGCCCGCCCCATGAGATCAAGGAAACAAATCCACATCAACGTATCAGCACCAGGAGATACAACGCAAGTAGACGAACATCAGGAAGCACCACTGTCACCACCCTCCTCACCTCTCACCACGTAACTCAGTCCACCACATGACACTACCACCACCACCTCCACAAGCACCACAATCGTCATGGGCATCCCTCTCTCTCTAGGAATCCAGTTTGGGGGAGTCACAATGCCCACCTTCACCACTCTCTTCAGGACTGTCACATCCACCCTACCCACAGGCCCCATATACACTGTCACTCACACATTTGACACGATGGAAACATCTCCAGCCACAGCACCACTCCCTCCCCCCACGCAACCTCAATCTCCCATACCCCCTCCACCAACAGCACCACTCATTTCCACATCATTCACAACTCCCTTCCCCCTTCCCATTCCCCCTACATCTTCACCTCTCCCTGCATCATTTAATGTAAATAGTATATTTCTCGTGTTAAATCAATGTGTATATTGTTGGCGATTAACATTCGCTCAGATATCGCCGAAGGTGGTCATCGCGGCAAAGCTTGAACTCTGTCAGGCCTGCGGAAAATGCTGCGCCACCGAAATAAAGTGCTAAACTAGAGTGATTCAGAACACCTCTGTAATCAATCAATAGCTTAACAAAGTCTAGCGCACAACATATAAGACTGCGCTCTAACTTTACTGAAAAAGGTCGCACCGAAATTTCACCGGAGCTTCACTGGACTGTCACCGAAATTGCACCTAACTGTCACTGGTCTGACACCGTAGTCGTACCGGAACTTCACCGAAATGAACTTCTACTTTGGTTGTAATTACTTCAAATGAACATACATGAACTAAAGAAGTGACGCGTGACCTTTCTTGACTCACTGAACTCTTTCTGAAGTTTAAGAAAAACTTCACAGTTCTGAAGTGCTACTTTCCGGTTAGATTTTGTACTTCATGTGCGTATCCATTTCACCGGAAACTGTGATCAGCTTAAAATAGAGACGTCTAGCTACAAGATGAGCTATCTCTCATGTAAAGCTTCAAACTCTACTTCGAGATATACTTCATTCTTCTAAGGAAAATCGTTTTCAAGAAAACTTAAACTGGCCGAAAGATTACTGGAAACGTTTACTGAATGAACTGTTGTTCACCGAAACTTCGTATTCTGAGTAAGTACAGAGAGACGTGGTTACTGAGCAAACGATAAACTAACTTTCTACCGTATCATGAAAGATATTCAGATTCTTCACAAGTAAAGGTTGCGCGCAAACATCCACATAAACATGTGTTTTCGGTTAGAGAAGATGTGTACAAGTAGGCTTGGCCTCTTCTTGCTCAAGCTACAGAAACTCTCCTACAGTGAGTAGTTTCTTATTACACTTCTCTTACAGATGAATACCCGACATCTCAGGTTATGTTGCTCATCTATACATACGCGATCTATGGCGTCTTCTAAGAGCTTCTCACTCTCTGTTCAGTCTTACGCGCTCAGCATCTCTCTGCTCTCTTCTCTACTAGCCCGCGCTTCTCTCTGCCTCTCTTTTGATGTATATATACACTTTTCCAGCGTTCCTCTGTGCTTTCATTTCTTCAATTCGCGTTATGCGCCCATTATGCGCCCGCCGCAATTAATTGCTCTGTTGTTCTCTTTGTGCGCACACCGCGCCCCTGACATCGCATTCTGTACAGTTGTGATTCTGATCTGACGGACTGATTCCGCGCGCTGATTTCGTTTCTTCTTTTCCTTTTATATTTATTTGTCAAATTCGTGAGTGTTTCCTCAACAGCTCCCCCTCAATCACTAATTTGACATCTTCTGGTCTTTCATATATCTTCCTTTCTTTTATACCTGCCAATTCTTTAAATCTGTTTGTCTTTGTTCCATCCAAGCTCTTTGTCAGAATATCTGCAATCTGATCTTTTGTAGGAGTATAGACTATTTCTATCTCCTTTTCCATTACCTTTTCCCTCAGGAAATGATACTGAATCTCTATGTGTTTCGTTCTTGCATGAAACACTGGATTCGCTGCAAGATACAACGAGCTCATATTGTCTCCATGTATAATCGGTATGCCTTGGTCAATACTCATGCTTTTAAGTAAGGTCTGCATCCATATTACTTCTTTCGCTGCTTCTACCAGTCCTTTGTATTCGGCTTCTGTTGACGATAAGGCTACTGTGTGTTGCTTCTTCGAGCACCAGCTTACCAGCTTATCTCCTAGGTATATCATATACCCATGTGTTGATCTTCAGTCATCTTGACTTCCTGCCCAATCTGAGTCACTGTATGCTCTGAGCTTTATGTCTGACGTAAAAGGATAATATAATCCTTCTCTTATAGTTCCTTTGATATATCTAAGAACTCTTTGTCCTGCAACCCAATGTTGATCTGTAGGACAATGCATAAACTGTGAAAGAACTCCCACCGGATAACTTAAATCCGGTCTTGTTAGCGTAGCGTAAATTAAGCTTCCTACTAATGATTGATACTTCTTCATGTCTTTAAACTCTGTTCCATCATATTTACTGAGTTTATGGTTTACTTCAAGCGGTGTTGAAGCTTCTCTGCAATTCTCCATATTAAACTTCTTCAGTAAGTTCAGGAGATACCTTTCTTGTGTGACATATACACCATGATCTGTATATGTGATTTCCATACCTAGAAAGTATGATAACTTTCCCAGGTCACTGATCTTGAATTCCTTTTCTAGCAGCTTCTTTACCTCTGTGATTCCGGCATCTGAGGTACCTGTAATTATTATGTCATCTACATAGATACAAATATAAATCATTCCCTCTTCTGTCCTTTTGATGAGTAGACTTGCATCTGCCTTCGAACTTTGGTATCCAAGTTCATTAAGATATTTCACAAGTCTGTAGTTCCAAGCTCTTGGAGCTTGCTTCAGTCCATAAAGTGCTTTTCTTAACCTGCAAACAAAATTTGGGTATCTGGAACTTATAAACCCTTCCGGTTGTTCCATATATACTTCATCTGATATATATCCATTTAAAAATGCGTTCTTTATATCTAGCTGACTTAGCTTCCATCCTTTTGATGCTGCTATAGCAATCACTGTTCTTATGGTTGACATCTTGGCCACCGGACTGAACGTCTCGTCATAGTCTATGCCATGCGTCTGAGCATAGCCCTTGATAACCAGTCTCGCTTTATGTCTGGCTATCCTTCCATCTGCAAGTTTCTTTATTTTGAACACCCATTTATTTCCGATTACTTTCTTACCGTTCGGTTTAGGAACAAGCTCCCATGTCTTGTTCTCTTCCAGTGCGGTGAATTCTTCTTCCATTGCTTCTTGCCATTGCTCTTTGCTTTTGGCTTCATCATAGCTCTGAGGCTCTTCCTCATCTTTAACCATATATGCATAATCTTGTTGTGTTATATACGATGTATCATACGAGTATCTTTCCGGTTGTCTTCTTACTCTGTTTGACCTTCTTAGCTCATATTCTTCGTGTGTATCTGAATACACATCTTCATCTTCATTCCTTATACCTGATCCGGTCCTGGACGTACTTGCCTCTTCATCTTTGTTTACCTGTACGATTGATTTTCCTTTCTCTCTTCTTTTTATCTCTTCTTCAAATTCTTCAGCTGTATGACTCTGATTTGCATACCAGCTTTTCTGTTCATCAAATGTTACATCTGTGGAAACAGTAAAATGTTTGGTTAGAGGACTCCATAACCTGTAACCCATCTGCTTCTCATCATATCCGACGAATACATATTTCTCTGCTTTCGGTTCAAGCTTATGTCTAAGTTGAGACGGTACATAAGCATATGCTATTGATCCAAACACTTTGCAGTGATCAAGTGTTGGCTTCTTTCCCCACCAAGCTTCGTAAGGGGTCATTCCTTCTAAGGCTGTACATGGTAATCTGTTTACCAAGTATGTAGCTGTATTTACGGCTTCAGCCCAAAGATAATCCGGGCAATTCTTTTCTTTCAGCATAGCTCGTGCAAACTCGACTAGAGTTCGGTTTCTCCTTTCTGCTACACCGTTTTGTTGTGGTGTATATCTGCAGGTTATTTCTCTCTTAATACCTGCGTTCCAAAGATAGTCATTGAATTCTCGGGAGAAGTATTCTGCCCCTCCATCAGACCTTAGTCTTTTTAGTTTTCGTCCGGTAAGTCTTTCAGCATATGCATGAAAGTGTCTGAAAGCTTCAAATACTTCTGATTTCTCTTTCAAGACATAAAGAGTTATCCATCTTGTTGCATCATCAATGAAAAGAACATAATACCTTGATCCGCCGATTGATCCTTCTTTTGTTGGTCCCCATACATCTGTATGTATGAGTTCAAGCACTCCATCATGCTTGAATCCTTTCTTCTGGAATGGTAGCCTGTGTGCTTTTCCCATTTGACAGGCTTCGCATTTATGAATCATATGTTGTTTCTGTACGTTCGGTAATCCTAGTACAGACTGATTCGTTATCATAGCTTTGATTCCCTTTTCGTGAAAGTGACCTAATGTCTTGTGCCAGAGATCAAGTTCTGTAATCACCTTTTCATCATGTGTGAACAGCGCTTGTCTGATGTTCCCTTGTACTCTTAACGTGAAGAGTCTCCCTTCTTTCTTGCCAGAGACGATCTGATAATATCCGTTCTTGGGATCTTCTACAAATACTCCTTTGTTTGTAAATCTGACTTGAAAACCCTTTTCGACTATCTGTCCTACACTGATCAGATTTTTCGGTATGGTTGGAACATACAGAACATTGGTTAGCAAATCTGCTCCACTCTTGCATTTCACTTTTCCGATTGATTGTACTTTGTGTCTTGTATTGTCACCGGTTTGAACAGTATGATTGGATCTTCCTTTTTCCAGTTCTGACATCAGCTCTATGTTTCCTGACAAATGATTAGAGCATCCAGAATCAATATAAAATACCTTTAGGTCTTCATTTTTTGATGTGCTGATAGAGTTCATCATCAACGATGTATGACTTCCATTCTGCGTGTCGTTTGCGTAGTTGTTGTAGGTGGTGTTGTAGGATTGGTCCTGTCCCCAACTTCTTGTTCCACCTCTACCGTAGCCGCCTCTTTGGCTTTGTTTTCCTCTTTGAAAATTATTCTGATATCTTCCACCTCTGGTTCTGTTGTTATTGTTCTGATTTTGGTTCGATCCCTGTTGGTTGTGCCAACAGTCATGCGCCAGATGATTACTTAATCCACAAATCCAGCAAGCTTTCTTGTTGGTATTCTGGCTGCTTCTTCCTCTTGCTCTTCCTCTGCCAGTGCCCTTACCTCTTGCGTAATAGGCCTGAGAGCTCTACTCTTCTTCATCTTTTGACTTACCTTTGTCTTTCTTTTTGTTCTTCATGTACATTGCAGAGCTTTGTCCTTTTTCTCCGTCTCCTTTCAGGTCTTGCTCATATGTGAGCATCAGACCAAGCAACTGATTTAAATCTGGTACAAAATGATTTAAAGAAAGTTCAGTTGAGAGTACGAAAGGTTTCCACCTTTCATCTCCTCTCAAACCTGTGAGCACTTGCGCTATCAATCTATGATCTTCGACTTCTTCATTTATGGATCCTACACTATCTGCTAGATCCTTCATTTTAGTGACGTAGTCACTGATGCTTTGACTCGGCTTCTTTTTGAATGTCGTAAATTCGGACCATAAGCTAGCCTTCCTGGCTTTCGTAGTATTTTGGAAGTGGTCTTCCAATGCGCTCCATATATCCTCTGCTTTCTCCAGACCTCTAATATGCGGTAATAGATGATCTGACACAGTGTTGTAGATGTAGGCTCTCGCCGTTGCATCTTTCTTCTGCCACAACTTCAAAGCTTCTATCTCTTCCTTTTCCGGTTGGCTATCATCTTCGAAAGTCGGCTTCTTTTCTTCTCCGGTCACGTACATCATTAAGTCCTTACTCATAAGTAGGGCTTCCATGCGCATTACCCATGCGGGATAATTATCTCTGTCCAACTTATCAATTTGGACGTGATCTGCCATGATAGGGGATACTCTGGCTCTGATACCAATTGTTGGCGATTAACTTTCGCTCAGATATCGCCGAAGGTGGTCATCGCGGCAAAGCTTGAACTCTGTCAGGCCTGCGGAAAATGCCGCGCCACCGAAATAAAGTGCTAAACTAGAGTGATTCAGAACACCTCTGTAATCAATCAATAGCTTAACAAAGTCTAGCGCACAACATATAAGACTGTGCTCTAACTTTACTGAAAAAGGTCGCACCGAAATTTCACCGGAGCTTCACTGGACTGTCACCGAAATTGCACCTAACTGTCACTGGACTGACACCGTAGTCGTACCGGAACTTCACCGAAATGAACTTCTACTTTGGTTGTAATTACTTCAAATGAACATACATGAACTAAAGAAGTGACGCGTGACCTTTCTTGACTCACTGAACTCTTTCTGAAGTTTAAGAAAAACTTCACAGTTCTGAAGTGCTACTTTCCGGTTAGATTTTGTACTTCATGTGCGTATCCATTTCACCCGAAACTGTGATCAGCTTAAAATAGAGACGTCTAGCTACAAGATGAGCTATCTCTCATGTAAAGCTTCAAACTCTACTTCGAGATATACTTCATTCTTCTACCGGAAAATCGTTTTCAAGAAAACTTAAACTGGCCGAAAGATTACTGGAAACGTTTACTGAATGAACTGTTGTTCACCGAAACTTCGTATTCTGAGTAAGTACAGAGAGACGTGGTTACTGAGCAAACGATAAACTAACTTTCTACCGTATCATGAAAGATATTCAGATTCTTCACAAGTAAAGGTTGCGCGCAAACATCCACATAAACATGTGTTTTCGGTTAGAGAAGATGTGTACAAGTAGGCTTGGCCTCTTCTTGCTCAAGCTACAGAAACTCTCCTACAGTGAGTAGTTTCTTATTACACTTCTCTTACAGATGAATACCCGACATCTCAGGTTATGTTGCTCATCTATACATACGCGATCTATGGCGTCTTCTAAGAGCTTCTCACTCTCTGTTCAGTCTTACGCGCTCAGCATCTCTCTGCTCTCTTCTCTACTAGCCCGCGCTTCTCTTTGCCTCTCTTTTGATGTATATATACACTTTTCCAGCGTTCCTCTGTGCTGTCATTTCTTCAATTCACGTTATGCGCCCATTATGCGCCCGCCGCAATTAATTGCTCTGTTGTTCTCATTGTGCGCACACCGCGCCCCTGACATCGCATTCTGTACAGTTGTGATTCTGATCTGACGGACTGATTCCGCGCGCTGATTTCGTTTCTTCTTTTCCTTTTATATTTATTTGTCAAATTCGTGAGTGTTTCCTCAACATATATCAACTTCAGAATGAGTACAGAGCTCTCAACGACCGATATCAACAACTGACAACAAGTCACCAGAGCTTACAAAGACAACTTACAATTCTTGAAGAGGAAAATGCAGATGTGAATCAACGTTATACAACGCTTGATCAGGCTCACCAAACACTACTGGAAGCCCCTCAACCAACGAAAGAAGCAGGTGTCAAACAACTAGAAGCATTGCTCGAAGTATACCAGTCCGACAACCTACGAGTCAGATGTAACTTGGCGCTACTCAGGAAACATATGGCCACCGCGCTTGAAGAAAACAAGAGACTGCAGAAACAAAATGAAGAGAATCTGGAAGCGGCAATGGAAGGATCCCCCCACGAAATAGATCCAGAGCAGTGCAAAGCAGTTCCCTCGGAGACGATGAAAACCATTTTAGAAAGCTATGCAGATCTTCTGGAAGCCCATGATGACTTGGAAAGAGAACGTGACACACTCCGCAGCAGGCTTAAGGAACAGGAAGAACAACCGCAGAGTGTCCCATCACCCTCTACTTCAGACGAGGTAAAGGCCTTAACTGAGCAGGTGGCCGAATTACAAAAGAGGTTACACACATATGAGAGGCAGCCCTCTCCCGTTATAGAACCTGAGCCAGAAGAATTGGTGCCAATCGAGGTCGATGATTCGTATGAGGAACCATACGTTCCTATGCCGATGCCAGGAGGACAAAGAACCTCAGAAGGGCTCGATACCTTGGAAGTGGAAGCACCCGAGTGGCTTCAGACACTTGAAAAGACAGCGAACACTCACGAAGAACGTGTGGCCATTCAGATCCAATCACTGGCAAAACTAGAAGAAACTGTCATAAAGTCAGAGTACTTCAGAAGCATGTCTCAGCATAGATGGATCGGCACCAATGATGACCAATATGTGCCATACTGCATACTTTTGGCCGATTACAATGCCGAGATTCAATGACGATGCTGCAAGCCTCCCACATTTGCTACACAATTTGGTCCAGACGATATACCGGAAAGTGCTAAACGAGGGTCCATCCATCAACCCACCTGGAGGATACGGCTCCTGGAAACTTATCCAGAAATGGTTCGAACATGGAATAATATGCCGTTGTTTATTAAGTATAATCCTTGTTATGTTCCAGTTCTCCGAAGGCGCACGTGGCCTGAATTCACTATTGCCGTCAGAGACATCAAAGCATGCGCAAAATGGTTAAATTACGTTTATTTAGCACCTCCCCGAGGACCCCCCACTGTGAATTACATGATTTCTACGATCCGTCACTGGAGCATTCGGCTACGCAATAACCCTAATGTGATGGCCCAAATGTGTATAAAAATATTTGAATTAATGCTGATCACTTTCAAGTACCTCCCAGCGTGCTTTAAACAGACATTTGAGGAGATGTTCGTCACCGGATTCTGGGAATATCACTCCGAAATCTTTATACCCAGACCATCACATCTCCTCCAATTATTTGCTGTGGAGAGAACTATTCACTCAGAACAATTGAGGGTGCCTCATCCAGATGTTCCCGGACCTGTGAATTGGGATGCATTGCTCACAGATCTAGCACGGGGCTTACGACTCGAAGAACACTACCTTGCCTCCGATCTCGTCCAATATTATGTTCAAAAGTCCTCTAGACAAGGGTCTGTCAGGGGCGACAGACGCGAGAGTCGGGGGGGTGTTGGCAGTAGTCAGGGTACACCAGGACTTACAAGACATGGAAGTCAAAGAAGAGAGTCAGAGCGGAGAGACAGCACAAGCAAGCAAAGTGGTCATAGATGATCTGGCAAGTAGGCCAATAATTCTCTTCATGAAGAAGCAAGTACGAGCATACATGCAGATCAAGCACTAAGGCAACCCTTTAATTTTTCAAAACTCTTACACCATTAAAAAGTGATTCTCATCACTAAAAACCCATGTAAATACCATTTTCACCTTTTTGTAGCTCCATTTTGTGCAAGCCGAGGAGTGCTCAAGCTTGAGGAGCCTTAGAAGTACTTGCCTACCACTTTTCATATTTTTAGATCTCGTTTGAGCCCTCAAATAAGCCCTGGAACCTAATTTTTAACTAGGCCGGACACTAGGTCTGGACAGGGCCAAAGCTAGTCAAAAACTATAAATAGAGCTAGAGAGCTCATTTTTGAGGGTAGCTTGTAATTGATCTAAACTTGTATAAGCTTCTTGAAAGTAATCTAAGCACTCCATTGCTTCTCACTCATTGTCTTGCCTTGTGTGCGCGTGTGTGTGTATGTGTGTGCATGTTAGTGTGCTTCTCACTCACGCACTTGTGCCTTCACTTGCTCGAGGTCATCATACCATCCTCTTGTCTTCCCGGATTGACATTAAAGGAGGTGCTACTCATCACTGAGCTACATGTACTTTGGAAATGGTTTGAGTAATGACTTGATCAAAACAGATAAGTTTATGAATCATAGAACTTCAAAAAACTTCTATTTTGGTCTTGATACCTGCTCAGTCTTTCACTCAGTATGACCAGTACACTTACAATTGGCAAAATTCCTTCTAGAGGTATTCTATTAACTTAGTAAGCTACCATTTGCAAGTGGAATCAATCAAAATGATAAACTATACAGTGAGAAATCACTTTAGCAAATTTATGAACACCCCCGACTTTTTAGGAAGTATGCAGACAAATACCAGTGAGCACTTCGACGTTGATTTCTCGAGATTGGCAGAATCAATTTGCTTCAAAAGTCTTGTAGTATGCTTTGAGCTGAATCTAACAAGCTTTGAATCACTTGATTTGGAGCAGTAGCCACTGAGATATGCCTCTCTGAAGTTGACAGAGTTGAAGTAGTACACTCAGAGAAAAGAGTATATAGATGTAAATGTTTGTATTAATTCACATTGATGTACATTCCCATTGGCATGATCAACATTGCCAAATGGTACTCAGAGGTGTAGGCTATTGAGTAGACCTCACACTCTCAATGATCAGTAGTATATGCCTCGGGAATTGAGCTAGAGTGAGCTATGCTATCCGCGACTTTTTGACTTGCATTTTTATAGGATTGAGTTGAAAAATCAAGTTTGAATTCAAATTCAAACTCCTAGAATCTTTCACCTAAAAGGTAATGAGATATTCTCTCAATCAATCAACAACTTTTCCACGACTCTAATCAAGTAGGTGTGTACATAAAAGTGCCAAGTCTTTTAGACGTTTACAAAGAGTAAAATGGTAAGAACTTATAAGCATAAGTTCCTATGGTCCTTCCTTCAAGTGATGTCTTCATGAAATAATCCAAGCCAAATTATGAAGGCTTGAATTGCACCAATAGCTCCCCCTCAAGCTAAACACTTTGGCTTAAGTCTTCATCTTCAATCTTCAATCACATCCTGCAATCCAATCATGGATTTGAATCTGCATAATTTGTTTCCATCCAAAGCTTTAGTGAGTAGATCTGGACATTGCATATTAGTAGACACATATGTCAACTGAATGTCCTTGCTAAGTAGCTTCTCTCTCACATAGTGGTAATGAACCTCTATGTGTTTTGTCCTAGCATGATATATTGGATTAGCTGCAAGGTGAAGAGAGCTAGTATTGTCTCCAAAGATAATTGGAGGCCTAGTGTATAGGCCTAGCTCTATATACAAAAGCTTTAACCAAATAGCTTCTTGAGTGGCATTGGCTAGCCCTCTATATTCTGCTTCAGTGGATGACAATGCCACTGTTGGTTGCTTCTTGGCTGACCAAGAAATAGGTTTATCACCTGCAAAAGATAAGTATCCTGATATGCTCCTCCTGTCATCCTTGCATCCTGCCCAATCTGCATCTGAATACACTTTAATGTCAATATCTGATGTATAAGGAAAGTATAAACCATGGTTCTGAGTTCCCTTTAGATACTTTGAGATCTTCTTTGCTGCCTCAAGGTGAGGTACCCTTGGTTTGTGCATGAATTGGCTTAACAAACTAACACCATATGCTATGTCAATTCTGGTCAAGGTAGCATAATTCAAACTACCTACCATACTTTGATATCCTGTGATGTCTTGGACTTCTTCCCCTTCATGAGCACTTAGCTTCTGGTTGACCTCCATTGGAGTACTTGAGACTTTAGCATCCTGCAAGTTAAACTTCTTCAACATGTCTTGTACATACTTCTTCTGAGTGATATATATATACCTGAATTAGTATAAACCAATTCAAGTCCTAGAAAGTACTTCAATAATCCAAGATCATTGATCTTGAACTCCTTCATCATCTGATCTTTGATTCTTCTGATCCCTTGGACATCATTACCTGTAATGATGATATCATCAACATAGACACAGAGATAGATTACCTCTGAATTACTCCTTTTGATAAATAATGAAGTATCCTTCTTGCTCATAGTAAACCCTTGGTCTTGGAGGTATGTTGTCAATCTGTAATTCCATGCTCTAGGTGTCTGCTTCAATCCATATAGAGCCTTCTTCAATTTACAAACATAATTTACCTTCTTGGGATCTTCATAGCCAAGTGGTTGTGACATGTAGACTTCTTCAGATATCCATCCATTCAAGAAAGCATTCTTGACATCTAATTGGTACATGTTCCAATTCTTGGATGCAGCTACACTCACCAATACTCTGATTGTTGGCATCTTAGCCACAGGAGAAAATCTCCTCATAATCAATGCCTTGGGTTTTTGCAAAGCCCTTGGCTACCAACCTAGCTTTGTACCTGTTGATTGTACCATCAAAGTTCCTCTTTAGTTTGTAGATCCATCTGGATCCTATTACTTTCATGGAGTCCTTCTTAAGTACCAAGTCCCATGTATCACTCTCCTTGAGAGCTTCTATTTCTTCATCCATAGCTCCTTTCCATTCTGGTTTAGTGATTGCCTCTTCATATGAACGTGGTTCTTCATTCAACAAATCCTTTGCAAGATATACAAAATGCTTAGTTACAAGAGAAGTATCATACCCATATCTGATAGGCTTCTTACTTTCTCTTTGAGATCTCCTTATTGCTTGAGTTGAAGATTCTGGTATATCCTCAAGCTTCTTCATCTTCATCTTGCCTCTGGACTTCCATGCCTTGAATTCTTCAAGGTTGATTGTGTCATCATCTTCTGAGCTTGAGTCTTCTTTCTGGATTGGTTCCTCCTTTGAGAGTTTTGGAAACTCTTCATCCAAATCATAGGGTAGACTAACCTTCCTGCATTCATTCTCATACCATGAGTCATTCTCATCAAAGATGACATCTCTACTTACCTTGAACCCTTTATTGGTTGGGTTGTAGAATCTGTACCCTTTTTGATTCAAGTCATAACCAATGAAAATACATTTTTCTGCTTTAGGGTCTAGCTTTCCCCTTACCTGTGAGGGAATATGCACATATGCCACACAACCAAAAATTTTGCAATGATCTAATGAAGGTCTCTTACCATGCCAAGCGTCATAAGGTGTCATTCCATCAAGTGACTTTGATGGCAACCTGTTTATGAGATAGGTGGCAGTAGATACACTTTTTGCCCAAAGATAATTTCGCAACTTTTTTTCATTAAGCATAGACCTAGCTGTTTCAACAATAAGCCTGTTCCTTCTCTCAGCTACCCCATTTTGTTCAGGTGAGTACCTTGTGGTTATCTCCCTTTTGATGCCTCTTTCCTGCAAGAAATCCTCAAACTCATTGGAGAAGTATTCACCTCCTCCATCTGACCTTAGTTTCTTCAAGCTCCTTCCTGTTTGATTTTGAACTAGTGCAAGATATCTTTTGAAACAATTAAACACTTCATACTTATGCTTCATAAAGTATAACACAATCCATCTGCTATAATCATCAATGAAAGATACATAGTACCTTGATCCTGAAATGGAGGGATCCTTGCTAGGTCCCCAAACATCTGTGTGTACCAAGTCTACGTAGTCTTCATGCATAAAACCTTGCCTTGAATAGGGCAATCTGTGAGACTTACCAAACTGACAAGCACCACACTTGTAAATCATGTGTTGCTTGGATACATTAGGTATCCCAAGCACACATTGATCCTTGCACATTTGCTTTAAGGTCCTTTCACCTATGTGACCTAACCTCTTGTGCCATATTTCTAATTATGAAAGTGTTTGATCCTTGTAATTGTATAAAGCAATGTTTTTGGTGTCTTCTAGCTCAAAAGTAAATAATCTACCTGATTTTTCTCCCTTGGCTATCCTCTTGAATCCATGTCTTGGGTCCTCCACATATGATCCATGTTGATTGAACCTGACCTGCAAACCTTTCTCCACAATCTGACCAACACTCATTAAGTTTTTGGTAATGGTTGGTATATAAAGTACCCTGCTTAATAGGTTCTGGTTACCATCACAAGTTTTTACATTTCCAATCTTTACTACATAATGCTTAGTATCATCACCTGTGTGTACTTGATGTTTGCCCTTGGGTTCCTCAAGATCAGAGAGTAGTGCCACATTGCCAGCTACATGATTAGAACACCCTGAATCAATATAAAACAAATGATCATCATTGATACCTGACTTGGAAGTCATATTCATGATCAATAGGGAGTCATCTTGCTCCTCTGTGTAGTTGTTGTAGTCTTTCCTGTTTTTGAATCCTCCTTGGTAGTTACCATTATGGTTGTTGTTGTAATTGTTGTTGTAGTTATTGTTGTAGCCATTGTAGCCTTGGTGTTGGTTGAACCTTCCTCTGCCTTGAGAGTATCCACCTCTTTGTTAGCCTCTTCCTCTCTGATTTTTGTAGTTTCTGTAGCACTCATCTGTGGTGTGGTTAGATAGTCCACAAATATTGCATGGTGATGAATTGTAGGGTCTCCCCCTACCTTGCTTACCTCCTCTGCCCCTGCCTGTTGAGGATCTACCTCTCCCTGCATAGTTGGCTTGGGAGGTAGAACCTTCATCATCTTGCTTTTTACCTTTACCTTTGTCTTTAATCTTTTTATCAGTATATAGGGCAGAAGGAGTGTTACCTTTAGATGTATCTCCAATCTTTCTAAACTTTGCTTCATGTGTGAATAGTTGGCCCATCAGAGTTGGGAGATCTGGGGTATGCATGTCCATGTAGAGATCCATTGCAGTGGTGAAGCTTTCCCACTTATCATCTGCCTTTAGTCCATTGGTTACTTGCCTTACTATTTGTTCCTCTTCAATCTCCTCTCCAATGCTAGCTAATTGGTCTGCCACATCCTTGATCTTGGTCACAAATTCTGAGACTGATTGCTTTGGTTGCTTTCTAAGGGTTGTGAATTCAATCCACAATTGATTCTTCCTGGCCCTTGTATTGGAAGAAAAGTATGATGACAAGGTTTCCCAGTTTCTTGGGAAGTCTTACAATTCCTTATGTGAGGTCAAAGGAAATCAGATATAGAGTTAAGAAGATAGGACCTTGCCAATGCATCTTTTTCACACCATGTATTTAGCCTTTCTTGTTCTTCCTTGGTGGGTAGACCTCTTGCTTTGAATGAGGCCAATTCCTCATCTCCTGAGATGAATCCAAATAGACTTCTCCCTTGTAGATAGGTCTTCATCCTCAGAGACCAAGCCTGATAATTGTTCCTGTCCAATTTATCAATGAATGAGGGAAAACCATCTCCCATGTTACCTTATTTGCTCTGATACCACTGTTGGGAAAGATGGATGGATCCTCCAGAAGAATAAGTAGGTGCTGCTAATCTTGCTTTGCACCAGCCCTCAGTGACTTCAGATATGATTAGTAGACACCCTTAGCTTCCAAATGATACCAAGAAATGCTATATGTACTTTGGAAATGGTTTGAGTAATGACTTGATCAAAATAGATAAGTTTATGAATCATAGAACTTCAAAAAACTTCTATTTTGGTCTTGATACCTGCTCAGTCTTTCACTCAGTATGACCAGTACACTTACAATTGGCAAAACTCCTTCTAGATGCATTCTATTAACTTAGTAAGCTACCATTTGCAAGTGAAATCAATCAAAATGATAAACTATACAGTGAGAAATCACTTTAGCAAATTTATGAACACCCCCGACTTTTTAGGAAGTATGCAGACAAATACTAGTGAGCACTTCGATGCTGATTTCTCGAGATTGGCTGAATCAATTTGCTTCAAACATTGTAGGCTTGTAGTATGCTTTGAGCGGAATCTAACAAGCTTTGAATCACTTGATTTGGAGTAGTAGACACTGAGATATGCCTCTCTGAAGTTGACAGAGTTGAAGTAGTACACTCAGAGAAAACAGAGTATATAGATGTAAATGTCTGTATTAATTCACATTGATGTACATTCCCATTGGCATGATCAACATTTCCAAATGGTACTCAGAGGTGTAGGCTATTGAGTAGACCTCACACTCTCAATGATCAGTAGTATATGCCTCGGGAATTGAGCTAGAGTGAGCTATGCTATCCGCGACTTTTTGACTTGCATTTTTATAGGATTGAGTTGAAAAATCAAGTTTGAATTCAAATTCAAACTCCTAGAATCTTTCACCTAAAAGGTAATGAGATATTCTCTCAATCAATCAACAACTTTTCCACGACTCTAATCAAGCAGGTGTGTACATAAAAGTGCCAAGTCTTTTAGACTTTTACAAAGAGTAAAATGGTAAGAACTTATAAGCATAAGTTCCTATGGTCCTTTGTTCAAGTGATGTCTTCATGAAATAATCCAAGCCAAATTGTGAAGGCTTGAATTGCACCAACATGATAGAGCAAGAGAGGCATAGAGCCTCAAGACCTCAAAGTGGTGCAAATGAATTTCCTTTGCCAAGAACTTGAGATCATCCTAGGCTCCTGAGGCCTACAGAGTTGGTTAAGTCAATAAAAAACTACTTTGATGGCACAAGAGACCCATACAATCATGAAGCAGAGTTTAGACAAGTATTGAGAGTTAAATAAGTTGATGACCTATTCACATGTTGGAAGAGATGTATGGATACCTCACGGAAGTGAGGTTGTATTACTAAAACCTGCTTTGTACTTGTCCTTAATCACTTAAAATTTTGATAGTAGGCCCTTTTAGATTGCAAATGACACCAAGGAAGTACCTAAGTACTTTGGAGTTGATGCTTGAAACAACTGAATCAAAACAGACTACTTTGTAAATAGCTAGTGTCACAAAACTTGTTGTTTTGGTGCACACACCTATTGGTTCTTTTGCTCAGTGCTCACTTTTTAGTAGCAACTGATAAAATTCCTTTTGAGGGAATCAAAATAGCTCATATATCTAATGATTACAAGTGGAATCATAAAAAATGATGAACTATACTCTGAGAAATTAATTTAGCAATCCAAGGCTTACCCCTGACTTTTTAGGCCGAACTGAATAGTAGACGACCAGTGGGCAATTCGATGGTGATTTCTCCCAAATGGATGAACCAAACGCCTTGCAAATTTTAATGCGTAAAATAGAATTTGAGAGGGTTTCAACAAGCTATAGAACATACAAAATGATTGAGAACTCACTGAGATATGATCAAACAAACTTCACTGTTTTGAGTAGTCATAGTAGAGAAGTAGATAGAGATGATCAATGAAGTATATGTATTATAGAACATGATTGTACAAGATCATTGGCATTCTAATGATGCTCAATGATAGAGGAATGAGTAAGCTATAGTATAAGCTACTCAAACTCAAGAGATGATCAAAGGAAAAGCTCTCAAAGAAGCCACATTAGCCGCAAGTTTTACAATAGCTTTTATAATGAGTTCTCTTCCAAATTTGAATTTGAATTCAAATTTAGCTCCAACTAAAAAGTGATCCCTATGATTGAGGAGTCATTCCTTCATTGAAACTCGTAATTTATCCTTCTCCTAACTCCACAAGATATATGGATTTACAAGATTCTCTCAAGGTCAAAATCTTTTACAATGAATGATCAAACAATTACAAGCTATGGTTCACATGCTTCATCAAGTGGTTGTACACATTTTCATCCATGCCTAGCCAAATGTGAAGGCTTGGAAATTTGCACAAATAGCTTTCCCTCAAGCCAAACATCTTGGCTTGCACTTCTTCATGAATCTTCTTGAATTTCCTACAATCCAATCATAGTCTTAAACCTGCAAAGCTTAGTACCATCAAGTGCTTCGGTTAATAAATCTGTAGATTGCATGTTTGTGGATACATATGCAAATTAAATCTCTTTGCTTAATAGATTCTCTCTAACATAGTGCTTGGTTCTTGCATGATAAATGGGATTGGCTGCAAGATGCAAAGAACTTGTGTTATCACCAAAGATCATATGTGAATTAGTGTCAAGTCCCAAATCTGAGGAGAGCAATCAAATCCAAATACCTTCTTGTGTAGCATTGGCTAATCCCCTGTATTCAGCCTCCGTTGAAGATAGAGCAACAGTTCGTTGCTTCTTGGAAGACCATGAAATGGGTTTATCACCTGCAAAAGAAAGATATCCAAAAGTACTTCTATCATCCTTACAACCTACCCAATCTACATTTGAGTATAGTTTAATGTCCAAATCTAATGTGCATGGGAAGTAAAGACCTTGATTTTGGGTACCTTCGAGATACTTCAAAATTCCTTTGGTAGCTTACTAGTGAGGTGCTCTAGGTTTATACATGAATTGAATCAGAACACTTACTCCATAAGATATGTCAATTCTTGTTAAGGTTGCATAGTTTAGACTCCCAACTATGATTTGATAACCTGCAATGTCTTCAAGCAAATCACCTTCATGAGCACTCAATTTGTGATTTTACCTCCAAAGGGGTGCTAGCTACCTTTGCATTCTCCAAGTGGAACTTCTTCAACATGTCCTACACATATTTTCTTTGAGTGATGTAAATTCATCCACCTCTCAAACTCACTGAATACTGAAAGTGTCTGCCGCGATACCTCTTACAGCAGTTTTCAATAAATCGAGGATTTTTCCCAGCTCCGAACTCTGAATATAGTCAATAGGGTACTCGTTTGGAAGCTTTCGATGAGACGCATCTATTGGAAGTGGCTTCATTGATTCTGACAACTGTGCTTATAGTTATGACCAAAATAGTGAATGGCAGGAAACACCCACACTCATGCCACAACTCCTACAAGCTCACACACACACTATAGTGGCTCAAAAATAGTGGGGAGGGGTAAACAACAGTCTTACACACACATTCCAAGCATACACACACATAGAAGATCAAAGAGAAGATAGAAATCTGCAAGAAAGAGACAAATTCGAAATTCAGGAGAGCTCCTTCTTCACAATGGCAAAAAGTCTCTACAAAGAGTCACAAAGTGACTTATATACATGTGCCCTAAGTTTGGTCCTTTCACACAAGAGACCGGCACTTTATTCCTAAAAAGTGAATTTCCTACTAATTTATAAGGGATATTTTACAATAAGTTGGGATTATGCAACTAGAGGACTCCTCTAGTGCATTTACATGGCTTGAGGGAATTTCCTAAGACTTTGAAGAAGAAAAATTATGCCCATTAATTTGAAAATTTTGGGGCTCTTCTTTTGTGCTTCTCTGCTCTGCAACACTCTCCCCCTCTTTGTCTCTGTCGTCCCTTGACAGGCTTTTACTTCTTGTCTTCAGCTTGTTTAACAGTTCTGAATACACGCATCCAGCGGTCGAAGCAGCAGCAAGGACTGTCAAAAATTTTGTTATTTTGTCCGAGGTATGTCCTTTGCTTCTGTTTGCCCCTTGGTATTCCTTATATCACATGTCTGGGTTGCTGTATTTAGCAGGGTTGTCACGCACTCCACCAGTGGCTAAGAATGTGCTGTTCTTTGTCACCCTCTTCAACTTTTCAGCCTCTCCCTATTTCTAGCTTTTGGTCTTCTAATTTGTCTTTGTCTTCACATATCTGACCCTGCTGTATTGCTTTGAGCTTGTTTACTTTGTTGACAACACACGCTATCAAAGGAAGGATTATTACCTGCCAAATATTTTCTTGCACTTCTTCATCGATAGTTCCTTGCCCTGGTCCGTCCTTCCCATGAAATGTCCTGGTTCTGATTGTTCTTTAATTCCACTCCTCAGGACCTGGATGATTCGCGTTGTTGCCTGATGCGTGCCCCTGCGGGGCTTTGGGCAGAGGATGGTTCTTTCACTTTATGATCTTCATTCTTTATTGAGCAGGTTTTGACTTTGATCTTCTTCTTCTTTTCTTCTTGATTGATTCCCCTTCCACACGTCCCTCCTCCTGAACTCTGTCGTCCCCGACAGGCTTTCTGTGGCGACGTGAATAGGTCTATATGGCTGCTTGCTCTCTTTGATTCAGCAAATTAGCGTGACATATCATAAATTCTTTCCATTGGCTTGACTTCACTCCATCCGCTGGTGCTTGTCGTATCTTGATTGATGCCTCTCTTATAGGTTTTGTCTCTTTGATATGAATTATGGACGTCTCATTGATTTTTATCACATGCGTTCCTTCTTGATTGGCTTCCTTGCTTGGAGTGTTCAGCTTTGGGTGGGTAGAGTTGTTATCCACTTTTATGCCCTTTTCTTCTTCATTGTAGTTTACTGCATTCAATTCCTCCCATTGTCCATCATCCTTTGATTCACTTTGAATATCTACATTCAACAATGAGGTATCGGGTTCTTCGTGTGCGTTTGAAGATGAGCTTGAATTCTCCAACCCTAATTCCCTCTAGTGGTGTACTTGTGTGAGCTTCTTTTTGGCCTCGATCTCTTGTTGGGTCTGCTGGTAATGGTGCGCTTGTACTGGTAAATTGACTTGCCCTTCTATATATTGATGTGTATCCTCAAGGGCTTGAGTTAACTCTTCCTCTATAATAGGTCTTTGCTCTACAATTGTTGTCTTTGGAAGTACGTGCATTCTTTTCATGGCTGGAATTTCCTCTTCCACTTGCTTTAGTTCCCTTAATCTCTTTGTGCCTCTCATTTTGGATTGAGAGCTATTTTGTGCTTCTTCCACAATCTTGACTCCTCTTTTCCTTTTAGGAACTGTGGCAATTTTGGCATATTTAGCGATGGCAGTCGAAGATGGCATTTCCTTCAGGTGCTCTCTAATGCCTGAAGCATGGCAAATTAATATTGTCAGAGCGACGCTATCGGGAAGATTTGCATCTTCCAGTTGATAACCAGAGGAAATAAAAGCAACTTAATTGGTGAATTCTAAACCTCTTTTTCATTGTTGATCAGTTGTTCTGGATTGATTTAACTACTTTTGAAGTGTTTGCAGGTACAAGAAATGATGAAGAATATGTGTTCATATTAGGGTTACCCTAATTACTCATTTAATGA